>PRKT01000176.1:638955-705486 GCA_003671525.1 Saccostrea glomerata | reverse complement strand
ATGAACTATGTTCTTTGACTTATGAAGTTTTCAAAGTCATTACTACTAATGTTTATTTTATATAGATAAAACTTCGTTTTATTTTTGTTGCTTTATTTAGCGTTTGTATTATCTCAAAAGCGGTTGAGAGTAAGAACTATATTTTTGCACGTAACTTTAAAATGGCGACTATGGGGTCAACATCCTGGCCAATCTTAACTACTCGGCCATTTTCCGAAAGAGAAATAATTTATCGTTCACGGAAATGGCCGAGTAGTTACGATTGCATCCTGCCTTGAACAGGATCACATAAGCCGGCAATTGCTCTTTGAGCAATAAGCCCGGCTAAAAACTAGCCTTTTCGAAAAACACATGTATTTTATGTAGTAACCCATAAATACATTAAATGCCAATCGGCAATCCTCGGCTGACTCCGCCACGCTCCATTCAAACCTCGGATGTGATTAGTGGAGGATTACGCATCAGATCCTAAAATTTCTCAGCCGGAAACTGCCTTATCACTCATTTCATATTTGGCTCTGCATAACGTCCTTCGAAAATGTTTCTTTTGTGCAATTCTCTATCGTAAACAGGTTTTGATTACAAACTTATTTTAGTAGGCTTTGAAAGCAAGAAAAAAATGTTGTTTGTTTCACAAAATAACGCCGATTTTAAATGTACATGCATTTTAAAGAAATTCAAATAAGATCACATGACTGATTCAGCAAGATGGTAACTCACCGTTGACGTCCGAGGTTATGTGCGAGGTACGCGTCATCCGAGGAACTCCGAGTGATTAAATGCAACTCATTGAGTTGATTGGTCGATTTGTCAGTCATGTTGGTTCATCACTGAATATACGTCACAAAAAATAGTTTCCTCGACCTGATGATTCTTGCGATGCTTTTCCCGCGCACATGCGCAGATCCAGCATAATCGTCAGTCCTTTATAAATTTGCATGAGAATATCGTGTTCTTTTCCCGACATGGACTTTGTTAATACCGAATAATATTTCGTCGAATTTGCAAGAATGCTTCATTTTTGATAGCTTATCATACTTCAGAAATTTTTGTTTGGTGTCACCTGTGCAAAAATACTGTTTAACACGGCATACATATCATTAATGTGATGAAACAAGAATATCAAGGGTCTCGTTTGAAGTCATTATTTCGCATGTTTTATTGTCGATACAATGATAATATCATCAAATACAACTTATACTATAGTATATAGATGAGTCGCATGAACTTCATTTAAAAGTCGTAAGAATGCTTCGGCGAACCTATGTGTGTGAAAAGACAAAGGGGACCTTTTATAGATATGTGATAGAATTTTGGACATTATCTATCCTTTAAATTCCTTTATTTTTTTCTACTTATTATTAGAAAGAATAAGATCTTCTTATATCAAGATCTAATATTTCAATTACAACTTATCGATATTTTTGTGTTTAAACATGTATTAATAGATTTTTTTATTTGAAACTTTGTGTACAAATAGTTTCATACATACATGATCCTGGTCCTATGATACTTGTCACATAAGTGATATACTCAATCCTTAATTCTGTTATGTTCTCTTTGTAGACTGCAATAAATTGATATACAAATCCAATAAATATTCCTTCCTCTTTAATATATGCATTCTCTTTCTAAAATATCTCTTCTAGTATTTTTTCTAAAATTATTTTTAAAAAATTAAAGGAAGTAATTTTTTCTCCTTCTTCCTCAAGCCCCCACCCCGATCCGCGCATTCTTTCTCTTTCTTTCTTAAGCGGGTAACAAAGATTCTACGAATCAGCTTTAAAAAATATTTCATTGACGTGAAATGCCTTTAAAATTTCCCTTGTTATAGAATCTGTTCGTACAGATTTTGTAGTCACGGAATGCATAGTAGATCCCTCAAAATTATAAATATTTGAAGAAAAAAAAAACTATTCAAAGAAATTAGGTTAGAGTAAAAATTGTGCTTTTTTCAATTAATATTTTATCAGAATAGCCATAAACCTTTTAAGTCTAATCATTGAGAAATGTTTCATCGAGCCCTTTAATGGGTTATTAGGACCTACGTGTTTAAGGTCATATCTAAAGACCCTTGACTTTCACTTCTTGTGCCGAGCGCTTGGCGAAGGAACGGTCACTAAGATATATGTTTGCGACTGTCTTAGATTTGACACTGCGTCGCGAACTGGAATCGAACCGGGCCTCCTGATCACAAAGCGAACGCTCTATAACTAGGCTAACGTGACCAGTATACTGTTCTTGAAAGTGTTATTGTTTAAAAAAAAATGAAAACAAAATATTAGTTAAGTAACTG
Source organism: Saccostrea glomerata (assembly GCA_003671525.1). NCBI lineage: Eukaryota > Metazoa > Mollusca > Bivalvia > Ostreida > Ostreidae > Saccostrea > Saccostrea glomerata. The sequence continues at coordinate 703,190 of PRKT01000176.1, read as the reverse complement.
TCTTTGCAATGAAAAAAATGATTACAATTTTTGATTTAATTAAAGAGAACCACTTACTTCAGTGCTGAATGTATATGGAGAGGAATGAACATGTCGTGAACACTTACCAGACTTAATATTTCCTGCACTGCATATTCTATCTGCTTTAAAAATGAATGAAGTTTTTATTTTCATTATGTAGTTTATTGTTCAAATAATCAAGGAGGAATACTTTGAATAATCTGCATTGACACTTTGTTCATTAGATTTTAAGATTTTGAATGCAAATTGTTTAATACATCGATAAGATTAATGAATTAAATTATTTATTAGAAATTATCCATCCTTTCTGTGTAATGTTAATTATTTTCGAACACATTAAAATGCATATTCGTAGAGTCTGTACAAGTGCATATTCTTACGTTCATTACAGATGTCTGCAAACTCTGTTTCATTTAACTGGAACGAGCATATCCATTTACTCCAAGCGCAAATACAAAAATCATTGCCGAAGCCAAATTTCCTCAGGTCTTCTTCCGCACATTCTTAAACATAATATGACAAATTCAGTTTTATTTGATTTTCTTATATCTTCCATTCTTTTAAATTTGAATACGGTTTTGATTTTGGCTATTCTAAAATTATATAATATACAGTACAGGCAACGCGGATCCCGTATTAGACCGCGTCCCCTCCGCGGTGTATTAATCCTTTCCGCGTTACACCGTCGCGGGTTTTGATCGCGGTGCTACCTGAGACCGTGTTTACACCGCGGCGGGGCCAGCTACCGTTATTCTTCTGCTTAGATGTTCTTACCTGTAAAGTGTTGTCGATTTTTAATCGTGTCGAAAGGAGGGGGGGATTACAAGCACATTAATATTATAGATTTATACCATTACATGGATTCTTTGAAAATTCATTTTTAAGTTTTATCAAATTGTTTAATAAAAAGCCTCTTTTTTTTTTTTTAACAACAGTCACTCAAAATTAATTAATTCTCAAATACGTCTGTTAACAGTAATACATGTACAGTATAGGATGAAATAAAGTCGAATAATTTATCGAATATATATTAACTTAAAGTTTATTTTCAAAATCAATAATGCCACCCCAAATGATCTTCAAATTGCTAAAAAGGTATAATTAAAATTTAAAGAATGCCATGATACCGCTTCTCTTTATATGCACTGTAATCCGGTGTTCACAATTAGCCCGTGCAGTCGCAGTTACATGTAGCTACATGTATGTGTTTATTTGTCTGCGAGATTATATCAGTCATTTGGTTTCATTTAGAAAAGCATCGTTACTTCTGTATACATGTCTGTTATAAATAATAGCATGAAAAACGATGATAGATAGTGATACATAATTACAATTAAATTTTAACAAAACACGCGTAAGTGTAGGAATACCGTTGCTCCATTATTATGCGCTACACTGTAAAACTATGAACTAAATATCGACCTTTTTTTTTTGCGGGGGGTGGGGGGGTGGGGTTATTGTTATTAAAATAATCACAGGTCATTCTATTCAGAATATCAATAATATCAGAGCTAGTATTTGAACATGTTGAATGTATTTCTATTTTCTGCTCTTTTCGAAAATTACTAAAATCATGTCTATGAACATAAACAAATTTCAGATTTCTCCGGTTCAAATAAAACACAAACACAAATATGGGCCCTTAAAATATTTGAACACACAACACAGAAATTAACTTATTTTAATCAGCAAGTTGCCATGCTTCAAGTTTTCAGGTGTCTGTGTAACCGTTCGGTTTTCCTCAGGTAACTTACTCGAAGCGGATGAGAAGCCCCGAGGGAACGACGCTGTCTAGTGTACATGCTACCTATATACACAGGATGTTGCCTGAGTGTATTACCTGTATGCCTTTTCCTACGACATTGTAAAACGAAGCCGTTTTTTTTTTCATGTGTAGCTCATAAATTGAAATGCATGAAATAAAGAATGTTTTTGTTGCAGACAGAATCCTATTTAAATTTTCTGTTTCAAATGAATATTTTCAATAATTCGACAATTTTGATATTCTGTGTTTTTCTTAATCAAACTTTATAACAAAAATACAATTTATTTTACCACCAAAATCTGTAGTTGTAATCTGGCGACAAAAAAGGGAAGTAATTCAAATTACATGTCATGTACATGTGCTAAACGAAAGAAGAAAGTGGATCATAAACAAGTCTCTCGATAAATAACAATAAAACTTAGACAAAATCCACAAATGGTCAATAATCTGATAAATCAGCGGTAATTTTATTCGCTAGATTTAAGAAATTTATATACTGATTCAAAAAGGAAGAAAAACGATCATGCATGTGCCTTAATATTGTGATATTTTTCTTCTCTCTATCTCCTCTCTCTCTCTCTCTTTCAATCTACTAACTGGTACAGACATAAACAGACACGAAATAACATAAAAGTGGATCATTATTTGATTTAATTAATATCAAATACTTCATTAATTTGTTTTAAAAGTTTTTTTTTTTTTACTTTTATTCTTTTTATACACGCCGTTTAAAAAAAGGAACAATAATTTGACACAAATTCCAAGGCTAACATCGCATCTGAAAATGATATCGATGAAATAATAATGAATCAAATGTGTTGTTGAATGGCTAGACAACGCTGTGCACATCCAGCGATTGTTACCCAAGGTACTCTAAGACAGGTGTGAAACCCCCAGGGCATGTCGTTTCCTGCTCTGGCACTGCTAATCCCTATACACAGGAAATGATCGCGGCTAATACTGAATACACAAAGAAACAAAATTTGTCAAAGAAAACAAAAATATATGAATTTTTGCATTGAATATTTATTAATATAAACTATAATTTCGTCTGTGAAGTTTAGCATTATACCTGCACATCCTATCTTATCTATTGTACACGAAAATCGAGAAATATTAAAATAAAAAAGAAAGACATTGTTTTAAAAAGTAATACATGTTAATATGAAGGTGAAAAACGATATTTTTCTTGATCTCTTGTATAAAGTTCACGTGCTCAAAGTTAACTCTCGCCAGCGAATGCTTTCCGGTCATTTGACAATTTGATAAAAATGCCTGCACATTTATATAAAAGAGGGAAATAAATTAAAGAAAAGTTTTCTTAATTTGGGAACAGAACATAAACGATGAGAAATAAAGAAGAAAAGAACTTTTTCTTGATATCTTGGATAAAGAAAATTTAAGTTCACGTGCCCACTACATGTAACTGCAAATGCTCGTCATCGGATGTTTTTCGGTAATTTGACACTTTAAGAAAAAGCCTGTACATTTTATATACAATAAATCGAAATTAAATAATAAACAATATGAAGATGTACATTTTTTTAAAGATGTACATTTTTTTAAATTTTAAATGAATGCTGAAAATCGTTTATCGAAACTTAAACAGTCTGAGTTCAACATTTATTACAGTTTGCATATAATATGAAGATTTTAAAAAAAACTAATTAAAATTTCCAGTATTTAATTTTGTTTCTTCGATAGATCCTAAATAATACAAAATAATTAACAAATTGCAAAGACTTAACAATTTAATAAAATTTTCTATTCAATTTCAAAGACTGATATGTAACATTAGAAACAAAAATAAACTTATTTTTTATAGAAAAATTTATTAATACACACACTTTTGTTTTTTGTTACCGGGAAAATTCGCAAATTACAGTTCGGGGAGATAACTCCCGTTTGTTTACGATACTAGTTGTCAGTAATTGATCGATGATTTAACCGCGGCGGGGACAGGTAAGTGTTGAATCTCCCGCGGAGGGAACGCGGTTTACCTGTCTACCTGGCCAAATACCGCGTTGTGATTATACCGCGGCGGGGACGCGGGAAATACGGGATCCGCGTTGCCTGTACTGTATATAGGAATATGCCTCATCATGTGAACTTAGCATAATTACCCATATGACATTACAAGGGAAAATTGTGTGTCATTTAAGAAGTTAGAAATTTCAAAAGGTAAGTGGCTCTACACAGTTATCTTAAGTCTTGAATCTTTTATTTTTTTTTTAGAAAATGTTGTTTTTATTAAAAATAGGTTTCTGATTAACTTCCTAAGTGAAGAAAACATTGGGGTTTTTTAAAATTCTTTTAAAGCCATATATGGCGTAACTGATCAAAAAATATATTTTTGAAAAATACAAAATTAAGTAAAGAAATATAGTTAATACATTTAAATTAAAGCTTTTCATACAATTCTGAACACGGAGAACACCTCGTTTCATCTAATAATACGATTTTATCTTCTATGTAATATGTTATTTAAATATTTTGTATTTTCTTCCGAGTCGGAGAAAATTCCGAGAATCCAAATTAAATTGTGATATCTTTATAACGCAATTGACTTAGATTTTGTAATTTACGGAAAAGTTCCATCTTTATATAAAGTAATGATACAAATAATAAGTTCTCATAAGTTTAGTTTAATAATTTTCATTGTACATACGCCATATATGGCTTTAAGACATTTCCAAACAAAAAACTAAATGATTTACTCGTTATCAAAAAGAAACTTTCCGAGATAACATACTTTTCTTCGAATACCTATAGTGTTGACTTATACTAGCCACAGGATTAACATCGTTGTGTAATGAGAGTTAAAGTTTGATAATAAGAAAGATTTAGTAATTGATTCAGGACAGCTGTTTTGCTCTCAAATCAAATTCGTATTTACTATTCATAATAAAAGATCACTATCGTATTTTTCCGTGTTTCATGACTTTCAATTAATACATACAAAACCTCCCTCTCTATCAATTCTGCAATATGTTTTTGCATCTTTTTTCTATTTTATTTCTTTAATGACAAGAAAACATTGATGTAACCATCAATTGTCGCCCAGAAAATATATAAGTAAACAATGGAAATGAGTCTTGATCATCAAACAGCTTCGATATGTGTGAAAAGGCATGCGTCTAATTGATGGAGACGATAGTCGCGAATATTTTGAAAACTTATAGTCGGATAAAAATCAAACAAAAACGTTTTAAACTTGATCAATTCCTCAAGTAAATGTTGGCTGCATAAAATATAAATTGAAGTTAGACGCATGCATCACCTAATATTCAAAAATGAATTAATTTTCAATTATAGAATATAAAACACGAACTGTGCAGAGTACGTTTTTATGCGAGAAGTAAAATTCGATGTTCTAAAAAAAGGGACCTGTCATTTTTCGATAGTAAATAATAAGGAACTCTATATATTAAATAAGAAAAACATATATATTTTTACGGATTCACTTTATGGAAGAAAATATATTATGTATCTCGTAATTTATAAAGGGAAAGAACATTCTGATTAACAATCTTTTCAGTGTTTAGAAAACCTTTAATTCTGAATAACTACTCCCACCCTAATCCCCATACACCAACACTTAAACTTATATGTATAGAGCAGCCCGGTCCTCCGGGCTGCAATAAAATCAAATTTTTATAATATTTTCTTTTTGCAGACGTTTGGAGGGTCAGAAAATTATTTGTGTTAGAGAAGAAATCCGTGTAAAATCCATTAACATGTGCAATTATGGGAAAATAAAACAAAACAGTGAAAAATAATTGACTGGATTAAATTGTCTTTTTCCTTACTTTCAATAGAATACCTTAAATAAATACATACCTCCGAATACCCCATGAATCTCAAAATCAAACAGAATTAAAGAAAAAATGATAAATGCTAGAATTTGACTCCACCGCCTCATTGTGTCCAGCAATCTTTAGAGCGAACCAAGGTGTTTTGCGAGGTTTTACTTTTCTTTTCCTGAAAAGATCGAATGGATAATCTTCGCATCAATCGATGATTTTTTTTTTTCTTTACATGTCGATACAAACTAAAGTGCAATAACAATTTCAGTCTTGATTACAATATTAATGAGTATATGTTTATAAAAAAATATAATGAAAGTTTGTTGATTCAGCATACTACATGTTATAATTATACGAAACTGTAATTTCTAATCATCAGATTTTCAAGTTATAGTTGTTGACAAATGCTTTTTAATGATATAAATAATTACAGGCATTAAAGATAAAATGTCATAAAGGCTAATTTATATTCTGTTTGATAGCAGCATGGGTTGTTCTTTTCCACTATTGAATTTATTCGAGTGCAATGCACGAATCTCCTTTCTACAGTGACAAGGAAAATCATATTGACATACTTCACATATTATGTTACTCTGCTCTACTCTGTAAGGGATTTTTCATTTTTGTGAAATAAAGGTTACATTGATGTTAATATATTCATAGAGTATTTTGGAACTCATAAATTCTCAGCCGTTGTAAATATTAGAAAACTCAGATTTTTAACCAGAACAAGTTTAACCACGGGTTTCACGTTACATTTTAACAGCTAGATATACGTATGTTCGTCCTCTAACAAGTGCTGAAACAAAAATAGCAATTTGAAATACTTCAGTGATTTGATAAGTGAAAATTGCTAAGTTTAAGGAAAATGATATGTCTTATTTTCTTATAAACATTTTATAGAATTCAGCACTCCGCACTCAGCACCAAAGAAAAGTTGCATTCAATTTTTTCTTCACTAAATGTTTACCTTTAATTTTCAAAGTAACCTGATATATCTTTTCTTAGATATTTACAATCTATAATTTTCCTTTAAATACACGGGCAGGTTTTTTTCTTCAAATGACCAATCGAATTAATGTTATCCTTGTATCTTCAACTTATTGGCTAATAGTTTGCGTTTAATATTAATGTCTTTTTCAAGTAAAATATCCAAATATAAAATAGATTAGTAAGACTTTGTGTTTTATAGTACTATACTTCAACTTCACTGAGATGCATTGTATATCGAAGGGACATATGAATGGAAGTATCAATTGTTAATTCATAATACATGTACGTCTTCGGTGTAGCTAAATTCTTCATATGCAGAAAATTAGCAGACGTATGCAATTAGTACCCAGTGGAATTCCAACATAATATTGGACTTTATTATACACCCATCAATTTCCTTGTCTTTGTTACTGTTAATTTTACAGAGTTTGATCCGATACTCCGGATCACCACACTGTGGTTTACTGAATCTATATCACCACTCTCTGAAACTGATGACGTAGTACGCAAAAACATGACGTTATTTTTCTTGCGGGTTAATTAAAAAGTCCCTTGTTATTATGCTTTGTTTTATGGATAAATGTTATACAATTGATCTCTAAAGTTTTATTCTGCTATATTTAGCTAGTTATAAGGGGGTATATAATAAATTTATCATTATAACAGTAACTTGATCCGAAGAGCCGTATCACGTCTCGTTGACAGGCGCGGATCATCAGATCAAACTCGACGCTTCGCGTCTCGTTAGATCTGATGATCCGCGCCTGTCAACTCGACGTGATACGACCCTTCGGATCAAGTTACTGTTATAATAATATTTATCACATATTTTTACCTTTATCCCGTTGATATAGCTCATGTGATATCGTTTTCGTATCAACACTATGTATTCCTACGCCGCGTGACGTAATGTTAATAAACAAATACATGTGTATGATGGAAAGAATGACTTAATTTGTCAAATTTCACTTTATTGATATATTTTAACAAATTATCATTCATGAATTAAAAAAATATGTGCTGAAATACTTTCTATCTTTTATTTTTGTACGAACTATTTCATACAACGTAATATTATATATTACGTTATTTGGTCCGAGGTAACGGAAAGGACGTTGAATTAGAAATAAAGACAAAATACACATTTAAAGTGAACAAAAATATGTGATAAAAAGAATCTCCCATGGTTTGTGGTTTGATATGATTTTTATCCAACTCGTTGTGTGTTTTCTATCCCCTCGCCAAGGCTCGGGGATAGAAAACACACAACTCGTTGGATAAAAATCATATCAAACCACAAACCATGGGAGATCCTATATATATTTATATCTCTAAAAACTACTCTAAGAACTTCAAACATATTTTCAATTAGAAACTCAAGCATCCTTTAAATATCATTTTCAGAGTATTTTTACGATTAGAATGATTTTAGCAGATTTTGCAAATAACCAATGATATTAAAAGTAATTTATAAGTGTTTTTTTTATAATGCAGGCGTCTTTGCTGGACCTTAATATATTATAGGGTTTGGTGGCATGGAATGTTGAAAATTCGTTTGTTTTTTTTTTGTTAGATGTTTTAGAGTGTCGTAACATTTTGTGATTTTAAGCTGTTTTATTTCTACTTCGTTGGAGATTTCTTTTTAAGTATGTACATGAAAAAAGTATGTACATGAAATATATAGCGATAACGAGCAGCATTCAAACTCAATATTCCATTCAAAAAATACTAATCAGAAGCAGAGCAAACACATACCTTTAAAACATCAGAGGTGGAATCAGGTGCCATGGAGGAGTGAGCATCCCCTGCTGACCGGTGACATCCGCTATGTTCTCCTTGTTATGATCTGAGATAAAGGAGAAAACTGTTTATATTTCAATGTGAAATAATATTCAAACAATTAGTATGAAAAACATCAATCAGAATGTGAATTAAACATTTTATCGACCACAGAACTTGCGAAATGATGCTTTCTAATGAGACTCGATCCTGATTTTCTTGTGTTATCAACTTGTTTATCAACAAGATACCACGTTTTAAAAACCCTTCAAAGTGCATTCTCTTAATTGCGTTTCGAATTAATTGAGCGATACAAACCCCTTATACAGGTGATAAGTGTATAGGTATTGTTGTATAAGGGAAATCGAGGTTCATATATGTTAAAGTTATCACGTTTATGATGAAGCTTTGCGGCTAAAATTACCATTAACGTCTTTTTCTAGTAAAATATCCAATTATGAAACAGATGTGGTACTCTTTGAGACTCATATACAGAATTATGTTTAAGGGTAACTGATATCTATAATTGTGTTTACATATGAATTGAAGGAAATGTTATTTATTTAGGTGCCTCGATCCTCAGGTTCTGAAAATGAAGCATGGACGAATTGAAAATGCTCACAAAAATGTCTCTAAATTCTCAAAGTAATGTCCTTTTACCAACGATAATTCTTCAAACCTCATCTTTAAAGTTAATAATAATACATTGGGAAAATTAGTAGATCTCAAATAATTTCTGGAAATGTGAATAAATCACCTACTTTGCATTTTCCAATTCAAATTTGATCTACAAACACATTTTAGAAATAAAATTAATAAACACTGCTTGCTCTGCTCCTATTTTGTATTGTTTTATGAACTTTTCAGCTTGAATAATATTCGTCATATCCATGAAGGATATGAAAATAACGAACAGTATTCAATATCAAAGTCAATAAAACAATACAAAATAGGAACAGAGCAAACACGACTTCCAAAACATCATATCTTATCATCAAAAATAAATGTGACCTTATATTTATGTAATCTTTAAAGATACATGTACACTTTAAGTTGCTTGGTAAAGCTCTATCAAACATTTGCATAATTCTTAAGTTTCTTCGACAAAATTTTAATTACTGGTTACAATTAAGAGAAAAATTTGATTTACATTATTTTACCCGAAATTTTGTAAAACAATTTGATTACTAAGATTTTTTAACCAGAATTTCAAACTACTACTGAAAAATACAGTAAGATGTCAATGCGTGGGAAAATGACACCTTGTTGCACAATTGACTTACTCTTTTTGTATCTAATTATTGACTTCTTAATAATATGTCCTAGTCAAACATCTACTTAAATATATAATTTATAAGAAACACATTGCTCATTAACGTTCTTTTCAAAAGCAGTACATGCGCAATATGATACTTTTAGATTAAAACTTTTTACCACTTAAAAGGCACCGAATTAAGAAAATTATTCCCCAACATAATCTTACCCTCAAGATTTTAAACAAATGGGTTACAATTTTTATTAATGTCACTAGATTTCAAAATTTCTGCTGAAAATGCAACAAGAGGTAAATGCATGAGAAGATGACACCTTGTTGCATTATTGATGTATTTTTCTTCTATCTAATTATTGGCTTCCTAATGATATCCCCTGATCAAACATTTAAGCTATGTTTAAAGAAACACATTACAGTTTGCTCATTATCGTTCCTTTCAATAACAACATATGTGTAATGATCCTATTTACCCAACTTTCAACCATCTTAATAAGCACCTCCTCAAACACAACGTATTGATCTTTTTCATCTACGGTAAAATTTTACTTTATCTTGAATAGTACTTGTCACTAGAGGGTGTAACTGTGTTTTGTCATAAATAGTGTTATTATAGGAGTGCTTAATTCATATATCTGCAAAATTTTACCTAAAATAATAAGCAGTAAGATGATGAAAACAATTCTGAAGAGTATTGTGGTTTATGGGTGAGTGTTTAGGTTTGAAAAGAGACCAGAGGTTTGAAAAGAGATGCAAAATTTAAATCCAAGTTCTGGTATGATTATAATGTGTAACATAACTGAAGGTAGAAAAAAAATTAACATCAAAAGTCTTTGTCTTATAAAACCATAATGTCAAAATCCCTCTTCGTTGTAGGATTTTACGCAGTTCCTATTAAATAATATACGTGTACATGTACAGTTATTGCTGGTTTTGGGGTCAATACGATGATTTATCGACTTAATGAGTACAATATTCACTGAGCCTGAAGGGGAAAATGAAAAGAGTACTTCGAAAGTGGCCTAATCATTGTATAGAATGAAAAATGCAATAATTGTTCTGTTATATGATTCATACGGGAAAATGCACAAGTTAATGACGTCACAATTGGCATTTAGGAGGTCATATGAGAAAAACCAATTGTGTATTCTCACTGCAGAGAATTACTATTGTTCTGAAAACAAGAATTTTAATTTCTTATATCACTTTCATATTTTAGAAAAATATAGGGCTTTATTTGTATTGAAACTGTACACAGTTAAATGACACACTTTGTAACCTTCTTTTGGCCTCTTTGTACTTGTCACAATTTATAACCCTCTTTTGGCCTCTGTTAACATTTTGAATCAAAATGAATGCTGGTTTTAAAATTCACTCAAAGTTCGCAACTGCAAACAATCACAATTTTCACTATGTTTTGATTTTTACATCAAATAAGAGGCCCAATCGGCTCTTACCATAGCTTAAACTGTCTTTTAAATAATCTTAAAATATTTCTGATACAATATAGTGATCACTACCAGTATTTATTTTCTTCTCTTTTTCATTTTATCTATTTCCTTTCATTGTTTTGGGGGTTTTTATTTTCTAATTATAAGGGGAGTACTAGGAATCTCTTTTCATTCATAAATCACTTTTTACAATATATATGTATATCATCTTCAATTGAGCATTGAAAAAACTCATACATGTATATGCAGGATATGAAGATTACGAACAGAATTCAATATCAAAGTCCATAAAACAATACAAAATAGGAGCAGAGCAAACACGGAGCTCCGAAACATCAGAGGTGGGATCAAGTGCCATTGAGGAGTGAGCATCCCTTGACAACCGGTCACACCCACCACGTGCTCCTTGTCATGATTGGGAAATAACGAAAAAATCTGTCGTCAATTCAGTGTTTAAATAATGGACTTACAATTAGTATGAAAAACATCAGCATTTGACTCAATGATGAATTGTATTTGCTGACAAGGTCACTGTATCAACCTAAGAACTTACGAAATGATGACTTTAAACGAGACTGCTGATATTCTTGTTTCATCAACTGGTTTGTCAGTAATTTACCTCGTTTTAAAAATTGTTCATATGTAGAGCATGCTCTTGCGTATCAAATCAACTTCAGATATATAAACTATGTATGCAGGTGATGAAGGTATATTGCTGTATAAGTTAAGGGAATCTTTCAGATCGTTCTTTTTGCTTGCAAGACTAAACAGTGTAACCTGAAGAAAAACAACAAAAATGTTCCCCAGAAGCAAAAAGCATCTACCCACAGGAGTTTGCGTACCTATCAATTTTACCGAAATTTTCAGTAAACTAAAAAATTACGTAATACCTATAATAATAACACGTGTTATTATTATAGGTACAAGTAACAGCTTTTCAAAAAAGCTTGCCTGACTAATGCAATCAATATCTATAGAACCTATAAGCCTGATTATTTATATATGTAAACGTTTACATTGGGGCAGGGGGGTGTTAAACTTTTTCACTAGAGTAAATTATGAAGATCTTGCACAAAACATCATGTATTCATTTTAATTCAATTGTATGATACTCATCAGAGCAATGGAAAAAGAACACATTTTATATAAAATGTATATATTGTTTTATCTCAAATAAAAAATGACAGCGTGTGCATGTCCCGCTGTAGATTCGAACCCGCGACGTAAAAATGAAAACCTCACTCCGCGAGTCTAAAATTGGTTTTAAAGGATGGAATAAATAAGGAAAAAACTGATGTGATTGATTAATGCTGAAAAGCATGGCTATATGTAAAGGTTACATAAATTAGATTCAGCATAGGCTTTGAGGAAGACAGCTGAAAATATGATAACTACAAAAAATTGGGAATCGTAACGGTATGATTGACATGAAGAATCTGTTTAATAGTTTCTTAACATAAAGTGCCTTTATTTTAAAGATTTTATGAAGTTTCCCTTTCATTTTTTGATACCTTTTTCAGATTGAATGCCTTAGAGTATAGAGATTTGAAAGACAAGTTGACAACTCTTATTGTCAATGCCAGGAACATAGTGATAAAGCAATCCCTGAGTGACCAATTCCTTGAGGCCTTCAGGCACCAAGTCGGTCTGAACCAGGTCTTTAACATGCCAGAAGGAATGGTAAGGCACCAAGTCAGTCTGAACCAGGTCTTTTACATGCCAGAAGGAATGGTAAGGCAGCAAGTCAGTCTGAACCAAGTCTTTTATAACGTGCCAGAAGGAATGGTAAGGCAGCAAGTCAGTCTGAACCAATTCCTTAACATGCCAGAAGGAATGGTAAGGCACCAAGTTAGTCTCAACAAAGTCTTTAACATGCCAGAAGGAATGGTAAGGCACCAAGTCAGTCTGAACCAAGTCTCTAACATGCCAGAACATGCAGAAGGAATGGTAATGCAGCAGTTAAATCATATCAACAATTATATAATGTTATACAGTATTAGGAATGAGTCAGTGTGCTCCATTGATCAACTGTCAGTAAAACTTTTATTTCTGAGAATAAATTGACTTTTGATTATTTCATAAAGGAATGTTTTTTTTTGTTGTGTATGATGTGAATCTTGTAAAGTAAGCTGATGTGAAATTCACTTCATATATGACGAAAAGTAGTTTGGAGAAAATTTGAACAAGAATCTGATTTATCTATTTTTTTAATAAATATTTTAGGAGGCAGATACTTGTATTGGGTGTATGCAGAAGGAGTCTGACATTAAGCTAGTGAAGTTGTGTGACAGTGCTGGCTCAGGACAGTGTGTACAGTGTTACTGCCGCCCCATGTGGTGCCTAGAATGCATGGGAAAGTGGTACGCAAGTCGTCAGGACCAACAAAGACCAGAAATCTGGATGTCGGGGACTTCCCCCTGTCCAACATGCCGCTCTGTGTTCTGTGTTCTAGATGTATGTCAAATTGTAAAATGATGATTGGTTTAATTATATGAAAATTTACATTATTGGTAGCGGATTTAGGCCCAAAAAAATTAATCAATAGTTTCTCAGGCACCGCCGCATCAGTTCAAAAACGGCCGCATTGATCACTTTTATTGACATATTGAAAAGGGAAATAACTCAAAAGTTTATAGCAAAGATGATAGCCAAGGTCAAACAGGTGAGTTTATAGCAAAGATGATAGCCAAGGTCAAACAGGTAAGTTTATAGCAAAGATGATAGCCAAGGTTAAACAGGTAAGATTATAGCAAAGATGATAGCCAAAGTCAAACAGGTAAGATTATAGCAAAGATGATAGCCAAAGTCAAACAGGTGAGATTATAGCAAAGATGATAGCCAAGGTCAAACAGGTGAGTTTATAGCAAAGATGATAGCCAAGGTCAAACAGGTGAGTTTATAGCAAAGATGATAGCCAAAGTCAAACAGGTGAGTTTATAGGATTATAGAATGTCAAAATGTTCTGTGTTTTTTTTAAAAGATTTTTACAATAGCAAAATATGTCTTTTGATTAAATGTATATTACACATCATGTTAAATATATCAGTTACAATATGAGATGACTCTAAATTAACTATGGTCATTTTTGCAGAGTAAAGACAAATCAGACATGTTGGAGAAATTTTCTCGCTTTGTAAAAACAACAGTGAATGAAGAAGAAGCACTTGTTCATAAAATGATGGGGGACAAATTTCAAGTGAGGAAAAACAACACAGTTGAAAAGTTTATATTTTCTTTAAATTTGTGTGTTTTATGTATTAAGTCATTTTTGTTTTATTTATTTACATACTATCTTTTATCATTTATATGCATTATTAAAATTGTTTACATAATGTACGTGTATATATTTTGTTCAATATTCAGGAACCGTTGGAGATGCTGCGGCAACAGATGACAGAGATTCTATTTGATGATTCTCTTCAACATGTAAGTCTATATATATCATCAATATCAATTTCTCCCACATTTTTATAAATAGATTAGGCAGTAGGCATTACACTGTATGTGTATAAGTTTTTTCCATATATATTCCAAATAGTAGTAGGAAACTTGATACAATCAACACAGTCTTTTAATTGAGGACTCATTTTATTTGTTGACTTATAAAATTTAATCATGTTTTGTTTACAGTGGTTTACACCTGAGGGTTTTCGGTCCTTGTTTGCACTTATTGGCAGGAATGGTCAGGGAATAGGATCAAGGTATACTAATATTTTATACACAATTTTGTCATCTGTTACAACACATTTACAACAGGACTTGTTTTGTATCTGTAACTGTACATTTTTGTGTTAGATGAGATATAATAATTTAGATATATGCATACATGTACCAGGTTATTTTTACTCTCATAAATAATTTTACCATATTTTAAAAGTTGCCTAGAGACATTTATGTTAAAAGAGAGCTTTAACCCTGAGCTAAATTCTCTCACTGACTACACGAAAGAAATGTACCAAATGGGAGCAAAATATTCCCTATATGAATATATACTATTTGTATATAGGTCCATACAAAAATCAATCCTGGAAACATGAATTGAGTCTTGCTCATAAACTTACCTGTTTGACCTTGGCTATCATCTTTGCTATAAACTTACCTGTTTGACCTTGGCTATCATCTTTGCTATAAACTTACCTGTTTGACCTTGGCTATCATCTTTGCTATAAACTTACCTGTTTGACCTTGGCTATCATCTTTGCTATAAGCATTATACTACAGGTCTCTGGTGGGAAGTGAATGTTTCTAAAAATAATGAAATTACATTTTAAAACAGAATTATTTCTCTTTTCTTTAGAATGTAGGAATTTAGGCTGGACTAAGGAAATCAGCCTGGATTAAGCTCAGTGGTTAGAGCACCTGACTAGAAATACAGGGGTCCCTGGTTCAATTCCCTGTCCAGCCTTACATTTTCATTATATACATGTTTGTATTATTTAAAGAATTTTCAATGCATGTTTACTCATTCCCCCTTTCCATACTACAAGTCTATACCGTGGTCATTAATAAAAGACATAATGTTCTTGCATTATTCTCTTTTAATAAGAAACATGTACCCATAGATGTATTGACATGTATCAAACCACAGTCTGTAAACATCTGTAATTAAAACACACTACATTTTGATTAAAAACATAGTATCAAGTTTAATTTTTTTAAATCAGTTGATTCTGCTCTACGAGGTGCTCTTTTGTAATTGATATAAAATCACAGGTGTACAAACACTTGTATACTTTACCTCCACATGTCCTGTAGTTTATTGAGAGGGTGGTTCTCGTCGTCCCTGGATGATCCAATACACAGGGTCTGGTGGTACTCGTCCCACGCTCTCTTCTGACAATCAGGACAGCAGTAGGTCACCTTCAAGTAAACATCAAATTTTGTATTAGAGTGTCCTTACATTGTCATTCCCATTACTACATGTATATACTGATGCTATACAGCTTAAATCTTTATATATTTCTATCATTTATCTTTTGGATACAAAATTACAAATTCATGTGTATGCTTAGAAGATAGTGACAATCAAATTTTGTTTTGGAGATGAGAAATTAAAAACATACAGTTTCAGGGTTGTATCTTTGAACCTTTCAATCTATTCCTCATTTACTAATTTTTTTCTCAAATCTGAAAAAATTCAACCCATCAATAGATGTTATTTTACAGTACTTTGCTAAAAAATGAATATTTACTGATGCTGTATACAGGTATATAGAGAAATATTGGTCTCAATGTTATTTTTGCCCTTTCACCCTTGTTGCAAGCATATTAATTTAAACAGGAGGAATTCAAGGAAGATAACAATACAGTGGGGCCTCATTTATCCAGACACTTTGGTTCCCAGTCAATTTGTCCGGTCCGGATATGACGTGAAGCGTCTGGATACCTGAATTACCAGTTAAACAAGACAAAGTTACGTTTAAGAATTCCCTTCCGATGAAAAGTCATCCGGATACTGAAGCATCCGGATATCTGAAGGTCCACTGTATTTCTTAACCACAATTTGTCATTGCCAAATTTAAAAAGGGCAATATTGTTTGCAAATGTAAAAGGGTTAAATAACCCGGTATAATGAACTCAGTACACTACCTGACAATGTGGACAAGCAGTATACTGTGAAGGATCTGTTTCATCACATTCAGGGTAGGGTAATGCCAGTGCTTCATTTTCTGTCAATCGTTGACTCTGCTTTTCTGCAGTCTCCAGTGAGCGTAGACAGTATTCACACGCCTTGTATTTGTAAAACTCATTCCAGAGAAATTGAGAACTAACAAGAGGCCTCTCTTCAAATAAAACATCTCCTTCTTCAAAATTCTGTTTTGCTATCAAACTTTTACCCTAGAGAGTGAGAAAAACAATTTTCCAAATTTAATAATTTTCTAAAAACGATTAATGAACTTTCAAGTTATTTAATTCCCAGATGAACAGTAAAACAACGGTAAAACAAGCAGTTGTAGCGAGCGCAGCGAGCGTTGTGAAGTGACGCTCGTCACTGAGAGCTCTAACGACAACGCCTGGGCGAAGAGAAAATTCGGACTACTGCAAAAAAAAGTTTCAACCAGGTTTTGTACGAATATTATCAGAGACTATGACGTAATTAAACTGAGTCATGTGAACATGCGTCTATGTTAAAATTCTATACCTAACGTTAGACGTATTGTTTCAGCTGTAGATAATGTTAATTTTCGATTTCCTCGGAAAAAGGATTTCATTTTCAATTGTATTTGTTTAAAATAACACGTTTGAATTAACCAAACTAAAAGATGCTGAACAAGAGGATCATGTTTATCTTAGCGATATAAGAATCGACACTGTTACCTTTTTAGCGATCTCGAAACTAATCTCAACGTTGAGTTCGTGTCCACTGGAAGTCGCCATGTTGTTTACTTTTCTTGACTTCAACGTTAAAGAGTTCCAATGCATCAAAAGTGAAAGTAGGTTTCGTCAGTGTTTACAAATTTTTGTCACACGTGGATAAATCTTTCCCAGGAACAATGGGCAATGAAGAAACTTTAAATGTCATCTTTACCATAGGATATTCGTTTTTTGTTCTTTGTTTTGTTGCACCTCCAACTGAATTTGTTTCAGCAGGTTTGACAATACAGAATGTTTTATCCAACTATCTTGGAAGTGAACAGTTACATTTTATTGAATATCACATGAAGAGGACAGCAATCACATTACTTATTCATTCACTACTGCCGCTAGGTAATTAAAATTGGATTTTTTAAATTCACTAGTATTTTTGTTGAAAACCTAAGTTAATAGAAATATGCATAAGGGCTCGCCTTGTACACTATAAATTACATCCTTGCATATTTATGTCGGTTAATTGTGATCAAGAAAAGAAAGACAATTAGAGCGTGGTGGGCCCTGTATTTAGTTAATACATTGTATATGTTGTCAGTTGATACCGTAAATCCCACAATACTATAATTATCTTGATACTACTCGCCCTCAAATTTTGAGTACTCTGAGTAGGGTGTACAGCTGGTTAAAAGATATAAAAGTAGAGAAGAGTAAATTTCAATGTGGTGAAAAGGGAACAGTATTAAGTTATTAGTGAAGATAAAAGTTTTGAAAAACAGTATTTACAGTTTCAGTTTGCTCACTTCCAGTTTGAAATGTTCAACATCTGAAAGTGAGACAACACTGCCCGGCAATCTGTTCCATTGAACTATTGTAAGAGGGAAAATAGAGTATTTATAAACAATACAGTAGATTTGTTAATTAGAGAAATAAGCAGAGAATTAAGCCTTGTCTATCCATTTATCTTAAGTTATTAAGTACTGAGAGGTGAGAGAAGAGTGCAACATTGGTTAACATGTACATGTAACACAAAATGGTTAACATGTTAATGTAACACAATATACATACATGTATATGTTATCAATCATGCCATAGCTACTAAACAGTTTGTGTAAATTATTCAAACAAGGTAGCAATGACTTTTTTAGAATGCATTCAATCTTTAATAGATTTTATCTTTAATCTGGTTATTGGAACTTAAGTTTAAGCAATGAATGAATTACACTGATATAATACATTTTTTCTTTAATAGATACATGTATGTTCTTTACTTCTATTGACATTTAAGAAATTGATGATTAATTGATGTAGAAAGTGGATTAAAAATGTGCTCAGAATTATAAGAGTGTTTTAGGAATAACTGAAGAGTATTTCTACATTGAGCAGTCATGTTTTTATGTTTTAAAAAAGAGATGAGAAGCCCATTTGAAACTTAAATTTGCATTTCTAACTATTGTATAATTATTTATATATATGTAGAATTTTGAGGCCAGTTGGTCCAGAAGTTTGTAAGAATAACCCTTTTGTCCTGTTAGGAGGTGATCTGTTATTGTTATATAAATTAAAATTTTATTAGAAACTTCTGAGAGGAAAGGAGATCTTTCTTTTCTTCTTTAATCAAACATTTATACATTGTATACACACTGGACCCTCAGATATACGGATGCCAGATATCCGGATGCTTCAGTATACGGCTGATTTTTCATCGTAACAGATTTTTTTAATGTAATTTTGTCTGGATTAATGAGAACCCATTGTATATTGAATGCTTTAACACTTTTTAAAACAATATTTAATTTTAATCATTAACACGATAGGCTTGAAAAGAAACACACCATTGAGACTGACACATCTATTTCATAGTGTGATGTTTTTCTGATTATAGATGTAAACTTAAATCTTATGACAATTAGGAAGAATTCAGCTTTTGTAATTTTAAAATCCCTATTTGTGTTTAAGAAGAAATATTTCAATGATAATTTTTTCCTTTATTTGATTTGGTATGCTAATTAGAAGCATGCACTTTGAATACAATTTTAAATTGAGGCAGACCACTTACAAATAGATTTATGTTACAGGGGTCTTATCTATTAAAAATCTATCAATGGGTTTGCTCTATCTATTAAGCAGCAGTTTATTTTATTATTTTGTATTTTTAAGGAGATCTGTATTGGTTATCTGAGTGAGTGTGATTTATCAAGAAGCCGACACAGTCGACAGAAAATTTTAAAGTAAGTTACTCAAACATGCACAAAAATCTACATTTTTTTTTAATAAACTTACCGAGTTGTATTGAACTTTAATATAATAAAACTGCATAAACACTTGCACATTTACGTCTTTCATTGAATTATTACTTATTGATGTAACAAACAACTTTTCCATTGTAAACTTCCTTTATTTATGTGGTCATATACCATTTTCACCTTTTCATAAGTTTAAATCTTGACTAACAAATTGTTAGACCATTATTTTTATAAGGAATTGTCTACAAATAACTGTTTATGCAGTGAAGATAGAGCTCACGATGGATTTGAATGATCATCATGGGATTATTATTCCTCCATAGCACCAGTTCCCACTTTTGAATTTTTTTAATGGGTCTTTATTTCCTCTGATTTTAATTCGTATTATATAAGAGTACTCCTGAGCGTAATTTCTGTCAGTCATCTTCCCATATACATGATAGCAACACACTATTAAATACTTGTAGGGAGAGTCATTTATTGTGAATCTCTTGAATGCATATGTGCATAGTAAATAAAAAATTGAAAAATTGTGATCAAAACTTTTTATTTACTTTATTTATACTTAGAATTTGTCAAAAACTGTTTGTAAACATTATTCAAACCACAGACACGTGACATTTTTAACCTATCTTTACATAAATAAAAATTTACTAAACTATAAAAATAACATAAAAGAAAGGTTAAAAACGACAAGCGCCTATGATTCGAAAATTAAAATTGCCATAAGTCCATGTATTTGGAATCTTTAAAATTCTTACTCTTTCTGCGGCATTAACGTCACCACTGCGTAATGCTTTTGTTAACTGAAAAGCATGTTCAGCGGATCTATGGGTCTCACCGTAGACTTTGATATCTGTTGTGTAGAAATTCGATAGGATATTTTTATGGCCGTCGAAAGCCACGACATTATCATTTTGCTTTTCGTAGTGTTGACAGTCCTTTGAGCCTGGATCATGGCCTGATTGTTTGCAGACTTTGCATCGCTGCTCGTTTTTGCAGTAGCGTGCATGATGACCGTTTTCCCAACAGTTCTTGCACTTTATGTCTTGTTTAGGTTTATTTTGACCATAGTGAAAAATACGGCATTTGCGACCGGCACAGTATGCAAACCTAGGCAAAGAGGTTCCGTCTGGTAGCGGAACGATATATACGAAACGATTCCCATTAAGAACGCTGGTCATTTTTCCTGTGACAGGATTTCTGATATTTTCAAAGCGTAATTCACTTTTAAGTTCAACATTAAAGCCAAGTAGCATTTTGATGATTTCTGTATCTTGTACTGATAGAGGAATACCAGACACTGTTACTTTCAGTACAGGGTCATTTGGATTCTTGGCACCAGAAGAGAATGGGTTTGAGTCGTACACAGAAACAGTTTGGTTCCTAAACTGGAAACCTTCGCGAAGCAGTTTTTGTCTGCATTCCTTGTTTGTTAAGTAAATGCATTAGAATTAGAATTAGAATTTCTTTTTAGACAAATATTTTGCATGGGAACCGGGACTATATATTTTGGCGTCAGATTAGCAAATGGGGCACCAATGTGACTTTAACTGACAAATCAGATGAATGAGAATTGCATTGTGGGTTACTATACGAATACTACAGGAATTTTACGCTTGATAAATTCCTTTATTGTACTATCGGTGAATACAATTGCCAGGTGGATTCCCTTGCCAACACACGTGATCACGAGTATACATGTATAGTTATGTAAAAATGTTTTGTCTATTTAAACGCATAGGAGAAGCTGCTCGTTTTCCTTATCCTTGAATTGCTGGTGTTCTGAACTTGACACGAACTACCTATACGTTTTATCAAGCATATTTTTCTCTATAGTTATTAACAAATTAAAAACGCCAGTGATATTATTAATAGTTTCTAATGTTTCATAGGAACATGTTTTTTACTTTGCACTCCATTGATATGATCATAGATTGACCCAATCGCAACTTCTCGGGCCTTTCCGACTAGCGGAAAGAGAGAGAGAGAGAGAGAGAGAGAGAGAGAGAGAGAGAGAGGGATTCTTTTGGTGAGTCTGGTGTCGTCCTTCACGGACTTTCGATATATTTCGATGTCGAGACAATTTTACTACGGAATATCTATTGGCATGATCAATACAAAGGACGCAAGGCATATGAGGTCAGAAAGGAATGCATACTCCTCCAAGGCACCTGTCTCTACTTCTCAGGTGTCTATGTCTCATACCCTGTTCACAGACTGTTTTGTTTGTAGATTTTTGAAACCGATCAGTCTTTGTCTTCTTTAGCTGCAGAACTATAGCTCTCCGTAAAGAAAGTTTGACAGACCGGAGAGCTACAGTGCCACCTTTAAAAACTATATCGTATTTATTGCACACAAAAAAGTGCGCTATTTCTCGAATTTTTTTCCCCATGTTTTTAAACTGTCATCTCAAAATATTACTAACCGCGTGTTCCTAACATATTCTTTCACTGTTTCCACAACAAAACATTCTTTGTCTAACCCTTAATTGTTGTAAATAGCCCCCCTGACCCTGAAATTGAGATTATCAAAAAAATGGTCTATTTATACTGCCATTTGGTTCGCAAGATAATTTGGTCCAACGCACTTCGTGCAGATGTCAACTACGACAACTTAATAGAGGAGTAAGAAATTTTTTAAAAACTATTCTTTTCGCGATCTAGGTAAAAAAATTGGAAGAATTAATCCAGAACTATAAGTGTAATTTTTTGTGCGCAATAAATATACAGTTTTTACAATGGGAGGCACTGTAGCTCTCGGACTATCAATATATTTTTTTCGGATAGCTACAGTTCTGCAGATATGTCTTCTTCAACAAGCTTTACCACTTCTTAATTTTTTTTTAGAAGTAAATAGACGATATACATTCACATCACATTCAAAATATACAACATTCCATACGATGTTTTTAAAACAAATATAGAAATTAAAAAAAATAATGTATAGATGGGACATTCACATTGTGACAGGATATGTGAGAGTAAACATTTCCGACATCAATATACTGATCAATATTGTAGGTGATAAAAATTGATTTGAATTACGTCTTAAAAGGCTATTACGATATTGTAGCCAACATTCAGATATTATTTTCTCTTCTTTAAAAAAATAAATTGTGTGGAAAGCTACAGCAATCAAGGCACCAAAACACGAACGCAGGGGTCAAAGATTAAAGTATGACAATTTTAACGTTACGCCGTTGAACGCCCTGCAACGTCATATTAACGCTCACATTGAAAAGCTTAAAGGTAGTTGCAGCGACTCTTCAATTAACTACAAGAATAATACATGTGCTCTAAAATATATTCCACATTTGCAGACAAGGCAGGGCATTAAGAAATATAAATGCAGACATTGATTAAACGCGTGTTAATCAATTTATTTGCACACCTCGTTGCATTTATGGAACTACATCTTTCAAAAAATCATAATAGATTTCTTAAACATGTCAAATATTAATTACAGGTTTAAACTTGTTTGTAAATGGATCAATTATACACGAGATAGGTTCATGCACAAATCCATATCTTAGTTTCCCCTGGCTGCAGTAATCCTTGAGGATTTTAAGGTGCTAGAAAGTCACAGTTGGGTAAAAAGACAACAAAAGGTTATCTGGAATTCATATTATCAGCTACTTTTAGTGTTTCAGTTCTTTTCACTTAATTTCCATATCGGGAGTGAATTTCATTCTTATTCCTCACAGTATTTTGTAAATTATTCAGAAATTTATCACTTTTAGAACAATTATCTCAAAAACGTTAATTTACATCGTTATGTCTTTAAGACATTCATTAACACTAAGCAACCAAAGGACACTACTGTGTATTCAAAGAAAAAAAGTACCTATTCTTATTACCTCTGATGTTTTGGAGGTTCTGTTTGCTCTGTTCCTATTTTGTATTGTTTTATGCACTTCTGATCTTGAATACTTTTCGTTATCTCCATATATATAATTGCACAACTTTTGTATTTTTAGTTTTGAAAACCCTGGAATTGTGATACTCTGCTCCTATTTGTATTGTTTAATGGACTGTTGATCTTGAATTTTGTTTGTTATCTACATATGTATCATTGCACAATGTTTGTATTTTTAGTTTTGAAACCCTGCGCCTCGGTTGACAATGGTTTTCTTTGGGTGAAAATTTTCAATGTTACACATTGTAACTACATGCAATATTTATATATTGGTTCATGCCAAAGTTTGATACTGTTAAATCACTTAATTTCGAGGGGTCAAAATTTAGTGGTATGAGTAAGATATATTGTTTCATGGGAATTTGATGTCGTGGTTGAAGAAATGTTCAGTAGTAATATTTGTGAAAAATTAAATTTCGTGGTGGACATTAATTCGTGGGTCTCTTCATACCGTTGAAAATCACGAAAATAAAACCCCAACGAAAATTAGTGATTTCACAGTATTCATAGTCTCTAGGCAAGGGTTTTTATATGTTAGGGCGGCAGGGTTCTATTGTTCATAAGATGAAAAAATTCCTTAATTCTCAAGAATATTTTACTTACATGTGAAGTTGTTGAATCTGATTCGTCTAAAAACAATTGTGAAAAAACTATTACCCGCTGAAAAATGAAGCCACACCCTTCAGCATAGCAACAGTCAACATTGATTAACGACGGATGATATTAAAAAAAAAGTTGATTGCGCAAAATTTATTCGCGCAAGGTTCGCTGTCATAATTATGTATTTGTATAAAGCATTCTGTATATATAATATAATAAATATTGCATGACAATGGTTTTCAAGGGGTGAAAATTTCAAGGTTACACTCAACAACATGTAATATTTATATAATATTCTCTACTCCTGGGCATCTGGCATACATAACTGAAAAATACTTTTTTTTCATTTTGTGCCAACAAGATACACTTTTTACTTATGAAATAGAGCCAAAAACAGACAACCAAGGACCCCTGGAAATACTAGAGTAGGGATAAAGTAAGAATCAAGTTTATACATGAATACTGTAATGGGAGCTTGTGCTAATTAGAAAGAAGAATATTTTAAAAGCCATCAAAATATTTTTTGCAAACTAGAATCAGATAACTACATGTACACTGTATATGACTAAAATAATATGAAGATTTGATAAAGATGGCCAACTTTTTGATAATCTTGAAATGTCGAACTAACTGACACTCATTTATGAAGAAAAATTGAGAAAATGAAGTGAAAAAGATTAAAAGTCCATCAAAAGAATACAAATAGGGAGCAGAGAAAGCGGACAAACCTCTTAAAGCCTCAGAGGTGGAATCAGGTGTCATTGAGGAGTAAGATCTCCCTTTTGACTGCTCCCACCGACAGTGTATTACTTGTCATGATCAGGAAAAAGTAAAATAACAGTGAACTTTTGTGATACTCAATTAGCTTTTCGTAATCTAAAATTTGCATATTATGAAATGATATAAGCATCTGCGTGGGTTCATGCATACAGTGGAAATGGCGACACAAACAGATACTGAAAGAAGATTTACAGAAAACACAGAATCAATTTGATTTCCAAGATGAGAGATGGAAATAATCTCTTTGATTTTGCATTTCAAAAAAAAAATCAATAACTTGGATGGAACGATCGTCAGCTAGGGTTGGGGAATGAGAAATTCTTTTACAAGCATTAATCATTATATAAAAACACGGTTGCTTTCGTTTTTTGTTAAATTTTTTACAATTTATTAATATAATATGTTGTAAAAGTTTAAATCCAAATACTTTTTTAAAATGAAATTTAGAAGAATTTGATAGCCGGGGAACAGTTTTGTTTGGAGGAGAATGACAAATTTATCAGCATTGTAAAATTACATAGATGCCTTCAGAGTTTTATTTTTTTTAGTTTTTACCATTTATGAATATTTTTTGCCTATCTTGAATCTTCATTTTATAACTGCAATTTAGAAGAAATTTATTCCCTATCTGGTAATCTAACCAACACTAACAATTCCCTTTGAAACAATGACTTTTTATGTACTAAATATAAATTAAGTGGTTCTCATTTAAATTCCTGTTCTTTTATAATCATTGTAATTGAATTGATGAATTGTGATCCATATCGATCTATTCAAAGCAGAAAGATGAATTTGGTTTAAAAAAAACTTACAGATTTCTAAAATAAAGGGTCTAATTCTCTTTTTAAAATTGTCAAACCATCTATCCTTCTGTATTCAATAATTCAGAAGTGGAAAAAAAGGTAGATAGATTACATGATAAGTGCGTACTGGTCCCTGCTGATGAAGTGAAAAAAAGGTAGATAGATTACATGATAAGTGCGTATTGGTCCCTGCTGACAAAGCAGATAACTATGTCTGTGTTTGTAAGGCTCATTATAAAAAGTATATTTTAGAAGAACTTGGTTTTAATTCTACAAGTGGCAATCCTACTTATTCTCATAGTTCCATTTCTAAGGATGAAATTCTTCAAAAGAGCTCCCTGTCTTTGTCTTGTGTTTACCTCTCGTGTTGTTTATAGATTTATAAGACTGGTCAGAGTTCGTTGTCTTCACCTCGCTTCTCTCATATTTACTGCCTAGTTTAACTTACTGTAGTTTTTATTTTATTACCATCAATCCGATCATGAAGGTTACATGAACGGACCAAAGCAGAAATGCAAAGAAAAATGAATAGAGACCAATGTGAAGTATGCAAATCAAATACATTGGATTAGAATATACATATGTACATGTAGTATGATTAACGCTCGAGCAATGCAACAGTAATAATTTTCAATTCAACATAAGTTGTGTTGACGAAGAAATACAGTAAGAATCAATTATGTAATCTAAAATATTTACATAATATTTCAACCCAATTTTTAACCCAAATTAATTTATAAAGCAATTTCTTATTGCCTTCAACAAAATTAATCATTATTTAATTGTTTTCCTAGTAGCCAATCCAAGATTAATATTACTTTGAAATAGACCCGGGAAAATTTCTTAAAGTTATAAAGGTTATTAAATTTTTTAATTGATATTGAGTTTAAACCTTTTTATTATATCCATTTTAGAAGAAATTATTTTAGATTTAACATATAGTACTTTATCAAATTTCGTTTCTATCTTCTAAAACTTGAGTAAACATATCTGATGTAAATTATAAAAGCTCTTCGTAATAAAAATTAACAAAACGCTTCGTACTTGATGTTGTGGGATTTGTTTCTCTTTAACGATTAATTCATGAATTAGTTACACAAAGATTGGAACCAACATTAATAAAGAAAATGAAAAGACTTGAAACAAAAAAGATCTGATATCGTGAATTCTAAATAGATTTTTCTTGTCTTTTCACCCAACTGTGATATCCCAGCACTTTTAAATCCTCAGAGATTAGTTCATCTTTGGGAACTATGATAAAAACACTTGTTTGAAATATTTGATAGCGCCAATTTTGAATAGAATTAATAAGAAAAATAAATCATGTCGTAAACGAACGTAATGAACTTTACGTATACGTGTAATAATTTACTTATTCAACACTTCTTTGAATGACATTATAAGATAATAATATCAAGCTTACGAGTACTAAAACAATACAAACTGTGGCAGAGCAAACACGAACCTATAAAATCATCAGAGGTTGGCTAAGTTGCTAGAAGAGTAGGTATTCTGTGTCCACCGGTCAAATCTGCTGAGTGTTTCTTGCCATGACTGAACGGAATGATAACCGTTTGATAGTTTGTGTGAAAACATCATTCTAGGATCATGATTAAGATTTTGCCAATTAGAGTGATATTTTCTGAACATTTTTGTAGAGAATTATCATCAGCATATAATCTACAAATCAGGAAACATTATTAATTGTATTCTCAAACAGAGCAACGGTGTGGACCAGAGAATTGTCAAAATGTTGACTGTAAAGGATACCGTGGATATCGTTGTCTCATTAACTTATTTGACACTAGCTTGTCTCGATTTAGAAATTGTTAGTGTGCAAAACATCTCGATGCTCTTTCATATCAAATCAACTATAAGACTACTCGTGCCGTTGATGATGCTATATTGCTACACAAATAGGAAATGTTAACGATTGAACAATTTTATAGTATCCACTTCACCTGCATAAATGTAGTTCACAGCGCCAAATTAATGTGATAATTAAAACAACAATTTTTAGAATAATAATTGTATTTATGTATAATCCACAAAAAAAAGATAGTTTTCACTCTAATTCAAAGAAAATTCTTTGAATATAGAGTGAAAACTACCTTTTCTTTTGTGGATTACTATGTGCCAAAGTAAGGCAAAGAACTTTATTCGGTAATAACCAATATTTGCCCCACAAATCAAACTTTGATGGAGATATACAATCTCCCATGCAGAGTTGTCGTTCGTTCCTCTCGCAAACACCTCTGCAATGGGCTCACGTCAAGATTTTTGACATAACGTATAAAAAGTAATATTTGCAGGATTGTTTCAAATTAAATGAATAGTTCTGGATTAATTTAGTAAATATCTATCTGAAAAGTCAGACATAAACGTATAACTTGAATTATAATGAATTAAAACAAACGCACTATTTCTTGTGTTTAACACTGTGTATACGTGAGCCAACGACAGAGGTGAATGTATGAGCCGATGGTAGAGAGTGGGAGATATATTTAATTAAGTTCTTAAACAGGGGAGTATATGCTGACTACAAAGCACTGAATATTTTCATAAGTAATGACGCCATATGTACGTAATGACGTCACAAACATGACGTAAATTTCAGTTTTTTATGAATTTTACAGAAAAATGTACATATCTCGTCGATATTTTGAGTTAAAGTCACCGAGCGCATGTGTGTTCAGGATCAATATTTTGATATAATGTGTAGAATGATAATATCAATGAAATATGTCAATATTGTTCCTAAACAAACTTGCGCTCAATAAATTTTAAAGCTAAAATTGTTGAAATTTTGTCCATTTTGTCCTCTTTCTGAAAAAGGATATAAAATCGGACTAGTTTGTGACGTCATAAAAACAAAATCTGTGAATACACTGCTTTGACACTATATTATTTTCTGTTAATTTATATTTCTCATACAATTTATTGAATTCAGCATATTTCATGAAGTTTTCAAAATTTGACTTTTGTGGGGGCAAATATATGCAATATACCGCATTTACTTCTTTTCCCAAATACTGCACGTATAGAGTCAATCTGAATCGCTCCAAATCTTTCTTAACGATCATTCCTTACTAGTATTTCTTAATAACAGACGGTTGAAATTCAAACAGAGCAGTAGCTTCATCTTACTACTTCTATCAGCCAGAAAATAGATAAAAAGATGTAAAATCAATCGATCTCGAAATGTTTTGGCCGGGTACTTAACTTTAGTTACTGAGTTGTTAATTTTCTCTGTCAAAAATATATGAGAAACCAACATATTCACTGTATTCGTAAATACAGATCTCAGATTCAAAGAAATATGCGTAAGATTTTTTTCACCTTAATTTTTTCTTCTTAATATGTTATTGACAAATTTATGATTGGTAAAGCAAAGAATTTAATAAATCACTCTAATTTCACAAGAAATTATGTGGTCCAACGCATCAAGTCCCTAAAAATCAAGTAAATGCTTAAAAAAAAAGCACCATTTTTTTTTGTGGTTTATTTCTGTTGTTTTCGTGGTACATTTGTATAAACATCGATCCCCATGAAATCATATCCACCACAAAAAGTTAAAACTCCAAATTACAGTACCCTGTCTTTTTTTGAAACCATGAAATCAAATTCTCATATTTTTCTTCAAAGCACGAAAATTTGGTCCCATGGTAATTTTTTTCAGCAGGTTTTGAGAGAATTTCTTGAATCTTTTGTCTTGTAATTCTTATTAAAACCAAACGTCTGTCTTGTTTTATATATAAGTAAAGAAACAAAGTCTTGATGGGCGGTTTCTATTTTTATTCTCAACACTTTACGGTTCTGATAATTAAATAAAAACAGCATTACATATCATTCTACATTTAATGAGCCATCAAAGTTATACACTTTACGTTCGGTGAATATTATTTAAAGATAAGTTAGATAATAAATGTTTTGAAAGAGCGATCAGATTCAATAAAATTAACGATAATTAATGATAACTTTCCAGAGGAATGAACGTATTCAAAAAATGTAAAACATAAATTATTAGCTTTGTTAAGATATATTAATCGAGCATTCGTGCGAAAGAATGTGAGTAAAGCCGCTATTTCAGCTACGTTTAATTTTTAATGTTAATGTTTTTATCAAGTAGCTATGTCTACTTTAACAAATGAGTACAATGTGAACGTCAAGTGAATGTAATGTGAACATGATGTGATAATGAGGGACCTTGTATCACATTATATTCAACATGCAAAAGAGAGAAAGTATAATCAAAAGTATTATTAATTCAAATTAACAGTTCTGTTATAAAATATGTTCTTTTTAATTCATTTAGAACGCTTTATGCATTATGCTTGTTACGATTACCTTCTAAAAAAAAGTTTAATAATATGCGATAGATAATTTTGAAATATTCAAAATTTGAGAGCATACTTCCAGAAAAAAGACTTTAAATGGCTCTCTACGATATCAAAATATTATGCAAAATCAGTCTTTACAGGAAGAAAACCAACAAGGGCTGCGCTTGTTCACGCCTTTATATCATAACTAAAGCATTTTAATGAGCCTTTTGGTAACACTGGGCCACACAGTTGTCGTTGATGTTGAGAGAGTTGACCATTTCATCTCTATCGTTGTCCACGTCACTGAAAATATGTCCACTATGACCCTCGATGTCGAAAAACATGTCGACATCATATCCCTTATCCGATATGTAGGCCTACAAAAGTAAAAATATTGAAAAGTTTTTTTTTTTTTAATGATACTAGTATTTGTAAAAAAAAAAATTATTTTTTTTCCTTTTTAAGATTTCTTACCTATATACCGTATAAGCAGAATTTAATGAGGATTTAATTTTGGCATTATTAGCGAGGGTATTGAGATCGCTAAAACTAAATATCGCTAAAAATAAATTGCATTTTATTTGTAAAAGCTTCTAAAGTTAGCATTTTAAAATCGCTAAAATTACATCTCGCTAAGATTAAAGTACAAATTTTGAAGGACAAATCGCTTAATTTACTCTTATATGGTAAGTTAATTTCTGATTCATGATAAAAATCTTATTTTAATCAGAAATGACCTTCTCCTTTAATTTTTTCAATGTCCTGTAGAGACAATAAAAGAAAAAAAATAAGGAAACGAATCGAGCATCTAACTTGAATTAAACCGATCTCAGAAAAAAAAACGTGTTTCAGAATGCAAGGATACTAGTTTATTTAATCTCTCTGTAAAAAAAAAAAAAAGCCTTAAAAATTTTAATTGCATTCCCATGATCAATTTATAAAAGAAAGAATTATGTAACGATCTTTTGTGCATACGTTGGAGCATTGCTTGACTGGAAATTTTTTTAGCACTTTGACATCCTTTCTTTCCAATAAAGCCATAGTTTGTGCATACGTTGAAACACTGCTTATTCAAATAAAGTTATTTTTGATTGTATAGAGAAAACATATTCAGGTATTCGAAAAATAATTTAAGTAGGCTACTTCTATCGATTATTTAGATTTTACTTTTAACATTCTCCTCATCTGCAGAGGTAAGATAAAATACACTTGTCAATGGCCTAATGAAATAAAATTTTACAACCATTTAATTTCCTTCAAAATAAATGTGAACTTTTGTGGCATTCTATTATCTACAATCTACATCTAATGAAAGATATAGATATCTGCGTGGGTAAGTGCATATAGTAAAAATAGAGACACAAACAGATTTTAAAAGGAGATTTACAGAAAGCGGAGAATCAATGTTATTTCCAGGAGAGGACAAAGACATAATCTCTTTGATTTAGCAGTAAGAAGAAGTAATAATCAATAGAATGGAATGAAAATGACGGATAAATAGTGGGAAAAAAATCATCAACATTATATATATTCATCATGATCATCATCATTTTATATATAATTATCATTACTAAAACAACAAGAGGCCCATGGGCCACATCGCTCACCTGAGCACTGTGGCTAGGAAAAAGTAGAAATTGGTTTATTATTGAAAAGTTTAAATCCAAAAGTAGTCCCATGACCAATCATGGCTTTGCTATTCTTGAGAAGAAGATTTTTAAAGAATTTTCCTATATATTTCTATGTAAAACTTTGGTTGGCCATTTTGGCCCCGCCCTACCCCTGGGGGTCATAATTTGAACAAACTTTAATCTACACTACCGTAGGATGCTTCCATATAAATATGATCAATTAAGGCTTTGTTTTTCTTGAGAAGAAGATTTTTAAAGAATTTTCCTATATTTTTCTATGTAAAACTTTGGTCGGCCATGGTGGCCCTGCCCTACCCCGGGGGTCATGATTTCAACAAACTTTAATCTACACTACCTGAGGATGCTTCCATATAAGTTTCATCCTTCCTGGCACAGTGGTTCTTGAGAAGAAGATTTTTAAAGAATTTTCCTATGTATTTCAATGTAAAAATTTGGTCGGCCATTGTGGCCCCGCCCTACCCCCAGGGGTCATGATTTGTACAAACTTGAATCTACACTACCTGAGGATGCTTCCATATAAGTTTCATCTTTCCTGGCACAGTGGTTCTTGAGAAGAAGATTTTTAAAACATGCCACCAAATTTTTATTAATTCCCAATTATCTCCCCTTGAATGAGGGTGTGGCCCTTCATTTGAACAAACTTGAATTCCCTTCACCCAAGTATGCTTTGTGGCAAGTTTGGTTGAAATTGGCCCAGCGGTTCTTGAGAAGAAGTCTAAAATGTGAAAAGTTTACAGACAGACAGACGGACGGACAGACGGACTACAGACAAAATGTGATCAGAAAAGCTCACTTGAGCCTTTGGCTCAGGTGAGCTTAAAAGTATTATTATTAAAATTTTTTTTAATTTGACTTGTACATCTTCAGTATAAAAACTTTCAAAAAATTTCGAATCAATACTGAGTTTTTAATATCTGCGTTCTTGAAGCATAAAAATGTTTTGAGTAGAGATAATATTTAGACATTCTGTCGGGAGTGGGCGCCCAAATCTAATGGTGACCTTATAATTATATATTTTTAATGCCACATAGTAGTCGTTTTTACAAACTGCATTATAGATGAACCTTGATTTCACATAATGGTTATCAAACGAAAATCTGTAATATCAAGGTTATTCGTTTAATAAATTATTACAATGTAGTTTTTAAAGAATACGTTTACCTTTTACAGACTCAAAGTTAATAAAACATTTTTTTTATCTTGTTTACGTTTATGATTGTGACATTTCCCATAGCACGTGAAAAAACTAATATTTTTACTTGACCAAAAAAAATTTGCTTTTGGTATACATTTCAAGAAGAATAATTTTCTCGAAAGATCTGCTGGTTTGATATCTGTTTGGATAACTGTTACGGTAATCGTGAAATTTATTCAATACATACTCCAAAGAGACTTGTATTTAGGAGCCATTCTCTGTAATGATTTGAAATTTTATATACGTGCTGTGGCACGCATAGTCTCAGAATTTCTCCAAACTCTTTATGATAAAAGTCATTGATACCCTAAACTGAAATCAGACAAAAATCGGTTGCTATGTTTTATAGTTTCCATGGCAACATGTCTTAAAGTTCGAAAAATAGCATTTTTTAACATGTTTAGAGCCCCATAGTTAACATTTGCGTCAAAGCAAACAATTGGCAATGACTGTTTCCAAAAGTTGAAGGTCAGATGTCTCAAAAGCATGATAAACATGTTTGATAAATCAACTATTACATACGTTACTATGGTAAAAAAGTATTCAAAATTTAAAAAAAATATTCATTGAATTTCATAAAGTCATACACGTAAAAATAAAAAGCAATTAAAGTATGAAATGTGACCAAATAATAGAAAAAAGAGCATTGCAACATATACCAAGAACAAAATGTGATATTTCAATTTGGTTGGCAATGGTTGCCAAGGTTTTTATACCACAGAGAGCCTTCAAAGTAACACTGTGTATGTTTAAATCTGATCCTATCTTTTAAAAAAGCACATTTCCTCATAACTAATGATCAATTTTACAAGATGTTGGTGTCCTCCAAGTTTTCCCATTTGAAAAATTTTAGATTAGATTCTTTAAATAGAGCGTTGCTATGGAAATAAGCAGAAAATATACGCTTAAAAACCTGAAAAATATTTTCTTTCCTTGGATACGTATACTTAAATGTAGATTCCCAAAACTTTTATGATTGATATTTATTAAAAGCTAACTTAACTTTTAATTTTCACTATCATGCAATCTCTAATTGGATGCAAGAAGTTGGCACACATGGTTTAATATTGATATAAAGTTCACAAAATCGAACATTTTCCCTTCTTGGTAACCATAGTAACAGAGTTGTTTTATTTATCAAATTTTATCAATATATGATATTCAACTTCAGTTCTAACAGATAAGTACTCTTCAAGCTGAGTCCTTTAATTTGTTTCTTGAATAAATGGCAATTTAATTCTTAATGAAGCGAGAAATAATTAACTTATAAGCACTGGGACTTTGTTTCTATGGTAACACTGCAAAGTAGCAATTATACCCAATTTTTCTTATGGTTTTGGTGTTGCAAGGTCCTAAGTATGCATATTTGCCAGTCTTGAATTTTTATGTTTTTCCTCAAGACAGTAGCATTAACCCAATCCTAATTACTGGTTTTGCATGGTTACACTGTGTTACCATGGCAACCATTAAAGTTATTTATAGAATAATATTGCTTAAACATATATACTCAAGGTCAAACATTTTCATTGTTTTTCTTAAGTCGTTGATTGAATTTGAGCAAGTAACACCTACCATTAGTGAATACGGAGTGTTTTTCAGCATATTTCAGCATTTTAAATGTATTCCAAATGTACCCTTGGTTACCACTTACTTAGAGATATATTCTAAACAGTTTCTTTACAGTATAAGTTACATCAAGATGTCATGTTTTTGTGAGAATGGTTTGTTTGCTTTTTCTAGTTTTTATTAAGCCACAGTTAAGATTTAAAGTGGATGAAAATCTCGATTTTTCAAACTTTTCTGGCTGTTGCCATGGCAACTGAGACACATCGCAACGAAATTTTGTTTGATATTTGTTTCTGGTGTCAAGTACTAAGCATGGGTGAAGTTTCATCAAAATCGGTGACCATGCGTGGCAACGAAGTTTAAGTGGTTACAGAGAATGGCTCTTAATTATACAAATATATCGGCGAGAATTTATAAATTAAAAAAATATATATTCTTATTCACGTATCAAATCGGTATATCACTGTGAATTCTAAATAAGAGATATTCCAGAGTCTGTCACATCTGACTCATAATATGTTTGCTTAACATATTGCAATTAATTAAAAACGCGAGGACTACGAACAGTGATCATTTTTCAAAAATATACAAATAGTACAAATCAATGGACAGGGTATAAAACAGGTACCTCTGGAAATTTCTCAGGTCGTACCGAGGGCCTTAGAAAGGTAAGCGGGACTAATCCCGCAGTGACTCCTATTGTTTTGATCATGGAGGAACAATATCCCATTGTCAAATTTAGACAAAAGACCAGCCATTGGATTAAAATATGTCAGACAAATGCATACAGACATATTCCATGTATACCTGGATACCTGGTATAGTGTCTTTATTTATTAATCAATACGCATAAAGTGATATGTTCTGTGTTCAGTCAAGTCTCAAAAGTTAGGCAGTTTACAAATTAGTTATGTAACAGAGGTTTAAACAGTTCTGTTTGAAGTTAGAATTTCCCAATAATATATTTCTTAAATTATATAAGTATGGAAAATGTAACTAAACATTTTACTCAGTGATATGTTGTATTTGTTGAGATCATTGCATCGACCATTCTTGTTTCATCAATTTGTTTATCAGTCTCGTTTTAGAAATGGTTCATACGTATAGCATGCTCTTGCGTATCGAAAAACATATATCCCATATGCAGGGTATATATCGAGTTCACATGTGAATTAAAGTAACTATTGTTCATTGATAGTACATCGTCAATAGATTTAAAAATCAAATTGGAGACCACAACAAATAATTTCTCTTTCGCGTGTGACTTTGAATAAATTCTGCTTCATACGAATTCAAAAATAAGTCTGCTAACAACGGGGTGCAAGTGGCATCCATGAAAATTCCAACAAATAGTTGAAAGACCTGATCTCCAAGATTTATTAAGATATTGTCAATCAGAAACTCAAGCATCTTTTTTTATATTAATTTGAGAATACTTTTTGTTTACAAATTGAATGTTTTAACGAAATAATTTTGCAATTGATTAATGACAAGGAAAGTTAATTGATGAGTTCTATTTTAACGGAAAAAACTTCAGTTTAGGAGATTGATAATGATATAGAGTATTTCAATGTCACAAGAGCCAAACATAAATAAATTGACCATTGTGTTCAGGTTTTCATGGCAGTCATATC
Organism: Saccostrea glomerata; assembly: GCA_003671525.1. Taxonomy (NCBI): domain Eukaryota; kingdom Metazoa; phylum Mollusca; class Bivalvia; order Ostreida; family Ostreidae; genus Saccostrea; species Saccostrea glomerata. The sequence goes on along the minus strand of PRKT01000176.1, from coordinate 667,080 downwards.
TTTCAAACTAATTTCAAAATAGATAAAAGCAGGGTAAATGTAATACATTCGGTAATATAGTTTTCTTCTTAGACACCGTACTCTACGTCTTGTGCCTACAGAGGTCCGTATCTTTGCCTTGTTTACGGTTTCTATTGGTTTCAGGGTTTTTGAGATTTAATCTCTTTATTTTCATTTCTCTCATTAACTGCCTTGTTAAACTTACTGTTGTTTCCACTGGTTCGCCATCAATCCACACGTGCAGGTTATCACGGGCTAAAAAAGGGAATTATATAAAAGTTTAATTAGCGACCAATGTCATAATTGGAAATCAAAATCAGATTATTTCAATTTTAGCCTGTTAGTAGCTCTCTAGTCTGAAAGAAATGGAGATTGACGACCAGAGAACTACAGTGCCACCAACTGAAAAGTGTGTATGTTTAAAGTACGCGGTTTCTCGATTTTTTTCTCCGAATATATAAAAATATTACATATACTACCCGTGTGTTCCTAACAAATACTTTACAAATTCCACAAAAAACGGTACGTAAAAGTTACGTACCAAGTACAATGAACCGAATTGTTTTGCCATCCAAGATGGCAGTATAGGTAGGCGAAGATTTCGATAGTTTCAATATCAGACCTAGGAGCGCTATTAACAACAGTTTTATGAAGTGTTTTATTGTACAGGCAGTGAAAATATATGTTATGGACACACGGTTTGTAATATTTTGAGATGGTATTAAAACATTTGGAGAGATGAATCGAAAAACAATAAAAAAAATTACAATTTTCAATAGATGGCACTATACTAGTCTACCATCCAGTTTTTTTTTTTTCAGACCAGCGAGCTACTGATCTGCAGCTATAAAAAGATGATCCTCAAAATCATTTTACACAAAAAGGATCGGACATTAAGCTAGAAAATGAATTCATACATTTAGATAGAAAATGAATTCGTACATTTAGCTAGAAAATGAATTTGTACATTCCAATAACTCTAAGAAGAACTATTTATGATTATTTGAGAAGAGCCAGTGATCTCTGAGCTATAATCTATGATTCGCCTAATTTAATAAGATTTGTAGAGAAAATAAAAGAGTGCATACATACAAAATGAAATCTTGTATTCCTTGCCGTCGATTTCTATTTCCCAACCGGTTGTCAGCTTTGCGATACCATCTTGTGCAAGCTTTCCAGCTTTTCTGTAAGTAGAAGTGATTCGTATTTTTTTTAAATATGCAAAATTTCAAAGAAGACTCCAAATAATTACAATTCAAAGGCATCTTTTCGGGTTTTTCCTAAAAATGAATCAGGTTTAGTACATGGTTTAAAAAGTGTGAATTTTTTTTACATGAAAATTAGGAAATAAAAATCGTATTTGTCACTGCATACATTTATCTTACGTGAAGCCTTATAAAAACATTAAAAAATGTGGCTTTTTTAAGATTTGTGACAGTTTTCAAGGTACTAAAGATTAAATTTCATTGCATAAAATATACATTTTCCTGCCTTACATGCACTAACGTTGATATTAATAATAAATGCATTGTAAGGAGATTTTAAAGACCAAGAAACAAATTCTGTTAAAAAATATTTTATAGATATATTTTATAGAAATCCAAGCTTAGAATTTCCCGAAAAAATTTTTTCTAAGGGTACTGTTTATTTCATAAGAATTATTTGTAAATGTTAAAAAAATCAAAAATAATTATATTGAAATAACGTTAAAAATCAATATCTGCAGTTCGCTTTAAAGGGACATAGTTCTCTATGTAAATGCTACTAAGGAGTACATCTCAGTAATTTTCCAACATAACTTTTTTCTAGTTTTGAACGTTTTACTATTAATAATCAACTGCTAACAAAGAGCATAAAAATTTCAATTCTCGAGTTAGTTTAAAAGGGGGGATATAACTAGTAGTTATCGATGAAATATACGGATATAACGAAGAGTTAATTAAAAAATACAAAATTGGAGCAAAGCAAACATGGACCTCCAAACATCAGAGGTAGAATCAGGTGTAAGCAGAGTGAGCATCACCTGCCGACCGGTCAAAGTCGCCGTATGCTTCATGTCATGATCGGGAAATAAAGGGGAAAATTGCTGACCATTCAATAACAAATCGTCAGATAGTATATGAAAAAGCATCAGTCAACATTTGCCTTCATGATAAATTGTATAAGCTGACAAGGCCATTGTATGGACCATAGAAATTACAAAATGATGACTTTAAACGAGACTGATAATATTCCCGTTTCATCAATTTGTGAATAATTTACCTCGTTTTAGATATTGTACATACGAAAAGCATGCTCTTGCGTATCAAATCAACTGAGAGCTATAAACCCGAATATATGTGATGAATTATATTGCTTCGTAGGTAAGGAAAGTTGACGATTGAAAAGTTTAAGTCATCACATTTAGCTTTGCTGTTAGATTACCATAAACGTGTTTTCAAGTAAAATATCTAAATATTGAAAAAAGGTGTGTCAGACTCTGTGGTATCTTTTATTTCAAGCTTAACAGGTTTCTATTGTATCGACACGTGTTTGGAAATAACCATTGTTTATCAGAACGTTTTTAATAAAATAATTTTACGAATGATCAATGACAAGGTAAGTTAATTTACGATTTCCATTTTTATTTTTAAAAAACTGCTGCCAATGACATCAGAAAGCCAGGACTTTAATTTTTCGTGTGTAAACGTTGTATATGAAGTTGAAAAAGTTGTACGTATTTAAGCTGTTGAATTTGGTAAAATCATGTGATTTAAAATTTTCCGGAAGTTCCTTGGAATTTGTAAGTATCCACATCTGATTTACACCACTTTTCGAATATATTGATGCACAATACTCCTATGAACATTTAAATGAGGTGTAAATATGGAGGTTTGGTAGAGCGTTTACTGGAACCCGCTAAAAACACACAAACAATACACGTCTTTAGATAGGGCATGAAATATTTACCCAAAATTCCAGAGGTGGGATAACGTGCCTAAGAGGAGTAACCTTTCCTTTTCTACCGGCCACACCCATCATAAGCTATATCTATTGGTCTGATAGTCGGATCATTCCATAGTTTAAAATATTAACATTTTAGGTGGTTTGAAAAAAATCAGATTGAAATTCTAAAATGAATGTTACTTATTTTTAAATCAGTTTTCAAACACACTCGCAATCTATTGCTTTTTTAATCGGGTTTAATGTTTCATCCATTACATCATTTGTAATATTTAGTGCAACATATTTAGTTTTAGTAGTTTTAAAGCAAAGTACACATAAATATATTGATAAAGTGCCCTGACCCTACCGTATTTGACTTCAATCATTGATTTCTTCCAATAGAATAAAGTTTAACTTTCCACAAGCCAAATCGATTGATCTCTGGTAATAATGACCCATTGGTTACGACTTGTCCACACCATCCATTAAATACTTCACTCAAATTTCAAGAACGGTAATTAGTTTATACAAATAAAGTAAATTTATAAATATTTTCCGTACGAGATCGATGTCTCAAGAGGCTTTGTCGCGAATGTTTGAATGTGGTATTGGAGAGTAATCCTTTTGAAAATGGATTGATTTTAATGGTTTCACTGCTAGAAAAATGGCATAGAGAAAAGTGCTTTGGCTTTCAATGTAAAGTTTCTTCAATTTTTTGGGTAAAACAAATGTTAGTTTTAGATAATAGGCACACTACAGAGTCTGGGAAACATTTTATGACTGGAGTAAGTCGATGTTTTAATTGTTTATACCGAAATTGCTTTCTAATAGAAGTCTGTATTCAAAAGATAGCTGGCTTTGTCGGGAACATTTATTGAATCGTTCTCTACGACAACTCATCTTTTTTAATTATTGCGTCTCTCGTCTTCCTTACTGATTGAATTGTTTTCAAAGACGCTAACTGATAATCCAAAGACGGAACTAATTCATGCAATTAAGAAATAGTCTTTAAATTTCTGCATTTCTTTTGTTTTCATTCTATTATTTATTTATTTACTTGTTTATTTTTTATCTATTTATTTATTTTTGTTGGTTATGCCCCCTCCACTTGAAAATCCTTCGCTTAGCCATACAGAACATAATAATACATGCTTATTTTGTTGATTCACCCCACTAGTTCTTTTACCCTTCAATCCATTCATTTCATTTTTGGAAAACAGCAGTGGATTGTTATAACATTTCAACTTTTCACTTTAAACATATGTAATTGTTATCTTATTTACAATCAATGTGAAGATAGAATTGATTTACCATTTAAAAGTGAACTTCTATTGGGAGAATGAATATATAATGTTCAGCCTTTATTACCATGGCATTTTGATGAAGGCAAAAAATTCTCATTAAAAAGTAACTTTACATACGCCTCTTGTAAATATTTACCATTAATTTACGTTCCTTTCTGCTTAATTAATTCTTGTCCTAATTACATTGCTTAGTAACAGATTCAGACATATATTGAGAATGTTGGCAAATTATCATCCACATGCGTTTCTCTTGCAGTAGCATCATCACCTGTGACAAATATTATGATTCTCTTTTTCTTTTAAATGAGATGTTGTAAATTTTGAATTAATATATACAAAAAAGACACTTGCGGCATACATTGCTAAATACTGGCCAGTGTGTTTATCTTATTGGTTTTAGTGGACAAGAACACTTTTCTCTGTTTTTCTATTCAAAACTGTTACTATATTTTGTCTTTAGAAGTACAGATAGATGTAAAACTGGCAATTCTGTTGTGTTTTTATTTTTGTAAAACTCGATCGAGTGTAAGAAGCTTACCTGATGATTTTTTTCTTCTTCGACATATCCCGATTAGCGATGTTCTTCTTACAAGACGTAAGAATGACAGACATTTTGATATCTGAGAAAGACACCGAATTTCGGAGTTAAATCGAGATTGCTTTAATCAAAAACCACTTCAAAAAAAGCCAAGACCAATCAACAGCGTTAACATCCGAGTCTCCCTATTAATAGGGAATCACTTGATTTAATAAAGGTTTTTATAAAGAAGTACACCCCGTGAGTGGAGACGATAGGTTCTCTCTAGGTAGCCTACTAGAACAATATCAAATCCTCGACTTCAGCAAGCCGGTCCGGTAGAAAAAATTGATTTCCAGGTGTACAATGAGCTAATATCAACAGTGGCTCCGCTATCCAATATCGGAGCTCCCCGTGAAAGCGACGCTGACACTACAGTTTATGAGAAAATTGGAATTTATAACATGTCGATTAGCAAGTGATGGCTCGATTAATTTTTTTGAGAGATTTGATAAATATAAAAGATATATCTTGTTACCTTTCGAATACATTCGAGGATTTTTCGTCGCCAATGACGTTATATCGATCTCAATCCAATATAAAGCAAGTTGATAATTCGCCATGGAAAAAATAAATTCTTAATCTCTTGTAATTGATCAATATACTATGATTATCTAAAAAGGATTTTTTTTCTTCAAAATATAATCTTTCACTGGAAATTTGACCGAGTTATGAATAAAAGTTGATGTTAAAGAATACTGCTTTACCTTCACGGTTTCTTTAATACCCCTCTTAACAATGAAACACACATTTGAATATTAATAGTCATAATAATGTTCTGTAAATTTTATCTAGTAAGATGTACACACTTAGCTACGAATCTTCATTTTAAGAACTTTATACTATCATTGATTTTTCCGATCATGACAAGGAACTACGGTACACAGCGAACTACATAGTTATCGGTCGGAAGAGGGTGCTCACTCCTCGATGGCACCTGATCCTATCTATGTTTTTGGATGATTTTGATAGCTTTACATCAGATTTGTATTGTTTTAAACGGATTTTGAGCTTGAATATTGTTCGTTATCTTCGTATTGAGGCAAATAGTTCTTTTCCTTATATAAATAACTGATAAATCATAAAAAAATACCTTTTTCTCATAAGTGTACCATTGAAATACATGTTAAAAAAATACAATTTGTTGAAAGATTCATTGAGTTTTAAATACGTTAGCAGAATTTTTCTTAATGGATGTATATGAGGTATTTAAGTCGTACGTTTTTATGTTACTGTCCTTTGAAAATTTGGCGATTTTAAATTTTCTTAAGGTCTTTGAAAAAAATCTACATCTGATTTACGCTATTTAAGAATTTGTAGATCAGTACGTCTGAAGTTCCTCCCAAATAGAAGTTAATATTTTTGTTTTGAGTAAGAATAATGGCCAAATTAAGCATTTGTTTGACCCTGCAATATATTTCAGTCTTTGCGGATTTTATGAAGTGTAGAAACCCAACATAGGTATAGGGTAGATCGAACCCACAATGGTTTACCGGAATATATACTGAAATGTTATTTTGAAGAATTCCATCTTTAGAAAGAGAAACGCGAGTACAATTAGGATGTTTCAAAGGTAAAATTAAATCTAAATTCTTCTAGAAAAAAAAAACAGTTGCAATAATGAGCCTTGCAAAAGAAAACTGATATTTTAAAATCCTTATCGACTGGAAACATGTCAATGTATTAAAGTCTTTTTAATTCTTTGATCACCACCGTGTTAGCGAATACTGAATGATAGTTGTATCGCATTTTTTCACGATTTTAAATATATTTCTTTAAAAAACATAATCCATTCTGACAATGTACAAATCATATTTTTCATATTCAGGGGTAGGTCTAACGTCTGATTTTTTAATAAAATAACATATATGGATCAATCATATTTAGTAAAGATTTACAGAAGTAAAACAAATTTCAGAATATGTTAACTTACTGCTAAAAGTAAATAAAAATTTTTTAAAATATACAGTACCAAGTCAGTTAAATTTTATGAGGACACTCAAAATGGTGAAATCAGAAAAATCGCCTAGGCTGATTCTTACTATTTTGCTTTTAAAAAATTCACCTACTATTTTGCTTTTATAAAATTCACCTCTGTAGCTTAATGGTCTGAAATATTACATTGGCTTATATCACATGGATTATTGTCGTATATTGGGATTTTTATGAATGAGTTACCAGTATTATCTGTCCAGTGGTAAATACGTCAACAGATTGGAGTTGAATTTGATTACTGATCACAAAAAAAATATTTAATACTTTTTTTCTATCGACTGTCTATACAAAGAAAAAAAGTAGTTTTTAACAAATGATTGATTCTATAGTGTGTATGAATATTTATAACTTAAATGAGAGACCCTTTTATTATTATTGAAGTTTGGGCTGTTTCAATGTTCTAGAAGATTGCATTATATTTAAAACACTCAACTTTTCCTGGTTAAAAATATTGACGTATTTCACAGTGCTTGATGGACAATTTTCATATTCAATAGTTACTCATACTCAAGTGAATTTCTCATGTTGCATTATTTATGTAAAAACCGTGTTGACGCTGTTAATGGGAAATACTCTGGATGATATAGACATTTGATAACAAGATCCAGTGCTGTATCTGAATTCTCCATTTCTCATCGAACTAGGTCATGAATTATAAGGTGAACAGACCTTTGTTTTTAGTCTACATAGCTCACATCAGTTCAGGCACGTACCGTTCGTGTAATATATGGAGGAAGGGTGCAGTCCATTCCCCATGCATTTTGAAAGAATTTGAAACCTACCCCTCTGACCAGTGAATAGTGGAATAAAAATAATATTTAAAAAAATGTCATCAAAAATTAGAAAAGACATTTTAATTAATTTTAACAAGAATTAAATATGATAAATAAAGAATTTAATATAATTCATAGCACTGGTAATTCTAAAACAGACTATAGGACACCTGTAATTAATTTCTTTTGTTCTCTCCCTGCCCTTACCTGTACACCATTCCCACTTAGCCAAAACCAGTCACCTGTTTCAATTTCAGAATTTTGGCTAAGTGGGAAGACACCTCTCCACCAACCAAATACAATTTAATTTTTTTTTTTTTTACTTTTTGGTCAGGTAAAATGTCAATTATTGTCTGGCTGCCCTATTTCAAAAACAAAACTACTTGCCTGCAGATTTTATTAATTATATATCGTATAGTTATTGCATTTGAAATCAATATATTCCCCAAAAAATCTTAAATAATTTAGTTTACACAGTTTGGACAAAGGAACACGATTTGTACAAATGTAAGCTAATAAATCCCATGGGTATTCAATTTATACTTTTTTTTTTATATTTTTACCTCGCTTGCAGCTATAACTTGAGAGAATATATACTGTATTCAATAATCCAGAACTAAACATAAATTAGGTAGATTAAATGATCAATTTACATACTGGTCCCTGCTGACGAAGAAGGTACATTGTTTTTGTTTGTAAGGCTCCTTGTATAAAGTGCATTTTAGAGGAACTTGGGTTTAATTCTAGATCTTCAAGTGATAATCCAACTTTAAATAATTTTAATATTCCAAACAACCAAGATGAATTTGAATTATCATATTCATATTGGATACCGAAACATAAAAAAATCCTTACAGGAAAAGATACACAGGGGGTTTTAGTAAATGTTCCACCAAGCCCCTTTCTTTACTCCTCATTAAGATGATACATTAGTGAAGGAGAAACTTCAAGCGTTCCGTTCAACAATATATTCCAAAAGTGGTGTAAACCAAATGAGGATGCTAAAAAATCCCAAGAAACTTTTAAAACATTTGAAATCACATACTAGTAATTTTACCGAAATCGACAACATAAAATTTATGACTTTTCAACTTTATACAATGACGGATATAGAGATAACGAACGCTATTCAATATCAAAGTCCATAAAACAATAAAAATAGGAGCAGAGCAAACACGGACCTCAAAAACATCAAGGTGGGATCAGGTGCCATGGAGGAGTGAGCATTCCCTGCTGACCGGTCACACCCGCCGTGTGCTCCTTGTCATAATAGGTAAATAACGGGAAAATCCGTCGCCAATTCAGTGTATAAATAATGGAGTAGCAATTACTATGAAAAGGTCATGGTATAGACCATAGAACTTACGAAATGATGACTTTAAACGAGACTGCTGATAGTCTTGTTTCATCAACTTGTTTGTCAATAATTTACCTCGTTTTAGAAATTGTTCATACGTAGAGCATCTAATCACCTGAGATATGTAAACTCCGTACGCAGGTGATTAAAGTATATTGCTACATGGGTAAGGGAAGTTGACGATAGAAAAGTTAAAGTCATCACGTTTATCATAGAGCTTGGTTGTTAGAGTACCATTAGTGTCTTTTTCAAGTATATCCAGGTATGAAACAGATGTGTCAGACTCTATGATATCTTTTTTCTCAAGCTCACCAGGATATATCGTATCGGCATAGGAATGGAAATTACCATTGTTAATTGACAATACGTCTTCGATATATCTAAATGTCGAGTTAAAGGCCACAGCAAGTGTTTTCTTCTTTCACGCATAAGATTTTTCATTAATTCTGCTTCATATGAATACAAGAATAGGTGTGCTAATAACGGAGCGCAATTGGTACCCATGTGAATTCCAATAGTTTGTATAAAGACCTGGTCATCAAAACAACAAAGATATTGTCAATCAGAAACTCGGGCATCTTTTTTATGTCAACTTCAGAGTACTGGTGTGTACAATCAGAATGTGTTTTAACAAAATAATTTTGAGATGACCAATGAAGAGGTAAGTAAATTTACAAGTTCCAATTTTTTATTGAAAAAGCAGCTGTCAATTATATCAAAAAGCATGGATTTTAATTTAACCTGGGGAATGGTTGTGTATAAAGTTAAAAAGTCGGAAGTCTTTAAGCTGTTGATTTTTTTAAAAATCTTTTGATACCAAATTGTCCAAAGAACCTTTGGAATTTTTGAGTATCCACATCAATTATTCCCCATGATAAATTAAAGTCCAGGCTTTTCGATATTATTGACAGCTGCTCTTTTAATAGAAATGGAACTCGTAAATTTACTTACCTTGTCATTGGTCATTCGCAAAATTATTTTGTTAACGAGGCTGGGGGGTGGCAGCCATTTTCAGACTGTTTCGATCTCCTTTAAAAGAAGATTTCCATATAAAGATATAAGAAATGATCAAATTTTAAAACTAAAATGTAGGAATTTTTTCTTTGCCAAATGATAGTTGACGGTTTAAGATACCATATCTTAAAATATAAGTTAAATCTGGTGGTTCATTTGTGATTAATTTGTTGACCCTCAGCCTCCTTAAAAAGCAATTGTGCACACAGGCACTCAAAAGTTTATATTAAAAAGATGTCCGGGTTTCTGATTGACAATTTGTATGTGGTGTTTGAGGATCAGGTCTTCCAACAAACTGTTGGAATTCCATTTGGTACCAATTGAGCCCCGTTATTAGCAGACCTTTTCTTGTATTCATGTCAAGCAGAATTTGTTCGAAATCTAAAACGTGAAAAGAAAATTCGATATGACCTTCAACTCGATATTTAGATATATCGACGTGGTATTGTCAATTAACAATATTTATTTCTATTCGTGTGTCGACACGATAAATCCTGGTGAGCTTGAAATAAAAGATACCACAGAGTCTGACAGATCTATTTCATATTTGGGTCTTTTATGCGAAAAAGACGTCAATGGTTATCAAACAACAAAGCTTAATGATAAATGTGATGATTTTAACTTTTCATTTGTCAAATCCCTTACTTTTACAGCAATCCTGCATACTGGGTTTATATCTGTCATTTGATTCGATGCAGAAGAGCATGTTTTAGTTATGAACAATTGCTGAAACGAGGTAAGTAGTTGACAAACAAGTTGATGAAACAAGAATATCAGCAGTCTCGTTTAAAGTCATCACATGGTGGGTGTGAACAGTTGACAGGGGATGCTCCTTAATTGCACCTGATCCCACCTCTGATTTTTTGGATGTCCGTTTTTGCTCTGCTCCTATTTTGTATTGTTTAATGGACTTTTGAGCTCGAATACCCTTCATCTTTCTATCGTCAACTTCCCTTACCTATGGAGCAATATACCGGTATCGTCATCCCCTGCATTCGGAGTTTACATATCTCAGTCGATTCGATACTCTAGAGCATGCTCTACGTATGAACAATTTCTAAAACGAGGTAAATTATTGACAAACAAGTTGATGAAACATGACTATTAGCAATCTCGTTTAAAGTCATCATTTTGTAAGTTTTATGGTCTATACCATGACTTTTTCAGCAAATACAATTTGTCATTGAGTCAAGTTCTGGCTGACGTTTTTCATACTTCTTGTTAGTCCATTATTTATACACTGAATTAACGACGGATTTTTCCGTTATTTCCGGATCATGATTAGAAGCACACGGCGGATGTGACCGGTCGGCAGGGGATGCTCACTCCTCCATGGCACCTGATTCCACCTCTGATGTTTTGGAGGTCCATGTTTGCTTTGCTTCTATTTTGTATTGTTTTATGGACTTTTGATATTGAATACTGCTCGTTATCTCCATATCCTTCAAGAAATTATTTATTCATTCATATTTGTACACTTGGAGGACACTGCCCTTTATTGAAGGAACAAACCTTCTTCATGATTTCATTAAATGACAAGGCTTTAGGAACATGAAACAGACTTGGATATAAGTCAAATTTTCAATCGCCTCTAAAATGGTTCTCAAATATATTTATCTCTATATTTGTAGAAAACAGCACTTTTGGGCAACATAGTGGGAAATGTTTCGATTTTGGGAAGCTTGCCTTCTACAACATTTAAATACAAAAAACAGTCTTTAGTTTGCTATGTTTTATAATCTTGGGACCAGGGTGTTTTTGAAACAGGAAATGCTGGAGGCATTAGATGAAACAAAAAACATGTATTGATAAATAATTTTTGAAGTTATACGGTACAGCTAACCTGAACTAGATCAACCTCATTACAGAAATGAGAAAACTAAACTATTTGGTATTGATCGGTACGTTTTATATATTTCATTTAAATTTCACAGGTCTATGAAATATTTTAGTCAAAGATAGTACAGCATCCCCTAATGGTTTTATTGCATTTATAATGAAATAAAGTATTGAAAGATATTGATATAGGACGTTGCAAAATTATTAATTCAAGAATTTATGCTTTAGAAAAAGGAGAGTCTTGATTTAATTTCTGATTAAATGCAAGTCCATTAACCTAATGAAATGAGATGAAATCCAAATATGCAGCCGTCATCCTCGTCTCTTGCTGCAGAAATCGATCATATTGAATACCTAATCTTCGTTACGATGTTAGAGATACTTCAATAATTAGTTATTTCAAGAATGGTGCTGACAGAAACTCTACACTGCCTTCTTCATATTTTGGTAAATATTGCCAATTTTATCGAATTTGGGGTAATAAAACATATTGAAGATTCTGATCAAGAACATAATCGTATCAAATGTCTAGTTTAATGTTGAAGGAAATATTCTGGTAAATAACAGGCTAAAGGACTTGTATTTGAATTTGAAACTCTGTTGACAGTAGAATACCCGAAATTTTATCTTACAAACTGTTTTAGTGTTTACATGAATTCATGAAAAGTCATTTAGATTAAAACTTGCCTTTTCTACTCTGTATACAACCATTTCCTATCGATAAATAAATACGGAGTTTACATATCTCAGGTGATTAGATGCGCTAGAGCATGCTCTACGTATGAACAATTTCTAAAACGAGGTAAATTATTGACAAACAAGTTGATGAAACAAGACTATCAGCAGTCTCGTTTAAAGTCATCATTTCGTAAGTTCTATGGTCTCTACCATGACCTTTTCATAGTAATTGCTACTCCATTATTTATACACTGAATTGGCGACGGATTTTCCCGTTATTTACCTATCATGACAAGGAGCACACGGCGGGTGTGACCGGTCGGCAGGGAATGCTCACTCCTCCATGGCACCTGATCCCACCTTGATGTTTTTGAGGTCCGTGTTTGCTCTGCTCCTATTTTTATTGTTTTATGGACTTTGATATTGAATAGTGTTCGTTATCTCCATATCCGTCATTGTATAAAGTTGAAAAGTCATAAATTTTATGTTGTCGATTTCGGTAAAATTACTAGTATGTGATTTCAAATGTTTTAAAAGTTTCTTGGGATTTTTTAGTATCCTCATTTGGTTTACACCACTTTTGGAATATATTGTTGAACAGAACGCTTGAAGTTTCTCCTTCACTAATGTATCATCTTAATGAGGAGTAAAGAAAGGGGCTTGGTGGAACATTTACTAAAACCCCCTGTGTATCTTTTCCTGTAAGGATTTTTTTATGTTTCGGTATCCAATATGAATATGATAATTCAAATTCATCTTGGTTGTTTGGAATATTAAAATTATTTAAAGTTGGATTATCACTTGAAGATCTAGAATTAAACCCAAGTTCCTCTAAAATGCACTTTATACAAGGAGCCTTACAAACAAAAACAATGTACCTTCTTCGTCAGCAGGGACCAGTATGTAAATTGATCATTTAATCTACCTAATTTATGTTTAGTTCTGGATTATTGAATACAGTATATATTCTCTCAAGTTATAGCTGCAAGCGAGGTAAAAATATAAAAAAAAAAGTATAAATTGAATACCCATGGGATTTATTAGCTTACATTTGTACAAATCGTGTTCCTTTGTCCAAACTGTGTAAACTAAATTATTTAAGATTTTTTGGGGAATATATTGATTTCAAATGCAATAACTATACGATATATAATTAATAAAATCTGCAGGCAAGTAGTTTTGTTTTTGAAATAGGGCAGCCAGACAATAATTGACATTTTACCTGACCAAAAAGTAAAAAAAAAAAAAATTAAATTGTATTTGGTTGGTGGAGAGGTGTCTTCCCACTTAGCCAAAATTCTGAAATTGAAACAGGTGACTGGTTTTGGCTAAGTGGGAATGGTGTACAGGTAAGGGCAGGGAGAGAACAAAAGAAATTAATTACAGGTGTCCTATAGTCTGTTTTAGAATTACCAGTGCTATGAATTATATTAAATTCTTTATTTATCATATTTAATTCTTGTTAAAATTAATTAAAATGTCTTTTCTAATTTTTGATGACAATGTTACAATACTTGAGAGAATCACGATTATGTAATTAACATAATTAATATACATGTACCACTGTGTGACGGGTCAAGGACATTCTGGGCCGGTCTTGTACAGGAGATGTTAGATACACGTGCGTACGTGTATCTAACGTCTCCTATGATGGCATGTGTCTGGATATAATTTTTGTGTCGCCTGCGGAGCAGAGCGGCTCTAAGGGGTCATTTTACCCGGCGTCTGTCTGTCTGTCCGTCTAGCTCTCTAGCTGTGTGTCCGTCTGTCACACCTTGTATCTCAGGAATTGTAAGATATATGAACTTGATATTTTCAATTTTCACATTTATTGCATGGCCTTATGGCATTTGTAAATTGTCATGGTTACCGACCTCGTGACCCTTGATCTTGTCCTTTGACCTACTTTACTTAAAAATTAAAAGGGAAAATATACATGTATGTTTGACATTTAAGGGGTAATTATATGCCAATTATCATGTGAACTGATTGTCATGAAACATGAAAATTATCAGCGTTACAATTTACTTGACCTTTGACCTACTTTACGAAAAATACCCTGGATGGTTTAATTTAACATCATACTTTTGAATTTTGAGTAGTGAGGTGTTGATAATTAACATTTATACATGTTTATTAGCTCATACTACTGTTCTTTAAAAATGTTTGATATTCAGGCCAAAATAAAATTATAGTTTGTTTGGAATTGCCTCCCGCCTCACTGAAATGCCTCCTCCCGAAAAAAATTTATTGACCAAAAATAGGAAGATTTTTTTTTATTTACTCAATTTTTTTGCCCATTACATGTATCACATGCACCATACAAAACACTGAAATATACCCGAGGTAGTGTCAGATCTATGTAAAATTAGGTTTTCTAGTTGATGATAGATACTTTTTTTCAAAGTCAGAAAATGTATTTACTGTTCCTACTGAGATTTTTATCAAAAATTTAAAATTTATCTTCAATTTGAAAAAAAAATAGTTTCCCTCCCTCCCTCCTGTGTCTGAAATCCTTCAGGCGGCAATTCCAAACCAACATTTTCTAAGGATGGCCTCAGTAACCACGCAAACTGATATTCAAATATCATGAAAATACAATGGTTGGGGATCTTTTTTGCTAATTAAAGACATTGAAACAGGTATCAACACATAGTAAATGATAAATAAAAGGGGTCTCCGTTTTCTAAAGGGGGAGGGGGATCCAAGGTCACTTTCACTTGGTTTAGTATATACATTTAAAAACTCTGCCAATTCCAGGGGGTCCGGACCCACCCACCCCAACCCCCCTCTAGATCCGCGCATGAAGTAAAAGCACAAATATATCATTTTGGGGATTCAAGTTATGTATTAAAAACATTATAAAAAATAGAATTCAGTGTAAACATATTTTTTTATTTTGATATTTGAAAAATAACAAAAATATAAATAAAACTCAAATATATACAGTAATACAACTATAAACATGACTAGCAATTTTTAAATGTAACTTCTATAATGTTATTTCTGTCTCTAGGAAATGAATTTCAGCTAAACCACACATCTTACAAACGTGATTTTTTCAGGACTGGATTTTCAATAAGCAAATGAATATTTTAATAAAACAATATTTTTTGACTAAAGGTGCCCTTTAAATACAAGGATTTCAAATCTATATTGCATCTTAATTTTTGTTGTGAAGAATATACGTTTTGTAATGAGGCATGCATTGCCCTATAGATTGGCTCTTGAAAAAGACTTTCTATCTTATTTTAATTTCATATCTTTATTTATTTTGTTTTCTCAAATTGATTCGTGTAGCCAATTTATTTTGTAATTTAGAACTGAACATGCTGTATATTCGCTAAATTTATAGACATTGGTTTATGATTTCTATTATCGTGATTTAAAGCTCCGTACACAGTCCAAATCTATTTAGGTCAGCAATTTCCGACATGCGCACTTCGTAGCTATTAATGTTGATAGAAAACGGATTTTCCCTTACAGAACGGGAATTCCATCTCGTTTTTAGGCCCCAGCTCGGACTCTATTTCCCAGCATTTTGATGTAAACCTGATCATGCCGACAGTATGTGAGGAGTCGGGGGCCTCCGGCTCGTCCGTTCATTCTACATTGGATCTAAAGAAGAAACTTTTATCACAAGACACCACGTACGAAAAATGCACGTGCCATGTGTTTACCCCCAGTGGAAGACAGTTTGGGAGGACGATATCTTTAGATCCCCAACTTTTGAATCGGTGTGTCGAGTGTCACAAGGAGAAAGGTAGACCAAAACTTTATTATGATTATGAGAAAATTACTGAGGAGAATGATGACTGTGGGGTCAGCAAGCCGGGTGTTCGGCTTGGGACAGTGGTACTAGAGGATAGGGTGGGGGGAACTAAACTACTGGACGACGCAGACGGGGGCGTGAAAGAGAAACTAATTAACGCTAACAGTGAACAAAGTGAAAATGACACAAATAATAAACTAGAGATATCAGAGGACGGGGACTTAGAAAAGGGGCTAGAACCTCCCAGAAGAAAGCCCTGGACCCGGAGAAAATTAGCCTTTAAGTTTTCAGTATTATTGATTGTAATTGTGTTAGCCATAACCGGGGTAGTTCTGGGAGTCACGAACATGAAATCCAAGGTAAGTTACTGTATTTAAATGACTGTCATGACAACTCCACTATCTCATATATTATTTAAACATGTACTTCTGTTAGAATCTTGGAGTAGACTCTAATGTCATTGCTAATTTCAAAGTGAAATCGATAGACTTACAAAGTGTTTCAATGCTCTGACATAACTTGTATTATTGTGTGTCAAATTAAATAGAATATTAATAATGAATTGAATGATTTACCAGGAGTAGTTGGTGGCACACAAACGCACACCCCTCACAGGTTAATATTCAGACCATGTCGGTTACTGGCCCATTCTGTATTTCGTAATCCACACTACCGGTATAACTGACCTTGGACCCTCCACTTAGAAAACGCCGATCAAACATTTATATCTCTTTGTTTGTACAAATAAAATATGTTTTACATGCATAGATCTAGAGAGAGGAGTCCGGAACACCCCTCTGAAATTTGTTATTTAATGCACAAGCTGAACCAACTAAAAGTTATTTAATGTATAAAATAAATCAACTAAAAGGGACCTTAGAAACCCCCCCCCCCTCCCCAACCGAAAATGTGGATTCGTGTTAAGTTGGTATGAAAAATGTCATACACATGAAGGTATGACGCATAAGAACCCCCTCTCCCCGGCCGAAATAAATTTTCACATTTAGGAAAGGACTTTACGTATTTTTTTCTTGTCGAGAAATTTCTGGGTTGGATTTTTTTTTCCAGGGTGACCCTCTTGGAAAAAATGTCCCTATTGATCCGCGCCTTCTTTTTTTAAATTTACATAAATATCAATATATGAAACTAAAATTTATTCAAATATGTGTGGCAGTTGGCAGTAAGCAGCTGACAGTTGGCAGTAAGCAGTCAGCAGTTGGCAGTAAGCAGTTGGCTGTCGTATATGGCATTCCATAGATAACTCCTCATCACAGATATATTTTTTACTTACAACCATATACAACATTGTGAATTTCTGACTTAGGAAGCATCGCTCCATGATGTTTTCTAACATGATCAAAATATTATGTATTATAGTATTATAGTATTATTTCCATGTGCACTTCATACATGTATATTAAATCGAATATTGTGATAATTAATCGTTACTCTTTCTATTCTCTGTGTTCAATTTCGTCATATCATGATCTGACATAAAAATCCTTTCTGGAAAAATAAGCAGCGCTTCATACTTCAAACTATTTTCCACGTGGCTCTAATGTTATTTTTGTTTATGAATGTATAAAATTCCTATATTTACCATCCTTGTTAGTTATAATAGTTAGTAATGATATATGGTAGTGCGACTTTTTCAAGTCCGACCTCGTTATGGTCCGACAGTGTCATAGTCCGACACTATTATAGTCCGAATTATCTATCAGCGAAAAATAGGATTGGACCGCTCAGCGAAGATCCGACGTTGAATCAATGTTGGCAATTCAACTCAATTTGAATTCAATGTTGAATCAACGTTACATTTTCAACGTTGAAAAGTCAACGTTGAATTAAATTATCAACGTCTAAACCCAACTTCAACTAATATTCAACGTTTAAACAACTTTGTGTGCCTGCTGGGTTATTAATTAACAATAGTTACTTTCTTTTATAAGCCTATTCCTGTTCCATTCTTTCTTTATTCATGCATTAATATCTTGAACATTATCACCTGCTTATTTTTTTTTTTCAGAAATGATTTTTATGTCAGATCACGATATGAACTCTTTTAACAAAGAGAATAGAAAGAGTTACAATTTATTATAACAGCATAAAATAAAAAATATGAAAATCATATTTATTTAGTATCATATTTAAAAATTCCAAGAAACTTCTGGACCATTTGAAATCATAGGATTTTACTAAAATCAACAACTTTAAAATTACGACTTTTCAACTAAATACACTATCATTCCCCATGATAGATTTAAGACCAGGCTTTTCGATATAATTGACAGCTGCTTTTCCAATAAAAATAGAACTCGTAAATTTACTTAACTTGTCATTGATCATCTTGTTAAAATAATTTTGTTAAAAAACATTCTGATTGTACACACAAGTACTCTGAAGTTGACATAAAAAAAGATGCTTGAGTTTCTGATTGACAATATCTATGCTGTTTTGATGACTAGGTCTTCCAGCAATCTATTGGAATTCCCTTGAATACCGATTGAGCCCCGTTATTAGCAGACCTATTTTTTGTATTCATATGAAGCAGAATTTGTCCAAAATCTTATGTGTGAAAAGAAGAAAAACACTTGCTGTGGCCTTCAACTTGACATTTAGATATATCGACGACGCATAGTTATCCGTTCATATGTCGTAAATTGACGACGAATTGTCAATAAACAATTGTAGTTTCCATTCTAGTTATGATACGATATATCTTGGTGAGCTTGAGATTAAAAAGAAGCCACAGAGTCTGACACATCTGTTTCATACCTGGATATTTTACTTGAAAAAGACGTTTATAGTAATCTAACAACAGAGCTCTATGATAAACGTGATGACTTTAACTTTTCTATCGTCAGCTTCCCTTATTTATGCAGCAATATACCTTCATCACCTGCATACGGATTTTATGTATCTCAGTTGATCGATACGCAAAAGCATGCTCCACGTATGAACAATTTCTAAACGAAGTAAATTATTGACAAACAAGTTGATGAAACAAGAATATCAGCAGTCTTGTTTAAAGTTACCATTTCGTAAGTTGTATGGTCGATACCATGACCTTGTCAGCAAATACAATTTATCATTGAGTCAAATGCTGACTGACGTTTTTCATACTTATTGTTAGTCCATTATTTATACACTGAATTGGCGGGTGTGACCGGTTGGCAGAGGATGCTCACTTCTTCATGGCCCCTGATCCCAACTCTGATGTTTTGGAGGTCCGTGTTTGCTCTGCTCCTATTTTGTATTGTTTTATGGGCTTTTGATCTTGAATACTGTTCGTTATCTCCATATGTTTCACCTATTAAAGTCATATAAGAAAACATAATAAGTATATCTGGTAGCAAAAGTCATTATATATTTAACCTAAGTATTTTTTTCATTGGAAAAAAATTACAATACTTTTTCTAAAAAAATTTTGTATTGGTACTTGAAGCATTAAAATTATTCTTAAAATGTTCTTTAAAAAAAGATATAACTTATTCGATTTATAAGGCTTTACAAACTGGATTTTTGTTAAATAAAACAATTTGAAAAGTATAGGCAAAAGAAATAGATTTGTAATTTTTCCATCATATGTTAGACTTCCTCAGAGGTCTCATACACTTATTTATTAATTAACCTTAAAAGCATTTATTTTTCTATTTAAATACAATATAGGTCGCTGACCAATAAAACATAAATCAATAACATTTCATATGATTCGTTCCTAATTTGCAGTATTTATTGTTTATAAAAGCACAAAAATGATTGCAAATAAAAATGTAGGAATCAAATGTATAGCCATTTTGTGGAAAGAATCTTATGTTTGTATGAAGACTGCAACATGCCAAAGTTAGACTGGCAGTCAGCGTTACATAAAGAGAGGTAACTCCAGCTGCCTTCTTTTGAATTGGAAAGGGGATCTATTAAAAAATATTACTTAGGATTCAAAAGGGTTGTTTCCTTAAAGGCACTTTGCATTTATTATAAGAAAATATTGCTTTCCTCTTTTTTTTTCATAATATTACCTATAAGTTAAAACAATTATGGTGAACATCTGAACAATAATTTTAAAAACGAAGAAACGTGCTGCACAAAAAAAAAATTTTGATGATACGTCAGTCAGTATTGACAATGTATTGCAACATCAGATCATATGTTGCGTAATAAAAAAAATTCTGCAGGCCCGTACCAACGTGGTGTGGGGATGGGGGTACCTTAACTGAAAATCTTTTCTCGGAGCTTGGTTGGGGGTTATTTCTTCGAAAACATGATTGATAGTACATTTTTTATGAAGCTTAAATTTATCTGTCATTTGGGGAGCTGTTTGCAAATGCTCCTCCCCCCATTTTTTGTTGTTATACCTAGGCACTTGGTATCGGGGAGGGGGCTTCCCCACCTTCACCTTGTTAATTTACTGGGAACTTTTTCTTTAAATGGCTAATTGATCTTTCCTCTCCCATTTGTACTTTGTAATGTAGTTATACTGTTAAGAAAATTCTTTTCTGGTCATTAACCTCCCCCCCCCCTCAACACACACACAGAAATTCGCTGCTCCTGAACAGTAGCTTTATCGGATTAGTTTTTGACCATAATGCTATAGACTCCGTAATGCATTTATAAATGTATAGTTTACGGCGCAAGATTTTTTGTGCACTTTTGGGAAGAATTTCTCCACTGGTCAATCAATTACCTTTCACTCATTAATTTTAGACACATTTTAAAAACCATTTTGTATATTTTATCTACCTCCCATCCTTTATAGTCGTCTCTACAAGCAATAACCTACCTTGATCTGAATTTTCTGATATCCAACGACCAATTCAAATCAAGCTAGTTTGTCGCCTGTAGAGACGACTATAAAAGTTTAGATGGTGTATAAATTATACATTTCTAAGAATGTGTCTAGAATTAAAAAGTGAAAGGTAGTTGATTGACCAATGCTGGAAAGTAAAGCCGTGCACAACTAACGTTTCATAGTGTGGTGGGGTAGGAATGTAATACTTTTAAAGTAAATCCAACCTTGCAGTATTACAAATAGACAAGCAATCTAACTTAACAAAGGGAAAGGATATGCACTTACTTTTCGGGAAATTATGCTTAAAATTTATTTACTTATAAATTCTTTTGGTTTATTCTTTTATCTAAAGAGGACCTAGTTTGTGTCCAAAAGAAAATAATTGTTAAAGTCAAGGTAAACCGGACATATTTTCCGCTTCTTCTTTCCTCACCCAGTGACTCATTTCAATTGTAATCAATGGGACTCTTCGCCACTAAAACACTTTACACATTGAGAAATTTCTACGGTATACAGTTTAAATTGGTATTTTATTAGATCTGAGTCATTCAGTCCGACTATAAACCGGAACTACGTCGACTTCTGATGATCTAGAACCCTTTGTTGACGTTTCTAAGTGTCATTAGAAATATGTACATCCGTAAGACTGGAACTTGGCCTTCTTCTCTTTGTAAACTTTGTACCTGGTCATTGTCATAGCTTAATTTCTCTGTTGAAGATACAACAATGTAAACAATATTTTTTTTTAAAAATCATGAAAACCTTACGAAAGTTCTGCTTAGTAGGTATTACATTTTGGGGGGTTATTTAATAGATCTATATTTTGCAATTTCTTTCATATTTATGTCCATGAAAAGCTTACGAAAGTTCTGCTTAGTAGTTATTACATTTTGGGGGGTTATTTAATAAATATTTTGCAATTTCTTTCATATTTATGTCCCCGAAATCGAAGATTCGGGGATATATAGTTTTTGCCCTGTATGTCTGTTTGTTTGTTAATCTATTTGTCCGCATAAACTTTAACATTGTCCATAACTTTTGATTGGTTGAGACTAAGGCTTTCATATTTCACATGTGTATTTCGTGTATTTCAAGGTCTTTCTTTGATCTTTTGATCTTGACCTTAGAGTCTGGCCCAGCTATGCAAATTTTAAATAACTTTAACCTTGGCCATAACTTTTGAACAATTGGGGTTAGGACTTTCATACTATACATATGTAATCCTTATCACAAGACCTTCCTTTGCATACCAACAACTTTGACCCTTTGACCTTGAAATCTGACCTACTTTCAAAAAATCTTAATCTTAAGTATAACTTTTGAACGTTTTGGCTTTCATACTTCACACATGTAATCATTGTGACAAGAACTTCCTTCAGAAATCAACAACTTTGACCTTGACCTTTGAATTTGACCTACTTTTAAAAAGTTTTAACCTTGGATAAATCTTTTAAACCGTTAGGGCTATGGCTTTCCTATTTCACATAATCTGTAGGACAAGACCTTCCATTCGAAATCAAAAACTTTTACCCTTACCTTGAACTTCTTTTAAAAAACTTTAACATTGGCCATAACTTTTGAACAGGTGGTGCTCGGGTTTCATATTTCACGAATGTATTTCTTGTGAGAAGGTAGGCGCCTTATTTTGGGTACCATCATATTTGATTTGCATTTGAGAAGTTCGCTAAAGTTGCCATACGAGGGAATCATAGTGTTTCACAAACACATTTTGTTTTTGTTTTTGTTATTTGTATAGCTGACTATATCAATAACATATCTTCCATTTCATTGTTTAAAAGTAAGTTTTCCAGAACAGCAAAGACTTTCTATGTTCTTTTATTCTAATAAAATATGTTTACAATTCATCAAATATTTTTTTTGAAAAAAAGTACTCTAAAATATCTTTGGCAATTTTAACAATATCATGATATAAAAATAAACTTTGAAAAAGATTAACAGAATATTTTTGTGAGAGAGCCATTATAACAGTCTTTGCACCTTTATATCTATACACATCATATTGTTTTTAAAAAATAAGTGATCTGCATTTAATGCCGATATCCACAAAAAAGATTAACTGCCCAGACAGCATTTTAATGGTGTCTAACGTAACAACTGCATTAATACTGAAAAATATGCAAAAAATTACTCAGTAATAAAATGTATTATAGTGTGCCAGCACACGGTTGTCAATGAACAACAGAATAGAAAGTTGTCTCTGTACAACAGAATAGAAAGTAATCTTTTGTACAACAAAATAGAAAATTAACACTGTACAACAGAATAGAAAGTTATCTTTTGTACAACAAAATATGAAGTAATCTTTTGTACAACAAAATAGAAAGTTGTACAACTCTGTACAACAGAATGGAACATTCCCTGTAAATTAAAAAAAAGTATCCCTTTAGTTTATGCATGGTTTCTATGACACGGCACCAACGTTATCACAGTATACATCTAACCTCACTCAATACGGTGGCGGATTTTTGTTGAGCAATGAAATACCAATTTGTTAGCGTTTTACTTTGCAATATTCCCTGATAAAGTTTTAGGTGGATTCTTTCCTGATTTAACAATATCTCTTTACTATTGACAACTTGTTTTCGTTTGGATCTGGAAACAAGAGTTTATGGTTCTTCACAAATACGGTTACCATCTGACCTTTGTGTACGCGGACTTCAGCATTAACACTCAGGGGCAGTCTCATCCATTCGCGCATGATCAGAGGCCGGCAGACCGGGGGTCTTCCTGAGATGTTCAGACAGAGAGTCTGGTGGTATGACTGCTCCTTAGAGACGCTGTCGAGGGAGTAGGTGTCCATTATAAAATCTACATCTATGTCGTACAGACCTGGTTTGTTGAAATGGATGGCCTGTCCATTCTTGGAAAGACTAACGCTGTTATCTGAAGAGTTCACAAGTCTGAAGGATACAGTGGTGGGTTGTTTTTCGGGGACTGAAAGTAAAGTTTAATCATCTTCTGTTATTTATGATTATATTCTTGAATATAAATGTTACAGAATAAACCGTAGTAACAATATTTTGCTATACATGAAAAATTTGGTCATATACAAATCTTTAAGAGAAAAGTAATCATATTTTATGGTTTACAAATCGAAGTTTGACCGCTGAGTGAGATATTGGACCTGCCAATGAGATGTTGGACCGCTTACTTCACACTTACTTCACACAATAGACGGAGCTTGATCTCATTTGCATTCTTTGGTGATCGACAGTGACGAAATTGATAGAGTTTAACCCAATGTTACAATACAAGATAAATGCATATCAAAAAGATAAAACAAAACATTTATTGACTGGATTCGAGGGCAACATGGGTTTTGTCCATCCTCGTACCAAACTGTTTGCCTTTGGCCTAATGACCTCGGGCAATTGGTTCTTGGGTCTACTAAAACGCATATGTTGCCTACGAATCCAGTCAACGGCAACATGCGTTTTTGGGGGGTGAACCTTTTTTTGGGACAGAAGAACAAAAATGTTATAGCAGTCTAAATATTTCATTGTCACTGAGAAAAAACATTGAAAATTTTTAAATGGTGTAGAAAAGGTATATCCATTCTTTTCTTTTTAATAATTAGACTTCCTTACCCTTAGGTTTGGAGACGTCAACAAGAAATGAGCTATGTGACGTACAATGTACATGATGGGGAAAATCTGAAACAGAAAATAATACATATCGATTTTGATTCAACTTTTTTCGTGCCATTGAAAAGATCAGAGATAGAGTCGCAATGTCCCTTTCCCCGTAAAATTTATTTTATTAAATCACATTATTATGTTCCCCAAATGAAGTTGGGGAACATATTGTTTTTACTCTGTTTCTTATTATTATTAAGGTCTTCCGTTTCAGACGGAAGACCTTATAGTGATTCTACTGTTTCTTTTTATTATTATTATTATTAAGGTCTTCCGTCTTCAGCGGAAGACCTTATTGTTTTTCTTAGGTTTCTTTTCCACTATTTTTATTATTATTGTTTTTTTTTCTTACCGATTTTGTACGCGCGATTTCTCGAGAACGGCTCGATCGATTTTCATGAAACTTTCAGGTCTGATAGAACATCAAAAAATCTAGATATATATTTTTTTATTTTGATGACGTCACTTCCGGTCCGGAGATTTCTGCGATTTAGTGATTTTTAGAGGGTCACTTTGTCCGGCATTTTTCTCATAAAGCACTTAACACAGAAGCATGAAATTTTCAGTGATGCTAGAGCAACCTTTGTAGATGTGCACAAAGTATATCACAACTACCGGAAGTACGAAGTGTCGACGCTCGCTTTGGCCCGAAAATAGTCCTACCAAGAATTTCAAATTTTTTAACACCATTTCTACGATAACTTTTTACCTAGAAATATTTTGTTAAAACATGTAGAACAAAAGAAGTGTAGAATTGCATGATCTTTCAAACGATATCCAAGAAAAAAGGCTGGCCCCTAAAATAAAGGATCCAGAGGGGCCAAAATGTTTTATCTGATATCTGAAAAAGTGTTGACAATTTGTTATGCATCATAGAAGGGAAGTTGTTCAAAATAATAAATAGCAGAGGCAGAGATCATTTAAAGTCGTTAAAATACCGTCACTTCCGGTCAGGCCGGAAGTATTTGTAAATGGTTCGTTTTTTGCACTCATAATCGTAAATGTCTATCAATCTCGATATCCTCTTCTTCAGAATAAGACGGAAGACTTATTTGTTGCTTTGCAACAAGCTCGTCTAGTTAAGGTCTTCCGGCTTCAGCGGAAGACCTTCTAGTGTTTCTTAGGTTTCTTTTTCACTTTTCTTATTATTATTATTGTTTTTTTTCTTACCGATTTTGTGCACGCGATTTCTCAAAAACGGCTCGATGGATTTCTATGAAACTTTCAGGACTAATGAGGCATTACTTGAACTCGATTCATTTTTTTTCGTTTTGATGACGTCACTTCCGGTTCGGAATTTTCTGCGATTTTGTGATTTTTAGAGGGTCAATTTGTCCGGCAGTTTTCTCAAAAAGCACTTGACACAGCCGCATGAAATTTTCAGTGATGCTAGAGCAACCTTTGGAGAAGAGTATTAGGTATATCATAACTACCGGAAGTACGAAGCGCCGACGCTCGCTATGGTCCGAAAATAGTCCTATCGCGAATTTCAAAATTTCTAGCACATTTTCTACGATATCTTTTTACCTGTAAATATTTTGTTAAATCATATAGAACAGAAGAAGTGTAGAATTTTAAGATCTTTCAAATGATATCTTGTAAAAGGGGTTGGCCCCTAAACTGAAGGGCCTAGAGGGGCCGAAAGTTTTTTCTTTATATTTCAAAAAGTATTGAGAATTTGTAATATGTCAAAGAAGCAAAGTTGTTCAAAATGTCAAGCTTCATCTATTGAAACGTCAAAATACGTCCATCGTCGTTACTTCCGGCAAAACCGGAAGTGGGCGGAAAACGCGTTTTTTTGCCGTTCTTGACAAGTTTTTGGGTTACATATGTCTCTGGGAGCATTAAAAGAAGTTTTTCCGTCCGTTGTCTCAGTTCCGGTCAAACCGGAAGTAGCAGAAAATGGCTTATTTTGAAGGTTTTGATGCAAAATTGAAATTATTAAGTCACTGGAGACTACTTAGCTTATTGCTGTCTTTTGTTCCGTCACTTACGGCAAAACTGGACGGAAGACCTACTCGTTGCTTTGCAACGAGCTTTGCTCTAGTATTATTCTTTTTTTTCTTACCGATTTTGTGCACGCGATTTCTCAAAAACGGCTCGATGGATTTTTATGAAACTTTCAGGACTTATGTAACATTACTTGAACCTGATACATATTTTTTTGATTTGATGACGCCACTTCCGGTTCGGAGATATTGCCGATTTTATGATTTTTGAAGGGTCAGGTTGTCCGCAGACTTTTTAAGAAATGGTTCTAGATAGAATCATGAAACTTTCAGGCATGATAGTCCTAAGTCTGTAGATATGCGTAAGGTATTTCATTTTTATAGGAAGTGCCGCACGTCGGCGCTCGCTATGACCCGAAAAATGACATATTGCGAATTTTCATAATTTTAACACCTTTTCTACGATATCTCTTTAGCTGGAAATAATTTGATTAATCATATATAACAAAAGAAGTGTAGAATTCCAAGATCTTTCAAATGATATCTCGAAAAAATGGCTGGCCCCTAAAATTAAGGGCCTAGAGGGGCCGAAAGTTTTTTCTTTATATCTCAAAAAGTATTGAGAATTTGTAATACATCAAAGAAGCAAAGTTGTTCAAAATGTCAAGCTTTATCTAATGGGGTCGTCAAAATACGTCCGGCGTCGTCACTTCCGGCCAAACCGGAAGTAGTCGGAAAACACGTATTTTTGTCGTTCTAGACAAGTTTTTGCATAATATATGTCTCTGGTATCATAAAAAATAATTTTGCGTCCATTGTCGTCACTTCCTGTCAAACCGGAAGTAGCCAAAAATAGCTTATTTTGAAGGTTTTGATGCAAATTGAAATTATAAAGTCACTGGAGACAACTTAGCTCATTGCTTTCTTGTGTTGATGTCACTTCCGGTCAAAACCGGACGGAAGACCTACTCGTTGCTTTGCAACGAGCTTTGCTCTAGTTATTCTTTTTTTTTTTCTTCTACTTCCTAGACGCCAACTTTGAGGCCTCATATCTCACTCATTTATCAACGGATTTTGCTCAAATTTTCAGACATTATAGACATCATTAAACTCTATCAGAGTGCTATCTAACATTTCAAAAATTCACTTCCGCTTTTGAGTTATTCCCCTTTAAACGAAAATTTATAGGCTTTCGTTTCCGGATAAAGGCTCAGAGACCACAAAAGCTGGAGCAGAAATTTTACTGATTTTGGGTAACAGAAGGATTGAAGTTGTGCACATCGGTTTTTGTTTTTCGATTTCTGTATTCGCAATGGCGCTATATAGGGGTCAAAAATTAGAACGTCTAAAAGAGCGAAAATTTACTCATATTTTCCTTTTTATCTTGAAAACTAAAAATATTTTGTTAAGACATAATGAACAAAAGTTGTGCATAATTGCAAGGGCTTTCATGTAATACTATTCAAAAGGGGCTGGCCCCTATAATAAGGGCTCTAT
>PRKT01000176.1:532327-638389 GCA_003671525.1 Saccostrea glomerata | reverse complement strand
TTATTTTTCTTCTTCTTCCTGGGTACTTTTTTGTCCGCGAGTGATCTTGTAAACTGTTCACCCGAAGTAGGTAAAACCTTTTTAGGGTTGGTAGACATGTTATGTAGATTTGCGGAATCAAGGTCATTTTGCGCGCACGTGCTTGCAAGAGCGGGCACGTGCAACACGTGAAATGACCAATATAATGTATACTGCCGTAACTTTTCTATTTTCTTATGAAATGTTTTGAAACTCATAATGTAAGCATATA
This sequence comes from Saccostrea glomerata, assembly GCA_003671525.1. Lineage (NCBI taxonomy): Eukaryota > Metazoa > Mollusca > Bivalvia > Ostreida > Ostreidae > Saccostrea > Saccostrea glomerata. The sequence goes on along the minus strand of PRKT01000176.1, from coordinate 638,139 downwards.
TTAGTAGTATAAACAAGATGACATGGTTTTTATAGAAAGATCTCACGCGCATGCACGTGCGCTTCGCTCTGATTGGCTGAATCTAAAGTTTCAATATCTTTCTTGTTTTACGTCATAATCATTTGAAATTTTGAACTAAGTCACACATTATGAAGATCTACAGCATGGTATATAAGAATTTTCATTAAAGCACGTACATGCACGTGTACTGGCAAGAGCGCGCACGAACAACATGTGAAATTACCAATATAATGGATGAAGCGTTAACTTTTCTATTTCTTGATGGAATTTTTTGAATCTCACAATGCATGAATATATTAGTAGTATCAACAAGATGACATGATAAAAAAAAGCAAGATCTTACGCGCATGCACGTGCGCTTCGCTATGATTGGCTAAAACTAAAGTCTGAATATCTTTCTTGTTTTACGTCATAATCTTTTGAAATTTTGAACATAGTCATACATTATGTAGATCTACAGCATGATATACAAGAATTATCATAAAAGCACGTAAATTTACATGTGCTTCAATCTGATTGGCTAAAACTTTAAATGCCTATAACTTTCTTGTTTCTCAACAGAACAGGATGAAATTTAGAATATGAATAGGTATAATGAACTCCTACATGATACTACTATCAGAATTGAATGCAATTAGACATGCTTGTATGTATTTGCGCATGCGCAATGCGAAAAAATGTACAATGTATTTGAAAAACGGTTACATTAATATTTTTATGACTTTTTATTGATTCTTGGAATATAGATATGTTAATCGTTTAGACAACATGCCATGATCACCTTGCATGTGCATGCACGTGCGTTTGCGAACCTTGCGTTAAATGACAAAAAGTTGATATCATTGTAGCTTTTAAAATTCTTTTATGAAATCCTGTGATAACTGAGCATATAAAAAACTTTTTAACGGAAATTGGCACAAAAAGGGACTTGGGGAGCGTTTGGGGAACATCGGTAACGGTCCCCGTTACAATTAGAACTAGTTTAGTTTTTGTTTGGAAGAAATTTTAAAAATACTCCTAGAAAAGGTCAAGATCACTTTTACTTTAATGCTTACACTATAAATAACTTGTGCAAATGGGGAAATTTATTATTGTTTTATATTATGACGATGAATGCCTTTGATGACATTTGCACTTTTATGTTGTATATCCCCAAGGTCGTTTTGCGGTCCGGGATAAGCTGATTAGTCATGACCGACTTCCTGTATTTACGAGATAAATTATGAATGAAATGCTTACCTGTTACATTCCTGGTGAGGCCATGGTTCATAGGGCTCTGAAAATATTAAGGGTTTGATTGGTTGTTGATAACCTTTGCACTCAAATTCGGTGAAAGAAGTTAAAATTAGCTATGACAAACTGCCACATATAAATAAACTGCTGGGACTCTAGTAAGAAATCACCGGGCATTTTTTCTTTGCACAAAATTTATTTTAAACACGAAAAATGATTAAAAAAAATTATTCTTACGCTTTAAATATTTATTTACCACATAATGCCATTCGAAGTTGTTGTTTAATATAATTATATACATGTGAATATATATAAATGAAGTTTTCTTATGAATTCGACATACCAGGGTATTATGGATGGGTCCCTCGCCAGGGGTATTGCGTCCTGAAAATACTACACAAATCAATACAATTATCACCAAAAACAGCCCTATCGGTACAAAAACAATTATTTTTTTGCCGACAGTTCGCCAAGCAGGTTGTCTTGGCAACGATTCACTATCGAAATTGGCCCCAAAGTCGACTTTGGTGACACCTGCAGAATTGTCTTTTTCCTCTTCCTCTGTCTGTAAGGCACTCAATACTTCATCGTTTTCCTCGTAGGACACAACATTAGAGCCGGCGGGGCAAGATACACTCCGTTTGAATGACGGCCGTACCGGGAGGTCCAAGAATGTTTTCTGAAGCTTTCTACAGGACAGGCACTGTTTGCTCTCAATCAGGGGTTGTCCTGATTCGGGTACCGGAGACAGGGTTTGTTTTCTCTGGCAGTCCGGACATCTCGGTATATCTCCGGCCGCCATATCAACACACGGCGCCCACTCCTCTAAATTCTATTTTTAGACGTTTGGGGTTTCCAAGAATGTGGGTGTAAATTTATATGCCTGTATGATCCACCCGCGAATTACGCGATACACAGTTTTTAAATGTCCCGAACATTTTTGATGTTTCTTTTAATTTTTTTGTTTTAAAGAAATCGGGCGACTTAATTTTATATCTTCAAATTTCTTTTTAAAATTATATTATTTTTTTATTTGTAGCTTATTCTTTGCATGGACGTTTGATAGATTATAAAACCATTGGCATTGGGCTTCGTTTAAATAATTATATTTACATTTGCAAATGTTTTCCTTTATATAACACTACTGAAAGCAAGCGTTTTTATAACTGTATATTTACATTTGCAAATGTTTTCCTTTATAAAACACTACTGAAAGCAAGCGTTTTTATAACTGTATATTTACATTTGCAAATGTTTTCCTTTATATAACACTACTGAAAGCAAGCGTTTTTATAACTGTATATTTACATTTGCAAATGTTTTCCTTTATATAACACTACTGAAAGCAAGCGTTTTTATAACTGTATAAATAAAGGTACGGGGTCAAGAGGTCATAGATGTGCGTATGGATAAACGTTCGACGTCATTTTTCAGTGACGTCATAAACGGTTGACGCGCGTTCAGTGGATTACATACATGCCGTTGGGTTTGAAAAATAATCCATTTCACACGTTGAAAGTCACAATCAGGCAAATTTAAAGTATGAATATGTCACAAATGTAAATATAAGTAATAAGGTATCATTTTTTGAGTTTTATTGAGATGTAAAACGGGTTGGCACATGATCAAATCTTCCATAAAGCCCTTCGGGATTTGATCACGTGACCAACCCGTTTTACATCCCAATAAAACTCAAAAAATGATACCTTATTTCTTAAATAAATACAGGTACGAGGTCAAGAGGTCATAGATGTGCTTTTGGATAAACGTTCGACGTCATTTCTCAGTGACGTCATAAAGGGTATACGCGCGTTTAGTGGATTACATACATGCCGTTGGGTTTGAAAAATAACGCATTTCGCACGTTGAAAGTAACAATCAGGCAAATTTAAGTATGAATAAGTCACAAATAAATATAAGTAATAAGGTATCATTTTTTTTAGTTTTATTGAGATGTAAAACGGGTTGACACATGATCAAATCTTCCATAAAGCCCTTCGGGCTTTATGGGATTTGATCACGTGACCAATCCGTTTTACATCTCAATAAAACTCAAAAAATGATATCTTATTTCTTAAATAAATACATGTACGGGGTCAAGAGGTCATAGATGTGCGTATGGATAAACGTTCGACGTAATTTCTCAGTGACGTCATAAAGTCGACGCGCGTTCAGTGGATTACATACATACCGTTGGGTTTGAAAAATAACGCATTTAACACGTTAAAAGTCACAATCAGGCAAATTTAAAGTATGAATAAGTCACAAATGTAAATATAAGAAATAAGGTATCATTTTTTTAGTTTTATTGAGATGTAAAACGGGTTGACACATGATCAAATCTGGGATTTGATCACGTGACCAACCCGTTTTACATCCCAATAAAACTCAAAAAATGATACCTTATTTCTTAATTACACGTCTTCTTACGCTATGGTATAATAAATGTACAATATGTCAACATCAACCCACTGTTTCTGCGATAAAACAAAAACAAGGCGGCATGAAATACTAACATTATTAAGGTACGTGAGACTTGAAGAAGGTGGGTAATGACCATGGCACACGTCTTGTCCAAATATTTTCATCCTGATTCGTGACAATTGCATGTTTATACTTTAATTGCTTCAAGTACTTTTTACTGACATGGATATTTTGGTACTTCCTGTTACAATACTTGAGAGAATCACGATTATGTATTTAACATAATTAATATACATGTACCACTGTTTGACGGGTCAAGGACATTCTAGGCCGGTCTTGTACATGTATTGAAGATCTCCCACGGTATGTGGTTGGATATGATTTTTATCCTATGCGAGCTAGTACGTTGTAAAGTTGTGTGTTTTATGTCCCCAGACTCTTGGCGAGTTGTAAAAAAAAAATAATATCCAACTATAAAACTATATGAGTGATTCATTTTATTATACTGTCATGATGAAAATTATGAATTCATCGGATGGGAGTAAATTCAATGACCTTCCACCCAGTAAATTCAAAAATTAGATCATGATACTAGGGTGAGTTAACCATGCATCGGACCAGGTATAGGTCCCTGATCGGACACATACCTTGCTTCGGACAACTTTAGGCAATAATCTCTCTTTCAACTTATGAGTTCCGTGTATTTATTTGTTTCTGTCCTGAAGCTGAAGATTAAAATTTTTTAATGGTACCGATTGTTATTATCATGTCGTGATAAAATACCCCGAGAATGCCCTTGAAGTTACGTCATATTTTACATCATCAAAGGGAAATAACCAGAAATTTATGATTTTGCGATGCAAAGTTAATCCCTACCATTTTCATACAGAACCCAACTGACAGCTGTTTTTTGCGGAAATAGAAAACAAAAACTCTCAAAGAACTTTATTTGGTAATAAGCAATAGTTGCCCCCCCAAATCAAGCTTTGACTGAGATATATTTAATTATTTTCTTAAACAGGGGCATATATGCTGACTTCAAATCACTGAATATTTTCATAAGCAATGGCGTCATATGTTTGAAATGACGTAACGAAAATTACGTAAAATTTCAAATTTCCATGATTTCTACAGAAAATTGTATATATTACGTTGATTTTCTGAGTAAAAGTCACCGAGCGCAGGTCTGTTCAGGCTCAATATTTTGATATAATGTGTAGAATGATAATATCAATGAAATATGTAAATATTATTCCTGAGCAAACTTGCGCTCTATTTTTAAAGTTAAAATTGTTTGAATTTTGTCCATTTTGCCCTCTTTCTAAAAAATGATATAAAATCGGACTAGTTTGTGTGACGTCATAAAAACAAAAATTGTCAATTGACTACTTTGAAACTATAATATGTTCTGTTGATTTATATTTCTAACACACTTTATAGAATCTAGCACATTTCAAGAATATTTCAAAATTTGACTTTTTTAGGGGCAAAGATATGCAGTATACCGCATATAGTTCTTTTCAGTCAAAATACAAGTTATCGATATATGACGTCTAGAATCTGACTTAATTTATTTCTACAAACCAGAGTATGATAACCCATGAGAAAAAGGTGCGAATTACCGCATTAAAGGATTTTTAAACATTTCTAAGGCAAAGTGAAGCATCTTGAATCATTCTACATTTGAGCAACGATATCGTCAATTAAAATTAAGTCAATGGTTATTTCTTAGATAAAAGATACATGTAAAAGGATATCCATATCAAGGATTTTAAAGCACTGTGATAAAGGTACGATAGATCTATTTTCCCTGCCCGATGCATGGTAAATAATGTTCAATCCATGGTGAATTCTGAGTTATTTTTAAAAACTCGATTTTTATTATATTTTTTAAATAAAAGGCTTCTAATTGTGTCCCAAATTTATATTTTAATCACATACTAAATGTATTAAAATCCATTTTGATAATTTTCCGTCGGTAACGATATCGCTAGAACTTGTTGAAGTACAAGGGTGTCCGATGCATGGTGAATTCACCCTATGTCTTTTTTATATATATAGCTGCTACCCTCGAAAGAAATTATATGTCTGTGTGTATCTATATTATATGAATCTACCTCATGGGACTTTATCTGTGATGACACAGGTTTCTGTGTCGTCTGCAGAGCAGAGCGACACTAAGGGATCACTTTTCCCGGTGTCCGCCTGTCTGTCACACCTAATATTTCGAAAACTGTAAGAGGAATTTGGAGGCTTGGCACCATGGCTTTTGTGATTTACCAAGGTTTTTGACCTAGTTGTCCTTGAACTTGACCTTTGACCTACTTTTTGAAATAGGTGACAGTGCAGATATACACTTCTTTTTGAAGTGTACTGTGCTAGTTAGAATGTGCACTGTTTGTCCTACCGCATTTTGAAAAAATTAGCATTAGAGTCCACTGACCCTGACGTTTGGCCTACTTTGCAGGATATACTGCAGAGAGTTGAACTTAACTTATGTATTTTGAATTTAGAGAGGAAGGTAGTGATTTGATAATTGAGCATTCATGAGCTCATTACAATGTACTTTGAAAGATTGTTGAGATAATTTCATAAAAGATTAATGATTGATTGATAAATATATATTCATAAAGATTTAAAGTTCATTAATATCCATTTTAGCTTTGAGTGTTTAGGGATTTGTATGTCTACATGTATAATTGATTGTCAGATTCTATCGCAGTCTTACTATCTTTGGACTTTTTTAAATGAACTACATACTATATCATTAATAGCTGACCAATCTTAGACTTACATGTAGGAGTTACTCGTAGTTACATCTTTAAAGAAACAATAAACAGGCGAAACAGGTGTTTCTCGGAACACTCTAGTTGCACATATCTATAGGATCTCCCATAATTGTGGCTGGATATAAATGATTTTTATCAAACTAATAGTGTTTTTTTTTAATCCCCGGTTAAAAATTTCGCTCTTATAGAAGTACTAGTAATCTATACATTCCACCCCATGTCTCACTTAATAAGTGATAACACACACACATATAGTTTTATCAGTTTTGGAATGCAAGTTATGCATTAAAAGCAATAAAATTTGAATTCGATGTACTTTAAAATTTATTTAAAAATAACAAAAATATAAATAAAACTCAAATATTATATACAGTAATACAACTAGAGACATGACTAGCAATTTTTAAATGTAACTTCTATAATGTTATTTCTGTCTCTAGGAAGATGGTATATCATTTTTAACGATAACACTTCAATAGTCAGGTAAAATGTCTCCCCTTTCTGTAAATAAATGTCTGTATGAACGGACTGTGAACGCACCGTACGAGCCACATATTTAGACGTGTTGCATTTCTTTGCTGGTGTTTTTGTAGGAAGTTGGATACACAAAATGGAGGAAAAAGTCTTTCGAAGATCCTCACTGCTGATCCATAAATGAGTGTCTATGTGAACATCAGCATGAATTGTAAAGTGCCCGGATTTTGAGACGTTAAATGTCCTGGCTTCCGGTGAATAAAAAATGGCATTGCTGGCAGAGTGCGACAGCAGTGGTCTCCATGGAAGCGTGTGTGACTGAAAAGTGTCCGGAGTTCCTAATAAACAAAAAATAGAATTGTTTGCATATTCATTCGTGTTTATAATATCAGTACATATTATTTGAACCACGGACTACTGATAAAATTAACAAATTAGTTACAAATGTATGTACATGTACATAGCCTAATGTTGAAAACTCCCATTTCTTCGTACTATGGAATACTAAGATATATATATTATTTAATTCCAGATGGTTTAAGGAAGTTTTGATGAAGTTTAGAATTGAGTTAGAGATACACCAGAACAGAAGGGCGTTCCAATAAATGGGAAGCTTCACGTAACTAGATTATTCAGAGCATGCGGCCTCTCATTGAGGAAGTTATAATCGAGGCATCTCTACCTACTCGGAAAACAACAATATGTTTAAGTGATTTATAAACCTCCAATTATACGATAGCTGGAAACATGAGAGGGCAAGAGTCATCGAAAAACACTTCTATAGGGATTAAAGTGTGCTTAAAACAAGTATATACACAAGACAGGCGTGTGTTCCAAGTTCAAGTTTACTCCAACCACCTAAAGATATGGTGAATGCCAACAACGTAAAATATTTATTCTACTAGAATATAAAATCAGATATACGTATCTACGAAAAACTGAAATCCTTAACAATAAAAACGTATAAAATTCTCTTACCAGTCTCCATATTATCTTTATCTAGCTCCATCTTTAAGGAGCAGTTGCTTGCCGTAGTCGGAGGATGTGTATGGAGTCCTGAAAGAGAAGGAGAGTTTTATAATCTATATATTCTGTAGGAAGAATGCTGAAATTATCAGAAAAAGAATCCTTAACCGAATTTCACATAGTCGACAGAAAAATAGCAATGAATTTTATAATTGAGCCCCTCCCGGGGGGGGGGGGGTTAAGGGTAACACCTGACTTACCTGTGACATGGGATGGAGTGACGGGCTGTTCTAATCTCAGTTCAACTGGAGGACGCTTGTCCTGGAAAGAAAAAAAGACCGTAAATATTTTTCTTCATCTACATAACCTCTTCGCAAACATCTGATGTAACATAAAGACATCCATAATATCGTATTTATATTGCCAAAGGATGGCATTTTTTTTTAAAGGACATGTATTAAACATTTATTTTTTGTTGTTTTCTCTTCTTCTTCTTCTCTCTCTCTCTCTCTCTCTCTCTCTCTCTCTCACTCTCTCTCTCTCTCTCAGATCAAACTTTTTAAAGCAAACTAACTTCATTGGACGAGACATTTAATGGTGCGTCAAACAAACTGTCAAAGATTTAAGGTTATTCCCACCCATTATGATACCCGAAACATTCCTTATCTGTTTACACTATAAACTAGGAAAGGTTTTAATTCATGCACTTAATAATAATCTCCATACGTGATGTTTGTAATTATAAAAAAAAAATAGTCCTTTGCATTCAGCAGAGCCTAGCATGTTTACACATGTGGATTACGAAATACAGAATGGGCCAGTAACCGACATGGTCTGAATATTAACCTGTGAGGGGTGTGCGTTTGTGTGCCACCAACTACTCCTGGTAAATCATTCAATTCATTATTAATATTCTATTTAATTTGACACACAATAATACAAGTTATGTCAGAGCATTGAAACACTTTGTAAGTCTATCGATTTCACTTTGAAATTAGCAATGACATTAGAGTCTACTCCAAGATTCTAACAGAAGTACATGTTTAAATAATATATGAGATAGTGGAGTTGTCATGACAGTCATTTAAATACAGTAACTTACCTTGGATTTCATGTTCGTGACTCCCAGAACTACCCCGGTTATGGCTAACACAATTACAATCAATAATACTGAAAACTTAAAGGCTAATTTTCTCCGGGTCCAGGGCTTTCTTCTGGGAGGTTCTAGCCCCTTTTCTAAGTCCCCGTCCTCTGATATCTCTAGTTTATTATTTGTGTCATTTTCACTTTGTTCACTGTTAGCGTTAATTAGTTTCTCTTTCACGCCCCCGTCTGCGTCGTCCAGTAGTTTAGTTCCCCCCACCCTATCCTCTAGTACCACTGTCCCAAGCCGAACACCCGGCTTGCTGATCCCACAGTCATCATTCTCCTCAGTAATTTTCTCATAATCATAATAAAGTTTTGGTCTACCTTTCTCCTTGTGACACTCGACACACCGATTCAAAAGTTGGGGATCTAAAGATATCGTCCTCCCAAACTGTCTTCCACTGGGGGTAAACACATGGCACGTGCATTTTTCGTACGTGGTGTCTTGTGATAAAAGTTTCTTCTTTAGATCCAATGTAGAATGAACGGACGAGCCGGAGGCCCCCGACTCCTCACATACTGTCGGCATGATCAGGTTTACATCAAAATGCTGGGAAATAGAGTCCGAGCTGGGGCCTAAAAACGAGATGGAATTCCCGTTCTGTAAGGGAAAATCCGTTTTCTATCAACATTAATAGCTACGAAGTGCGCATGTCGGAAATTGCTGACCTAAATAGATTTGGACTGTGTACGGAGCTTTAAATCACGATAATAGAAATCATAAACCAATGTCTATATATTTAGCGAATATACAGCATGTTCAGTTCTAAATTACAAAATAAATTGGCTACACGAATCAATTTGAGAAAACAAAATAAATAAAGATATGAAATTAAAATAAGATAGAAAGTCTTTTTCAAGAGCCAATCTATAGGGCAATGCATGCCTCATTACAAAACGTATATTCTTCTTTACTCCGGAAAAACAACAAAAATTAAGATGCAATATAGATTTGAAATCCTTGTATTAATCCTAATTTAGGATTTTTTTTTAAATGTGTGTGTTTTTTTTTTGTTTTTTTTTTTTGTAATTGAAACATTAAAGATGATTGAAACTTTTTCTCTGTGAATGGAATTTTTTTAACTATTTAATTCATAATTACTGTACTTTCAAATATATTATATATCACAGAAATACCAGTTTGACCTTTAATTTTAATCACAAATTTACTGAGAAATAAAAAAAAAAAAGTTTAATTGATCATGATCATAAAGCTTAAATTCAAACTATAGCAAAAAGTTTTAATGTTTAGTATTTAAATTATTTCCACAAGAAGCCTAAGTCCAAAATTTAAATTCAAAGTATATACAAGGTTTGTGAGCCATTTTACTGCAAAACTATACATACAGCTTATTTCTGCGTCATGACATTGTACTTCAATTTCATTTGTATCAATCCTCGTACCATCATCTACAGTATGTAATATATATATATTCCTGTTCATTTCCTAGAAGGGCCTATATATCATATACTTTTGTGCTAAAATTAATTTTATGCATGGGAAAATATTGCTTGATGTATGGTTAAGTTTATACAGATTAACTGTTTTGTGGTAAATTATACCAAATAAAATTGACAGAAAAACAAACTAAACAGTTATATCATTCAACTTTATGTCCAACATTTTTACCACCGAGTCTGACACATCTGTTTTATATTTGGAAATTTACAAAAATCACGATAATGCTTATCTAAAAACAAGAAATTATAATAAACGTGATGAATTTTACTTTTCAATCGTCAAATTCCCTTACTTATGCAGCAATATGCCTACGGTGTTTATATCTCTCAGTTGGTTCGATACGGAAGAGCATGTTCTACGTATGAACAATTTCTAAAAAGAGGTAAGCTAATGACAAACAAGTTCATGAAGCGAGAATATCAGCAGTCTCGTTTAAAGTTATCTTTTCGTTAGTTCTGTGGTCGATACACTGACCTTGTCAGCAATTACAATTTATCATCAAGTCAAATGCTGACTTTTTCATACTATTTGTTTGGTCTTTCCTTTTTTACACACCGAGTTAATTGTCAACAGATTTTTGCGCTATTTCCCGATCATGACAAGGAGCACACAGCGGGTAATCGGTCGGCAGGGGATACTCATTCCTCTATGGCACCTGATCCAACCTCTGATGTTTTGTAGGTCCGTGTTTGCTCTGCTCCTATTTTATGTTTGATAGACTTTTGAGCTCGAATACTGTTCCATATTTCCGCATATTTTATTCATTATCAAAATTAACAGGGAAAATCTATGTTTACCTTTTTAAAACTTTATTTCTACTTAAAAATTCTAAACGCATGGTGTGTTAAAGGTTTATTTGAACAAACCACAAGATATACAAACCTTACATGATGACAATCTTAACTTAAACAACATTTATGCTCCCTCATTCATAAAAGAGATTTTATAATGCTTGTATATAAATTTGATTTTCACTATTGTATTGAATTTTTCTTATCTTTTTTTTTAAATGATAAGATAAATTTTAAGATTTACCCAATTATGAAAAAAAATTAATGTTATTCAGCATAAACTGTCAAAACAGTGCACGATACTGTATACATCAGTTTCGAGTAAGTATAAATAAATTCAAAACTCTAGCGTGGGAAAACCCCATTTATTACAGTAATACGTGTACTAGTTACCAGACATTTAAAAGTAATATATTAAAACAGTGACCTGAATTGCATCTTGATTTAACTTTAAAAAATAAATGTATTATAAATATAAAATGTATACAAACTGTTAAAATAAATGTACGGTAGTACAATACCGTAAACACCCCATCCACACATCAACCCGAAAAATTAAGAGGCCCATTGTTAAGAACGCTCACCGGTTTTTCCAGATGACGAGTTTTGAAATACAACAGACTGGGATGCTGTTAATGGAGATTTTTCCTGGGTTACATGATTCGAACACAACTTAAATATGCACTACACGGGCATCATAGCATGCTGTTTGCACAAATGCTGACCATGTTATTCGTGAGTAGATATATAAAGATTTTTTAAATTATTAGCTAAATGTGAATTTGTGTTAAAGCAATGGTTTTATCCTCCCCTGGTGTCATGACTGCATGACTGACTTATTGATTGGTTTCAACAGTATATTATGTCAAAAGTTTCTTTCTTTAACCTTGCTGTTCTTAAGGAAATATTTTAAACGACCCTTTTGCCTTTCCATTATAATCCCCCTTTAAAGAAGACTCGAACCTTAATTTTTTTTACTGTGTTCAAAGATACATTGTAAAAATGATAATTGAAATTGGTCCATATAGTAGTTTATAAAAACAACGACACAGTCGACAGACAAAGAATGAAAAACTCACTAATTTTTAATCTTTGACTCGGGTGAGCAAATAAAAAATAATCAAGAACAAGTAATGTGGAGGTAAAAGTCTGTAAAACTGGTTTGTATACACATATGTTGTGAATTGATCATATACGATTTCATGACTGAAAATTTACATGTATGCTCTTTATAATCGTTTTGCTTTGAGCATAACACGATTCATCCCTGAGCATTTACTACATATAAAATAATAAATAGTTAGTTAATGATACATCAACCTTCTGTGTGCCTATGTACAAGATACTAATAAACAATATACATTATAATAAATAGCACAACTTTACATGCAATCTACTATCATAATCTATGACTACTAGTAACAGATAGGAACGTCGAGAAAATGAGAGCATGATCAGCGATTTCAAAAATTCACACTCGTAATCCGACAGTGACATAAACATAATATTCCCGTCTGTCAGTCCTGTTTATCTCCTTTTCATTCATTAATTCATTCATTCATTTTTTATTATAAGTTTCTTGTAATCATAATTTAGCTAAAACGGACTAGAAGTATATGTTTTCATTGTTTTACAACAGTCAAAAAAGTAGTTCTGGTTGAAAAATTCATCGATGTGTAAACTTTTTCTTGAATTTGTTCTCGTCCAATCAAAACACAAGGAATCAATAAATAAAATTAAGATTGGAATTATATGAATATAAACATGATAAATATGTGATATTGTTTACATATGGGTTCGATTTGAAATATCCAAATTGTTCTCATGTATTGACACAAATTCTAACGAGTCGATCTCAGATATCAAAATCTTTCACCTATTTAGCATGGAATAACGAGTTGAAGAAATATATGAAGATGGCGAACAGTATTCAAGCTCAAAAGTCCATTAAACAATGCAAAACTAGATCAGAGATGGGATCGGTTGCCATGAAAGAGTGGGCATCACCTGCCGACCGGTCACACCCGTCGTGTGCTCCTTGTCATGTTCGGAATCTCAGATATCAATTGCGCTTACCTTCTGACACTGAATATAAAGGGGTAGATCTGAGATAAGTGTCGATATAAGATATCACGATGTATTAATTTATACGGAATATAAGGAGTCGATATACGATATCACATTTTGACACTAAATGTAAGCAGTCGATATAAGATACTAGTATCACAATTATGAATTTTAATTTGACACTAAATGTATAAGGAGTCGATATAAGTTTAAAATTTTGGCACTAAAAATAAGGAGCTGATATAAGATATCACATTTTGACACTAGATAATAAAGGTCGATATAAGATCAAAGTTTGACACTAAATATAAGAAGTCGATATGAGATCACATTTTGACACTTAATGTAAGAAGCTGATATAAGATATCACATTTTGACACTAGATGATAAAGGTCGATATAAGACCAAATTTTGACACTACATGTAAAATGTCGATATAAGATCAAATTTTGATACTAAATGTAAGAAGTCGATATAAAATCACATTTTGACACCAAATGTAAAAAGTCGATATAAGATCACATTTTGACACTAAATGTAAGAAGTCGATATAACTAAGATCACATTTTGACAGTAAATGTAAGAAGTCGATATAAGAACACATTTTGACACTAAATGTAAGAAGTCGATATAAGATCACATTTTGACACTAAATGTAAGAAGTCGATATAAGATCACATTTTGACACTAAATGTAAGAAGTCGATATAAGATCACATTTTGACACTTAATTTTAGAAGTCGATATAAGATATATTTTGACACTATACAAAAGGACTTGATATAAGATAAAAGTTCTCACCAGTCTCTCCACCACCAGTCAATGCAGATGCAAAGGAGGGAATCTAAAACGAGAGGAGACGTATTTATTTCATGGCCATAAATAGGAACGGAGGACACGGGGGTTTCCCCCGTTAATTTTGCCGATACACTTCATATAGAATAGGGTAGAAAACATACCTACTTTGTGCCCTCTCAACATGAAAACGTTTGTCCATGATATCTTTTTCTTTTTTTTTTTTTGCTCGTAAATAAAATTTTGAAAGTTGACTGTGCCCCCCCCCCCCACCACTTAAAAAAAAAGTTTGAATGGCTGTGCTCCGCAAACTGAAATTGCTTCCTACGGGCCTGAATTTAACACTAGCATATATTGGTTGAACCGTGCATATTACTGAGTTTGTTGTTAAAAGTAGATGTATAGTAGATGTATAGTAGATGTATAGTAGATATATAGTAGATGTAAAGTAGATGTATAGTAGATGTATAGTAGATGTATAGTAGATGTATCAAGAATCAAATGATTCCAAGAAATAGAACTCATTATGAATTCATAGAAATATTGAATGCACTAAGGATGCAGTGAAACACTAGTCTTTGAGTAAGGATTTATTTTTATTATTTTTAGGATACGCTAACTTTAAAAGTGAAACTTGAAGATGTGGTATGGATTACGTAATCGAAGAATCAACTCATAACCCTTCAAAGATTTGATTTTTATTTTGTATATCGATTTTTTTTTTACTTTTTGAACATGATTAATTTTAATAATGGTAAATATTACAAAGAAAGAGGGTAAAATTTTCTACTCGCCAAACGTTTCAAACAATCGACAAATTTCTAGCACAGTATAGAAAGTTACAAGGCGACGCTGGTAGTACATTTTCTATGACTAATAGGGAAGCAGTAACACCAGAAGAAATGAGGGGAGCCTTGTAAGAAACTGTACTAATATACTGCCTTTGAGCATAAGTTGTATAAATAAATATATTTTCTATGTTTTATCGTGGATTTTTTAGGTACATGTATATGATAATTTAACAACAGATAAAATATTTAGAACGCTTTTTCGAAGCATGAAAAGGCTAGTATACACTTTCTAAATAGATTGGATTCGCTGGTTTTCCATGTTGAAAAATAAAAGTGCAAAATATTTGCAGCTTTATAAAAAAGTATAGAGATTAAACACATTGTATCAAATATTTCATAATTTTTAAACAGCCAAAAGAGGATATTGATGGAATGTCGTCGACTTGTACGAGCAGTTTGATTATTAATCAAGGTTATGGATGTAGGTCAATGACGACAGACCCCCCCCGGGTTTTCGGGTCTGTCCCCAGACTGACTCACCTGGTACGGTGTGGTACCCGTCCCCCTCTCTTGGTACACCTTATGCTGATGCAACGCCCACAAAATGAGCAAAATAAGCAGAATCAGATACAAAAAAGAGGAAAACTTCAACCACGGCATCCACAGAGAACAGCGGCCTGGCTTCTCCCGTTTAATGCATTTGTCCTCTACAATGGTCAGTTGAGTGTCCGGTGATACACATCTCATCGTTCTATAGTTAAATGAGTCTTTGTCCAGGTGATCTGCTGTTGAAATCATGCTCGGTGTATACTTCTGGTAGTACATTTTCGCAGTGTCTTCTGAGTCACAGATTGGGGTTCCGTCCATAGGGTGAACCGTCTCCACCAGCTCTATATCACCTATTCTCTCGGGCATTTTCAAAGACAATATACACCGACCTTACGACAGGCAAACATTTATATTGAAGACTACCCGAGCTATTTTTAGACATTGCGAAAGAACCTGACAGATAGGCTGACGATTCCAGGTGATTGCAACAAGCGAGGTAACTTGCAGAAAACACGTTTTCATGATTATCATCAGTCAAAGCAAAAATTTATTGCAAGTGTGACGCAAATATATAAAATATGGGGGATTACTTTTTAGGATTTTCAAACTTTCTCAAGTATGGGTGGCCAAGAATAGTATGCTTAAATGTAAAAAAAAAAATGCTTTCTCAGTCATCAATCAATCAATTGCACATTCATCGGTTACAGCTTAGAAGTCAAAAGGATGTCATTTATAATTTTATGTTATTATTTCTTAATTTCCAAACAAAGTAATGTAATATCTGTCAAAGGAATGATGAAACTGTCTGAGCTATTGGTAAGAATCAACACTTCAGTTTTTTTTACGCAGATTTTCTAAAAATTATTACAGTATTGTACATATTCGTTGTTCTTACTTAAATTAAAACCTATTTCGGCTTTTCCAAAGAAAAACTAAAACTGATGCCATATTTTTTTAATTAATTTTAAATAAGCTCGCCGTTTAGCAAAAGAATATTTTCTCATATGCAATATTTTCAAAAATTGTTTTTTTTTTTTTTTTTTTTTTTTTTTTAGAAATAGTCTTTTAGTGCAAAAAAAAGATTTGAATAAAATTGGTTGTTATGTTTCAATTCCAGTCTGGAGGTTTTTAAATTTTTGCACCCAAGAAAAGAAATAAAAATGTACTTAGCTTTATGATATGGATGCAGTCCTTCTTTGTCAGACAAAACGCATAACAATATCTAGTTCCTAAAATTTAGAAATTTATTTTTTGTTGAAATCATGAACCCTGGAGTTGAGGTCGGGCAACGATAAGACAGAGGAAGTTGGTCAAATCCTAATACAGTGTATATAAAACCATAACGCTACAGTTCTGCAGCTAAGTAAGTCATTGAGGTATAAAGGGAAAAATTTAAAATTCATTTTAAGATCAGAAATATTAATAATCATTTAATAAACTCTGTGTTTTGATATAAAACAGTTAAAGTCTCTGTGGGAGAATCCAGTTCCCCTCAGCTAGGACGTTTATCCCTTGGCTGTGGCGCCTCGGGAAATACCCGGTAGTCCTGACCTTGGGGAACTGGAATCTCAACTCCTTCAATGATGTATTTTTCAATTGTTTTATTATATCTACACATCTTTTTCTTTAAAAAAAAAACGGATGAAAAGGATTACGGATAACTAGAAATTAGCTTTCGTAGTGTGGATTCGCTAACTTAATTAAAGCACATATACCGATACAACAGTGAGATCTATATATATAGAGAGAATTAGCTTCCATAAACAGGAGTTAGCTCATTTGACTAAAGCACGGGGATTAGTCTTTCTTACAGCATTAACAGACCATTCAAGAAAAGGTAATACAAACAAACTTTTGTCATAAAAATTGAAAATAACAATCTGGGTCATGTTTCAATGAGTAAAATGAAAAAGTTTTTTTTTTTTTATTTTATCTTTAAAGTTTCAAAAAAAATAGATATAAAGTATATAAAATATTTGTAGAGATTATTAAGAGTGGCTGCAAGAAGGTAGAATTTTCAATTTCTTAATATTTTGGAAATTTATTGTATAGTTGCATCTTATCCAAAAAAATGGGAACACAGAATAATATACATGTATATCAATCCAGACATCAAGATTTTTTTTTTTGGCATCATCTTCGTTAAAAGCAATTTAAATGCTTTCCGGTCAAAAGAATAAATATTTTTGTGTTAAATAATCTAGATATATAATCTATATTTAATGAAATAAAAATTGATTCATCCATCGTGAATTAAGATAAATATACTCCTACATGTACTTATTCATTAATATTACAACTCATGAAAATAAAACAGTCATTAAACCTTAAGTATAATTTTTTTTAAAAGTTGTGATTTAATGAGAGAACGTAATTATCTAGTTTTTTTTTAGTTCCCATGCATAAGTAACTCATGATATCGACTTTATTTAGGGAGCAAATTCGGCGGATGTGCGTACATGCGTTACTTTTGTGCTGGTTAATTTAAATTAAATGAATCACACGTGTTGCTTCTGATGAAGTAATATATTCTCTATTTTATGCTAATTGGTTCATTAAATTTTGTCAGTGAAAATAAACGAATAGACCACAAATAGAAACACAAGACTCTGCCTAGCGTTTTACTAACGTCATATACTTCAATCGTTCTAGGAAGTCTGACACAGTTTTGGTAACACCTTAAGAATGATTTGTGAGGTTATATTGTCATTATTATGATGGGGGTACGTGTCCCTCGGTTAAGGTGTCCCAAAAGAAGCAGGTCAAAACAGAAATAGTATTGTACACTCTACAGATAATACATTGAAAAAAAACGGCCTATCTGTAGATAAAGCTTGTAAGGGTATGTGTGTTTGTGTGTATGCATTAGTGATTATGTGATAGCTAAATTATATTATCATATTTCAAAGTCGTAAACCCAGTTCTATATATAAGAAAAAAAAAACATTTATATGGACAAATACACTGTAATGTTTTTTTAGAGAAGAATTCGATCAATCATATAAATATTGAACCCATTGTAAACATTTAATAAATCATATTTTGCGTTTTTTTTCACTATAAAATATTGAGATGAATACAGTATTATAGAGAAATATTTTTTTCTTTGAATTAAAATAGGCATGGTCTAATGTGCATGCATGCATGGAGTTTTTCAAAATTGCCACAAATGACCAAAAAAATAAGCACGTATATATAATATATATTTTATAACTTTATGCAATTTTTTCTTTTTTTGAAAACGCCCTATTCCGATAAGATCCAAATGCAAGAACTTTTTTCTAATCCTTTTCATTCATTCAGTAAAATATGTTCAAAACATCTTTTATATAAAGTTTATAAACATAAATAACAAGAATTTTACTATTCTGATTCTTAATTTAAATAAAGCAGTATCATTTTTGTTTCAAAAATTTATTTCAGATTCCACAAAACGTTGGGAAAAATCGTATGCTTTGTATTTTAAAAATCTTGTATATTTTTAGACAAGGGGTATTCCTGTGAAATCTCTGTCGTTAGCTGCTCAAAAAGTAAAATTTTAAGGAATAGGAAATGATAAAAAAAATAGTTGAGAAAATAACACATTTGTGAAAAAAAAATTGGATTCCCCAACTAGTCACTCTCATTTAAAGAAATGTTTTTCGCATTCCTGATGGTTTTTGTTTTTTGGTTTTTTTTTTGTGAATTTTTAAAAATCTCTCTGTTTTGACTACGTATCACAGTGGGTACCGGTATAATATACCTTGCAGAGCAGTGGTTTTTTAAGACATCTTTGCAATGGGCTTTCGTCACAAATTTTATGTGCATTAAGATTTTGCACATAAAATTAAAAGCAAAAGGCCCTTGGGCCAAATATCGCTCTCCTGAGTAATATTGGCCATACTATTCTTGACCAGATTTCCCCTTTGTAATATCTATCGTGGCCCCGGCCCTACCCTAGATTCTAATTTGTTCAAATCGGGGAGGGGGGGTTGAACAATTTAGAATCTACACTACCCCAGGATGCTTCCACATAAGGTTAAACTTTTCTAGCCCAGTGATTCTTGAGAAGAAGATATTTTAATGACCCCATATTATTTCTGTCTTTTTTTCATTATCTCCCTTTGTAAGGGGACTTGGCCTTTCATTTTAATAATTTAAACTCCCCTTTCCTTAAGCATGTTTTGTACCAAGTTTGGTGAAAATTGGCCCAATTGTTCTTGAAAAGAAAAAAATATAAGAACTTTCAAAAGAAGAAGAACAAAATGTTATTAAAAATCTATATAAATTTGCCTAGAATTTTCCTTCATTTATCTTTGTACAATGTATGTTCATTTTTACCGGAAAAGGGGAATACTGATAGTAAATTCGATTTCCCTCTTTTGGATTTTTAGAGTATCAATCAAATTTTTATGCCCCCCCCACAGGTAAACGAAGATTCTGGGGTATATATATATATATATATATATATATATATATATATATATATATATATATATATATATATATATATATATATATATATATATATATATATATATATATATATGTATATATAGTGTCCTGTCAGTCTGTCTGTTTGTCTGCAAAAACTTCAATCTGGTTTGTAACTTTGGATCTGTTGGAGCCATGGCTTTCATAATTCAAATATGTATTCATTGTGACAAGGCCTTTCTTTGGGAACCATTATATTTAAAGCTCACCTCGACGAATTTTATCAGTTTAAGTAATGCAAATCTCACATCATACTTTCTTAATAAATACAACAATTTTCACGCATGTTCTTTTTATCTAGGTCTTAAAATTTTGGAAAATCATAATGTAGCTAAAATTCAGCATCCGAAGCAAGTCTTGATTTTCCATCCTTAGATACATCATCCATGCAAGCTAAATCATAACAGGCCATAAAATTAAAAAGCTACTCCAAAAAAACATTACACTGATTTCTCATCTGAAAATGAAGTTCAGATTCAGCAACCGAAGCGTGACCTAGTAGTGTCCATCCCAAGATACATCATCCATGCAAGTTTGGTATGGATAGGGCTTAAAGTTACTTGAAAATGGACGTGCTCCAGAAACTTTAACCTGATCACTCATCAGGAAAATGTAGGTCAGATCCAGCATCTGAAGCAAGTCTGGTAGTGTCCATCCCTAGATGCATCATCCATGTAAGTTTGGTCCAAGTAGGGCTTATAGTTCCTTAAGAATGGACCTGCTCCAAAAACTTTAATCTGGTCACTCTTCTGGAATATGTAGGTCAGATCCAGCATCCGAAGCAAGTCTGGTACTGTCCATCCTAGATGCATCATCCCTGCAAGTTTGGTCCAGGTAGGGCTTATAGTTACTTGGGGAATAGACTTGCTCCTAAAACTTTAATCTGGGACGCCGACGCCAACGACGGGGGTATAGCATAAGCTCATCTCGACTTCGTCGAGGTGCGCTAAAAAGTCTCATCTTGGCCAATACCAATAATTTTGACCTTGGATTTTGACGTTCTTTTGAAAATTTTAACCTTGGTCGTAATTTTTTAGCAGATGACGCGAGGGGTTTTACATTTCATATACTAGTATTTATATAATGATAAGGCCTTTCCCTGGATTCCTTCAATTTTAACTTTTGAATGCCTGGCTATTATTTGTGTATTCTTATTTCACAAGTACATTCATTAAGACGAGTCCTCTCTTTGGGTATACTCTCTTGACCTTGGATTTTATTTTCATTCGAGAAACCTTTGCTAAAAACCTTTCTTACAGGGGCATAAGTTATTTTAAGTTAACCACATGCGTGCGCGAATTAGTAATTTGTAGAAATGTTAATATTAAAATTAAAAGGTATAAAAATCATTATTCGTTTCAATAAGATTGACATTATTTAGCACTCAATAAATAATTCATCCAAGAGGACCACCTCTCTCCCAAGACTGCTGCGGTTAGGTGTTATTAATTTTGATTAATTAACATCTTTTTTCGGGAGTATACGCCCGTGTACTAAGCACCGTTGATCATATGCATTCTACTTTTAGGCTAAGGTAGAGCTGGTACAAGTAGCAGCTTTTCAAAAGCTTGCCTGACTAATTTCATCAATATTCATAGAACGTATAAGCCTGATAAGTTATAAACGTTGACATTGGGGGGAAGGGGGGTTAAATTATTTCACTAGAGTAAATTATGAAGATGTTGCACAAAACATCATGCATTCATTTTTAAGTTGTATGCTATTCGTCAGATCAATAGAAAAAGAAATCATTTTTTATAAATCATATATATTGTTTATATCTCAAATAAAAAATGGAATGTACATGTCCCACTGGGATTCGAACCCGCGACGTAAAGATGAACACCTCACTCCGCAAGTCGAAAACGGTTTTAAAGGATGACGTAAATAAGGGAAAAAACTAATGTTTTAATTGATTTATGCTGGAAAGTCGTGGCTATGTAAAGATTACATAAATTAGATTCAGCTGCATGCAGCATAGGCTTTGAGAAAGACAGCTGAAAATATGATAACTACAAGAAATTGGGAATGGTAACGGTTTTGACTGACATGCAGAATATGTTTGATAGTTTCTTGGGTATGCCAGGGCATCAACGATTGTTAGAAACGTGGATTAAATAAAACCTGTTATGCATAAATGACCCAACAAACTTGACGGTGATATATGAATTTCATGTATATGAATTTCATGGCGATAGTCACGGATACAGGCAGTTTTTCCTAGGGATGAGGGGTCCACATAAAAATTATTTGTATGAGAAAAAAAAAGTAATATACTTCCTCATTCCGGAAATGTGACAGGGCACTTTCCTAAGTCTCCACATCCTACTCTATATTCTGTTTTGGGGGGGTGGAGGGTTGGCGATCAGATGTATATTTGGCCAGTTCATCCTCTTAAGAAGTTTTGTTCATTTCGTTTTATTACTTTAAATGATGTAACTTCTAACTCACAATATTACCGATATGTTGTTTTTTTTCCCAAAGCTCGATCAAGATTCCGACAAAAAGAACAGACTTTGTATAATTCATGCAGTTTTCATTTCCATTCAATAGAATAGTCTTGGAAAAGGGCGCAAAAACTTACACGTGACATTTTGGCGCGAAATGATTGTGTCACCCCTTACCTAGAAGATAAATGGACTAATCCAGTAGTATAGAAATGCAGAAAAAAGGTCAAACGGACATGTCCATATAGGAACACGCATGAAATAAATAGCTGCATGCATAAAACTAAAGGAAACTAATACATCAATATATTGTAACAGTTGGTTATTTTTCTGCTAACTGTAACAGCATGCACAAAATTTTGTTGGCTAACTGTGACCTCTTCCCTTCGCACCTAGGAAATATTGTAGTGCCTGACGCCGTGACGTCAGGCAATTATAATACATAATTAATTACTGAACATATAAAAAATGTTAACTGTACCGACTTTAAATTTAATAGTTAAACTATAAATATGTCCATAGGACATGAATGCCCCGCCGAGGATATATTAATAAAGCAACATGAAAATCTGTATGTATATAAAATTTGATCAGAATATCCTGAATAGTGATGCAGCTGAATTGCTTGTTTGGAAAATAAAGGTCAGATCCAGCATCCGAAGCAAGTCTGGTAGTGTCCATCCCTAGATGCATCATCCATGTAAGTTTGGTTCAGGTAGGACTTATAGTTACTAAGGAATGAAAATATAGATCAGATTCAGCATCCGAAGCAAGTCTGGTGGTTTCCATCCCTAGATGCATAATCCATGCAAGTTTGGTTCAGGTAGGGCTTATAGTTACTTGGGAATGAAAATATAGGTCAGATCCAGCATCCGAAGCAAGTCTGGTAATGTCCATCCCTAGATGCATCATCCATGTAAGTTTGGTTCAGGTAGGGCTTATAGTTACTTGGGAATGAAAATATAGGTCAGATCCAGCATCCGAATCAAGTCTGGTAGTGTCCATCCCTAGATGCATCATCCATGCAAGTTTGGTCCAAGTAAGTCTTATAGTTTCTTATGAATGGACCTGCTCCAAAAACTTTAATCTGGTCACTCGTCTGGAAAATGTAGGTCACATCCAGCATCCTAAGCAAGTCTGGTAGTGTCCATCCCTAGATACATCATCCATGCAAGTTTGGTTCAGGTAGGGCTTATAGTTCCTTAGGAATGGACCTGCTCCAAAAACTTAAACCTGGTCACTCGTCTGGAAAATGTAGGTCACATCCAGCATCCGAAGCAAGCCTGGTAGTGTTCATCCCTAGATGCATCATCCATGCAAGTTTGTATAAACATGTGAAGTTTGATAACACCATCTTGAATGGTATGTTTAAAACTGAGCTAAACACTAATTTAAGAAAAGTAAGGTCAAGGTCAAGGGTAAGGTCAAGGTCAAAAAATGTTGATGCAGTTGCATAGCTCTCATCAATATCTATCAGCATATGAAGTTTGATGAAAATATCTTGGGTAGTTTCTTTGAAACTTAGCTTTGAACAGAGCTAAACGCAAAGTGTTACGGAAGACGGAAGGACGGAAGACGGACATGACAAACACTATATGCTCCGGCCATATTCATGGCGGGGCATAAAAATTATGGTTTGTATGATATCTTTTTTAAGGGGGTTAAGTTTTATTATAGCTGCAGAACATATTGACAGACCGGAGAGCTACAGTGCCACCCATTGAAAATAAAAACTGTAAATAAACTGTCACCTCAAAAAATCAATAACTGTGTGTTCCTAACATATTCTTCAACTGTTTCCACGATAAAAAAAAATCCTTATAATTGCTGTCAATAGCTCTCCTGGCCCTGAAATTGAGTTCATGGAAAATTTCGTCTATTTGTACTGCCATTTTGTTTTGCGAAATAATTTAGTCCAATACGCTTCGTGCAGATGTCAACTACGAGAGTAGTCTCAGCGAGATGTCGTAGGGACTAAAAATTTTGGTCTGACGTCCACTAAGTCGTAGTGGACGTCAGATCAAAATTTTTAGTCCCTACGACATCTCGCTGAGATTACTACGAGGGCACTTGATTATGAGTAAGGAATTTTTTGAAATCTAGCTCTTTTTTTTTTTTTTTTTTTTTTACAATTTAAGTAAGAATTTGGAAGCATTAATCCAGAACCAAGCGCAACTTTTTGTGCGCAATAAATATTACAGTTTTTTTAATGGGTGGCACTGTAGCTCTCCGGTCTGTCAATATATTTTATCGGAGAGCTACAGTCTGCAGCTAATCCTTCTTATGAGAGGGTCATTGTACCTAAAAAAAAAAAAATAAATAAAATGAAGAATCTCATTATAATATAAACATCACTCTAAATGTGATATGCATATATTTGACCACGATAAAAGTTAGTTTAGAATACAATGTAAAATGCATTTGTGGTTTGTAATTAAAATAAATGCCTTTTCAAAGAAAATTCTTATTAAATTTATCTAGGTAATTAACACAGACTGTCATAGAATAAAAATCTGGGTGTTTTAAGAGACGACACATTAATTCTCCATTATTAATTCACAATCATTAAAAAGGATTTATGAATTGATCGTAGTGATAAAAAAAATGCAATAAATAAAATACAGAATGAGTGACAAGTTCAACACTTTCTAATTGACTTTGGCTCTTGCTTCGGGTTTGACAGGATAACAATACCGGTATTTGTATATTAGACATCTATTTAATTGGTTACTATTTACAAAATACAGATTATATTTTAAATTTATAATGGTTTATTATACAAATAATGTATATATATTCTCCATACGCATTATATTTTATAATAAATCATACTGCATAAGAATATATATATGTGAAGTTTTGGTATAAATCATTTCATTGATTCTTAGATGTATAACATGTTTTCTAATGTTTAATATTTAAAATAACACAGATATTAAAAGTGTTGATAAAATTAATATACTTTTTTAATTTTTCGTTCATGGCATTCTCCCCAATATTTACAATAAACCGCGTATACATACAACTTTGTGACCTATATATACCGGTACATATGTATATGCGTCCATGCATGTAGGAGACTATAAATAAAATATATATGGAAACGTAGGATTTTTAAAAATTTTCCCTATACAAGACACAGATGCTATAAATAGCCTAATAAGCAACCACTGCCAAAAATGAACGGCCTTCGTAGTTTTTGTTACGGATCTCATTTCTTCAGATTTTAAATATCTACAAAATCAACCCATTTCGTGAAATAAAAAAAGTTACCATATCTTTTTACAGCCTAAACATTAGGATTGTGAATGCAAGACATACAGAGATGACCTATATATAAAGACTGTGAAATCCCCCAGGTAGTTAGGGCGTTATACTTACCTGTTGAAGTTGAATCAGACCTTTTTAAAAAAAAAAATCAGAGCCCATTTTTCAAAAAAAAAAAATTTATTTAATCAATTCTCCCCTTCCAGAAACTGCAAGAAAAAAAAATTGAATTTTGGGGAAACATTATCTTATTTTTAAAATTCCACACCATCGTATAAAATTTTGGTGTTTTCCGATTTTTTTTCATTCTTCAAACATGGCTAATGTGATTGATTCACATACTAAGTATATACATCATGTGCGAAAAGAACTTGTAATTTACTTCTTGTATATGAAACTTGTTTATTTTAGTACTTTAGAAACTTCTACAATCTAGCCCAATTTTCATTAATAACTGAAAACAAATCTTCAATCAGACAAGATCTTTTTAAAATATGGCCATCTGAGGGACGTGTATTATAATTTCAAAATCACACCTTTGAAAATTTCGACATCTTTGACAATAATTAAATTGCATTCAACTTGTCTTTGAGAATTGCTCACATTGCTTAATCTTATTGAAATAAAATGCTTTAGGCCTTGTCTGGACTAAAAGAAAAAAATACAAATTGTCTTTGAGGACAACAATGATATTAGGATTTAGAAGATCACTGATAGAGAAAAAGAGGAGAGAGACAGTTCATTTAAATTAAGACAGTATTCGACATCGCTCTCATGCAAATAACGTTACTTCCGTAATGCACAAGGACAAACTAACACACACACACACGTGTGTTCCTACATCCCCTCAAACTCCGTTGCAAGTAGATAACTGCCTATGATAGATATGGATAATAAGAAAAACAAATGGTTGATTACATGAAATTATCCACTTACTGATAAGCTCTTTCCGAGTGGATGCTCCCATTAATATTGCAGTGTCCATCTTTACACTAAAGTAAACAACAAAATTAACATATATTGGGTTAGGACTAGAAGAAAACTGATCTTGCTTTTCAATTTCGCATTCAGATGTCAAGCGTCTCTTTCATCTTTTGTTTTTTGCCAGCAATCGAAGTCTTTGTGGTATATATATTTTGCCATGTCCTTCTGTCTGTTTATTTGTTTGTCCACAAGAGTTTTACCTTGTCCATTACTTTTAATTTTATTGGAGTTGTTGCTGTCATATTTCACATGTATTTTTTTGTAAGAAAATCTTTCTTCAAGTATCAACACATTAAACTTCTTGACCTTGCGGTTTGACCAAATTTTGGAAAAATTAAACATACTTTAACCTTGGTCACAACTTTTGAACAGTTTACTGATAGTGCTAAGGTACACATACGAGTACACATTGGACGCAGTGCACAAAGAATCGTACTGTACTAATTCACTGTACACATTTTCAATTCACTGTTTTACTTCCCACATTCTTATGCAGAAAAAAGGCTAAAATGCTAGTTACATCTTTAAAAAGTTTATCATCACAAAAAATACAGTGTAAACATATACATGTACATACATTTAGAACTACATGCATTGATATCATATATCTTTCATACTTTGAATGAGAAATTTTGTATTCGTTATAGTTACACTATAGATATTAATTGGTTAATGGTAAATACACTCACAGTTTTTAATTCACAAGGGGCGGAGCCCCGAGTGAATTAAAAACTGTGAGTGTATTTACCATTAACCAATTAATATCTATTGTGTAAGTTACTTGTACCAGAGGACCAATGAGAGAAAAGCTGGTTGACAGTTAGCACCGCCCACTTCATCCTGTCAAGCCATGGTCCAGAGTCTGTATAAATATACCTTTCTCCAACTGAACGGATTGCATTTTGAATGCTGGGTCTTGGGTATCGTCGATCAAAAAAAAAAATTGGAATGATTTGTCATTATTTGGTACATTTGAAGATGTTGCAGCTTAGATAGAGGGCTTGATTTTTGTCAAGAACAGAGGTAGCGTCGTAAACTTATTTTATTTTAGGCTGTTATTCCTTTCGAAGATCAATTTTAATTTTTTTTTTTGGGGGGGGGGGGGGTGTTCAATGGAAAACATCGCCGATTGAACTTTTCATTTATAGCGATCAATGTACAAAAAGTGCTATACGATTCATGATATTTTAAAGAAAGTTTAAATAGTACTGCAAGCATAGGCGTCGGAAGTATATTGAAATGGCTAAACTAACAAGAAAAGGTAAACCTCAATTTTAAATGCTTATATATTACTATATACTCTCTTTGCAAAGAAGTGTGTGGGGGGGGGCGGTTCCGACGCCTATGTCAAGTAAAATGGGGACCTTTAACATGTTTAATGTGAAATTACTATTTTGAGACAAGAATAAGAATTAAGACAATTCGAGACAGAACTTATAACAGGATACGCTTAGTAAAATGCGAAGCGAATGTCGACAAATTAATGTTAGTATTCTTGAAGTTTAAAATGTTGACTAAACTCATTTATCAGCTATTGCCAAGGTTTTGAAATTAACATCATTCATTCATCAGTCAAGGTCTTGTTACATTATGGCTTGATGCCAAATTGTGGGCGTGACTTAAAAACTGTGGTTCTTCTGGCAAATACACCACAGCAACATCAAAGTAAAATCTGAATTTACCGCCAGTCCTATGGTACAATATAATGTTAATGGCCCATATGTAAATTGAAGCAAATGAATAGCAAAACATCTTTAATTCTTTACCATTTGTTTATCTACTCAAAATGTTAATTTAAAAGAATGAACTACATGTAAATATACACATTTTGAATACATTGAAGAAAACTTTATAATCATGATAATAAACCTAATAATATTATTCTCACACAACTTAATTTCTGCATACATTATATGTCCATCACATATTTTTCCAGCATAAATAAAGTCTGGGGTAGGGACATAACATAAAATAATTGTAGGTGATTCTATTTTACATTTGCTTGTGACATACCCCCCCCTCTTTTTATATATATATAACCTTTCTTGGAATAGCCCTTACACCATGCTAATCAACTAAGAACAATAAACTAACCAGACACAGGGTATAGGAAAATTATACAAAGCTTAACATAATACAACTTCAGTGCACTACTAGTTACATATCCTAGCAGACTCAGGGCACTAGCAGGTAGGTTCTTAGATGTAAATGAAAATATAGAAGCTATTGAGAAATTTCAGGGTAGATGCTTATTTCTTACATTGGAAACAGAAATACAAAATGTATGGTTTAGCCAAGTCATGGGATTAGTGGTTTTATTAAACTCCTTCCCAGTTTACTTGCAGAGAAGCATTCTATCAACTTAAGAGCTAAAAAAAGAATCATTATGCATACAGTGTGTAATAATCTTCAACTTCAACTTCTTCAAGTACATTTAAAGTTGTTAAATATGAAATGTACTTATTATCTTTGATGTCTCAATTTCATTGTAGCTTGTATTCAGTTACCAAAATGTTATCTTCAAGAAGAAATAACCTAATAAGATATCCATAACTTGCACACAATCAATAGGTGTAACACTACCAAAAGAAATCCTCTTTCCTCTAGTCCCCTTAAGTGACTGACTGATGACTGCTGTTTGCTGGTTCCTTATTTACTGGTCAAACTATCTAACTTACAGATGACTTTGTTGATCTGTTTATTGTAAGTAGGTAATAGGGCACTGACAAAGTACTCCTCACATTCTCTCCTCAGTGCAGAAAGATCAGGGATTTTCTCACAGCTGGGAATATTCAACAGAGTGTAGAAAACCTTTCTCCACAGCTGCTGGTTGAATTTCCTGTCAATTAAAAACCTTTTCATTATAATCATAAAACTATCATTAAATGATTGTTTCAATCAATTTAATTAAGCGGGAAGAAAATGCATTCCCAATAGGGATGCCAATAGATACAGAATTGTAAATCAACCCAACGTTCTGACTGATTTCAAACTATCAACTCTTCATAAGAACACTACAAAGCAGAGCATCCCATCACAAAGAGCATATCAAGAAATCAGGGCAGCCTCTGACATCAATCCCGGTGTAAATGATGTCACTTCTGTTTCACACAGGACAAACTAACACACATTATGACTTGTACCATAGGACTGGCGGTAAATTCAGATTTTACTTTGATGTTGCTGTGGTGTATTTGCCAGAAGGACCACAGTTTTTAAGTCACGCCCACAATTTGGCATCAAGCCATAATGTAACAAGACCTTGACTGATGAATGAATGATGTTAATTTCAAAACCTTGGCAATAGCTGATAAATGAGTTTAGTCAACATTTTAAACTTCAAGAATACTAACATTAATTTGTCGACATTCGCTTCGTATTTTACTAAGCGTATCCTGTTATAAGTTCTGTCTCGAATTGTCTTAATTCTTATTCTTGTCTCAAAATAGTAATTTCACATTAAACATGTTAAAGGTCCCCATTTTACTTGACATAGGCGTCGGAACCGCCCCCCCCCCACACACACTTCTTTGCAAAGAGAGTATATAGTAATATATAAGCATTTAAAATTGAGGTTTACCTTTTCTTGTTAGTTTAGCCATTTCAATATACTTCCGACGCCTATGCTTGCAGTACTATTTAAACTTTCTTTAAAATATCATGAATCGTATAGCACTTTTTGTACATTGATCGCTATAAATGAAAAGTTCAATCGGCGATGTTTTCCATTGAACACCCCCCCCCCCCCCAAAAAAAAAAATTAAAATTGATCTTCGAAAGGAATAACAGCCTAAAATAAAATAAGTTTACGACGCTACCTCTGTTCTTGACAAAAATCAAGCCCTCTATCTAAGCTGCAACATCTTCAAATGTACCAAATGATGACAGATCATTCCAATTTTTTTTTTGGATCGACGATTCCCAAGACCCAGCATTCAAAATGCAATCCGTTCAGTTGGAGAAAGGTATTTATACAGACTCTGGACCATGGCTTGACAGGATGAAGTGGGCGGTGCTAACTGTCAACCAGCTTTTCTCTCATTGGTCCTCTGGTACAAGTAACTTACACAATAGATATTAATTGGTTAATGGTAAATACACTCACAGTTTTTAATTCACTCGGGGCTCCGCCCCTCGTGAATTAAAAACTGTGAGTGTATTTACCATTAACCAATTAATATCTATAGTGTAACTATAACATATACACAAGCACATTACTAAATCACCTCTAAATCTGTTGAAAATAAATTTAAAACAAACTTAAGATATAACTTCACTAAAACAGAATTTTCATGTATATCATGACCTGTGAAATCCCTGTAACAATTTATTTCATTGTTCAGATTACTCGATATTCATCACTTTGATAAGCAGTGAGACCCCTATACCTGCTGACGGACTGGGTAATTTTCCACTCGTCCTTCTCCTGGTAAACTTTCATGTACTGACCAAATAGTAAGACGTGGATGGTCCCCGCCAGCCCAAACAGATCCGTCTGTCAAAAAAATTATAAAACAATTGAGTTCAAGTGTAAAGCTTACATGAACAATGCTCAATTCTGTTGTTTGTTTAATTAGTGATTATGGACAGTCAGAGTGCATAAATAAGGTAATGATGCTTTTTTTGCCATATCTATAACTGTATTATTTTTATAAAGCTTCCAGTTTGACAGACAAATACCTGATAAGTCCAGGGTCGGTTGGTCTGCATTTCTATACACATGAAGCTGGAGGTTTTGACTTTGGCCATGAATGTGGTCCCTGGTGGGTATTGTGACATGTCAATACTCTGTCCAAAGTCAATCAGAAGAAGGGGCCGCTTGTTCCCCCGGAACACCATTTCTGGATCACTGCTATCGGGGAGCGGGGTGCTACAAATAAGGCAGGATAGTCAGCTACATGTTGATATTGTGAAATGCTCATTTGATACGTCCCCTTCCCCTCATTGTCAGCTGGAAACATTGCATAGCAGTTTAAGGTCAATTTTATTTTAACGGACCTTTGCAATCTGCAAATACTCACAATCCTTTGACCAGCAGGTTGTCGGGTTTCAGATCTCCATGGATGATCTGACACGCGTGGAGCTGTTCCACCATGTGCATCAGTTCTATCGTCAGGTACATGGTCAGGAACTCCTGGGATTTGTTAGTCTCCCCAAACTTATTCACAACATCCTGGAACAATTCAGGCAATTTTAGAGAGTTGCAAACCGTCAATATAAACTTTGAGGAGATCATGTTCCTGAGTTTCAGTTTCATCATTTCATATGCCAATGTGTGTGAGTGTAATTTTTTTATTGTGATATTCAAACCTAGAGTAATGTTATTCTTACAACAGCTCCATCTAGATGACTGGGTACAAAATGAATTACGAAGACAATATCATTGATACAGGTACAACTTACCAATAATGAACCATGTTTACAGTACTCTGTGACTAGACAGCTGGCGTCCGTGTAGAAGTAACCCTTATCTATGAACATCACGGCAGGACGCTGTAACATAAACCAACATGATACTTCACAATAATTGGCTATAGTGGTCTTAAGGTCATATACTTTTGCTATATTTTATTTGTATCTTGAACAATTTATGCTTACTTAACATATAATAGATGTAGGGTAACAATGGCTTAGTGATACAGAAGTTTGAAAGAATTGAAAATGAGTGCATCAAATTTCAGAGAGGTGGGGGTTATTGCAACCCTTTTTTTATTTCATCATAGGAAATTAACTTCATAATACCAGCACCTACCACATCTACGGGCCTCTGTAACCTCTGTAGTCTTTTCTGCATCTCTGTACAGACATAAAACTCCCACACATTAGCTGGCTTCTGTACCTACAAAGAGATTATAGGTCATAGCTAGATAGGTAAATAGCCAGGTAAGTCAGAGATTATAGGTCATAGCTAGATAGGTAAATAGCCAGGTAAGTCAGAGATAAATAGCCTATTGCAAGGTAGAGGTTACGGTCAAGGCTAAATAGGTAAATAGCCTCTTGCAAAGTAGAGATTATAGGTCCAAGCCGAATAGGTTAATAGCCTATTATAAGGTAGAGATTATAGGTCAAGACTAAATAGGGAAATAGCCTATTGTAAGGTAGAGATTATAGGTCAAGGCTAAATAGGGAAATAGCCTCAAGCATTTGCATAGGTTGTTTTGATCCTTGAACTATCAATTTCACCTTTACCTAAAAAATAAATTTACAAAAAAAAATTATCTTTGTAGCCAGCAACATGTACAAACACAGAGAGATCAGCTAGAAAGAGACATTGAGCGGCGAATGCAACAACAGGAAACAGCCCGTTCTTCTCGTCAGTCTCTGCCACTAAATGATGTACAGGTGGTCCAACGGGCATCTGATGTGGCCCAAGTTGGGGGGAGACCAGAAGGGGTATATCCCCGAGGTGATGTGGCTCCAGCTGGGGGGAGACCAGAAGGGGTATATCCCTCTGGTGAGAGACAAACATCCCCACATGTATATGAGGAAATGGAGACCCAATCTCAGTCCCAAAACCCTCTCCAGGTTTGTATAATACAACAAGCGGTACGTTATCTTGTTCGTGTTCTGTGTTGACAGCAGTTTCTGTATCTTTATGGCTTTATATTTTGACCTGAGTTGTTGCTGTAATTTGTTTTTATATACCGTATATACTCGTCTGTAAGTCGGTTGTATTTTTTTACGTTAATTTTGTGGGATTTACTATTGACTCGCTTATAAGTCGGTACAATTTTTTGTGAAAATCTGGTGACAATTTCTAGTAAATCCAATGATGTTTAAACTTGGTTTCAATTTATATTTTTCGAAATGACACTGATATTTCATCTTAAATTATTAAACAAAAAGGCAGTGCTCAATTAAAATACAAATAAATTCATAAAAAAAACTATAAACACTTGCACTTTATATATAAAATCTAAGAATACATAAATTATTTTATATATCCATAAATTTTCTTTGATAATCACCGGAAATGCAAATAATATACCACCCTTTAGCCTCCATAAAAATACCAGTTTCTTTATGACTCGCCTATAAGTCGGACATAGAGTTTAAGACCAATATTTAACTCCCAAAATACCGACTTTTAGGCGAGTATATACGGTAATTATAAATTTACTGC
Organism: Saccostrea glomerata; assembly: GCA_003671525.1. NCBI lineage: Eukaryota > Metazoa > Mollusca > Bivalvia > Ostreida > Ostreidae > Saccostrea > Saccostrea glomerata. Next base: position 604,338 of record PRKT01000176.1, on the reverse strand, counting down.
CTGTCGAAGAGTATTCATTGTATTTTGATGCAAGAAAAAAATCTTAGTTACAGTGTGCTTATTTTTTATTTACTTAAGTTATGCTAATATTGTGAATATTTTAATGGTGAAATTTCAAATATCTTATCTCTGTTGAAACTAAAAATTAGTAAAAGTGCAGGTTACCTACATGAACAACAGCTTTATACAGAGTCATAAGTGTGAACATGAGCAGAAAAATTTAATTGATTTGAAGTAGGGTATGAATGAAATTAGAAACAAGTTTCATTCAATATGTTTTTCCTCCTTACACCAAAATGATGACTCATTTTACAGACTTCTACATCGACACCCAGTAACCGGTCCTTACTGAATTCTACTGGATCCTCGGGGCGTCGAACGGGACCAACACCTGACAGAAGTAAAAGGGTAAGACTTACCTACAGACAATATATAGTAACAAAATAGTTAGACTTAGCTACAAACACCAGACAGAAGTAAATGGGTAAGGCTTAGCCACAACCAATATATAGAAACAAAATAGTAACTATTCCTAACTATTTTATTTTTATCCGGTATTTGTAGGTACTATAAACCAACTTTTCTTCGCGGCAACTTTATTTCGCGATTTACCAGGGATATACTAGTTCCCGACGACTAATTTTCGCAATCAGGCCTATTTTGAATCTGTTGCTAATAGGCACATAGACCTTAAGGAACGGTTTTCGGCAAGAAATATTCGCAATTGAGGAGCTCTTGCGAACATCACGAAAAAAATTTTCACATTAGGAATAGCTACAGACACAAAAATAGATGCAAAATAGTTAGGCAAATCAACAAATACAGGATAAAAACAAAATAGATAAGCAAAGCTACCAACAGCAGGGCATGTAAGTCATCAATCAAAAACTCAAGAAGAGTTTTATGGCAGATTTGTGGGACTTTAATTTTGTTATCAAACATCAATGAAATTTAAATCCTACTCAAAATTTTTATATGACTTAATATTGAATAAGGTTATTCTCCAAAAAACAAAATTTTTTTCCAATAAAACCTAAATGACAAAAAATATCCCCATGAAAATTTGTGCTTCTACAGTATTTACATTTTGGACTTATTTTTTTAAACAAATAATTACATTCTATAGTTTGAAGTCTATAAAATGATTTACAGTGTAGTTTTTCAAACTTCAATGGTGTAAATTGAATGGGTTGAAGACGTTGACCACTTAGATGTCACTGTAAAACTTGATTAGATCACATGACAAAACAAACAATATGTAAGGGAAAAGCATTTGAAAATGTTTATATGAAAGATAACATACAATATTAGTAGTTTTATCAAATTTTTCTATGAATGGAATTTTTATGTCTTGTGTTTTATAAGTATATTCCAGATCTCTGATTTGTGTTTTTTATTTTGTTTCAGTCCTTTACTGCCCCCTCCCCCACTGTTAATACAAAGGAAGCCATTAACATTGTGATGGGAATGTTCAATACGTCTCTGGACTTTGGCTGGGATGATGGAGGACAAGAGACTGTGTCACTACCTCTCCAGAATGGTGAGAAAAAAAATAAGTTAAGCGGAGGGCATAGGAAATATTTTTCCAATATAGATATTAATCAATACATGTATGTGTTTGTTGTTTGAAGACTTCCCTTTGTTTGGATGTCAGCTCTTGTTACAACTTCTTCTAATTTGATAACAGAGGCTCCTGCAGCAGCTAGTCAACCATTTGCAGTTTTTGATGAAAATGCCCAGGCAGAAAAATTAGAGAAAAAAAGATTTACAGTTCATGAAGACCAGACTGATAAAGAAAATCAGGCATTGAGCACGAATCAGAACAGGTTAGTACTACAGTACTGGAGACTGGTTACTTTACTCACCCCTCAGTTCACCAGACATCAAACTTTATGATGACATGGTATGTCTTACCTGAATTTCTATCTTGTTTAACAACTTTCCAATCATAGAGAGTAAGTTGTGATATGCTGACAATATTTGGATTCCCTAAATAAATCCAAAAAAAAATCATCATTTATTGGAATGCAAAAATCATACATTCCATACTAATGAAACATACTGATACAAAATGAAAGATCAGAATGATGATAAACAGTACATGTCTTTCTATACTTTAATGTAGATTTGGAGGACAGGGGAGCAGTATTCCTGTCCAGTCTCTGGGACAGAGAACAAAGAAGAAGGAGAGTTATGGTGGTGCCAGAAAAAGTGATACATTTGTAAGACATTGTTTTAAACATTTGTAAGACAATGTTTGATAAAAAACTAATTAATTTCAAAAGCCAGTATGATCTATATAGATAGTTAATATGGCACTACCTTTAGTTTCTTCAGTGTCAAAATATTTTCTTTTATCATCATGATCATTTTGTTTATGTTCCATTGAATGCATTAAAAAGAAAAGAGCTCAAATGATGACATCAAATTGAAACCTGTGTATGTGCAGTGTCATCTTTATTTTAACTGTCAAATGCAAACCAATTTAACTTATTATAAATATTTAGGTTATAAAATATTTCTGAACAAAATTCATTAGTTCTTTCAAGTTTTGTGACATTTTAAAAATAAGGAATCTTTACTAGTAATTACATTATGCTTACACAGGATTTGGAGAATAAGATGGAGGGAATAGAATCCCAGGGTGGGTACTATGAGGATTTCACCATCGCACCAGTGGGCTCTCACCAGAGCTTTGCTGCCATGGCCAGATGTGCCTCCACCCCCTTCAATGAGAACCATGAGGCCCCACCCCCCATACCTAATCTGTCTAACATACAGGCCGATAAAACTGCCAACAACACCCCCTCCCTGCCTCTCCTCTCCCACACTGCGGACAGTCAGGCAGCTAACAGCTTCTTTCCTGATGAACAAAATCTAAGGTAGGGGCTTATTTTACAGTAGTCCAAGTAAGAAAAGAAGTCTTAGAACTAGTTACAATTTTCAAAATTAGTTTTAAGAATTTTAGATTACCTCACAATCTCTGATAATATACTTCTGAATGCGGCAAACTATTGTAGAAGCTTCTGTGCCATGTGAGTAACAAACTTCAATCATAGCAGAAGGAGTTGCATTCATAGTCATATTCTTCTTTTATAAACAATACAATGAACAAAGCTGCAGGTTTTGGTAATTGTGCTATGACTACAGCAAAACTCTTGCATTACTATCCTGTTTTTGTTACAGCCCTATAATGGAGGGTAGTAATGAGGAGTCGGACCCCAGCAGCCAGTCTCACCATCAAACTCAGCATAGTACCGCCCATCCCCCGGGGGACAGTGTTGACCCCTCGGGACCAGCCCCTCCCATCCATCACCTGACTGTGGAGTCGGCGGTCGGACATGGTGACCTGAATCATTCCAGCCACGTTATAGACGTGTCCACCTACCACCCTCCAGAGGAAGGGCTGGACTTAGCTGACCAGTCCGTGTACATCGACACTCACGATCCGTTTGATGTGGAGACAGTCAAGAGTATCTTGGAACAACTGCCCACTTCCATTAAACTCCACCAAACAAATGATGAGGAGAGTAGCGTATCAGAAACATTTGGCTAGCGAAGATGCTTGAAGGTTAATAAAAATTGAGTCGGGCCACTTTTAGCTAGTCGGTCAGGAGAGGTCAACCAAACAATTTTTGAAGATATGGCCTAAGCACTTTTAAAATAAAAAATACCAGGGAGCGGATATTTCAGCCAGGTTGGATCCGCCCATCATGGTTTAATTTCTTTATAACGCAGGGAAAAAATGTTCACGCATTTTACTATATCTTTAACTTCCCCTTCATTGTCTACATAACTGTTTCGTTTTTATTGGTTTTATTTTGAAACGCAAAATGAAACCTAAGACTTACCGATAAGGTAACATAATAAAATTTTTCACTTAGAACAAATGTATGATATTGTCTATGAGGAAAGATAGGCCCAATTAAGCAGACAAACATATATAACAGATAAGAAAAAATAAACCATAAAAGATGAGTGGTTGTCTCGATATCTTGTAAACGATATTTGTATCGACAAAAACGTCATAAGACGAAAAAATAAATGACATCATAATGGCATTTTGATTGCTCCAAGCGGAGAATCTTTGCATGTTTAAACGCCCAGTTGTGGCCTGTAATATTCATCGACATCGCTTGTTTAACGTTTTTTGAAGACAGAAGAAAAAAAGAGAAGAAAATACCATTACAATCTTATCAAAGTTTTCTCCTCCTAATAAATCACGTGGTATCGATTCCGTCGGATAACCTGTCTTCGGCGCGTTCTGTGAAAGAAATCTTGGCCAGCTACTCCAAAATTCTCCGAGAAAAACTTCATTTGAAAAAAAAATATGTTATCAGAGATTTGGCTCAATTTATCATTGATTAAACACTGTGGTTTAATAAAAGTCTGAAAATCCAGCCCTTCTTAAACCATTAAAAAGGTTTAATACCTTGAGAAACGTCTCAGTTGATGTGGATTTCACTAAATCTCTCACATTATTGAAACATCTTGACACTGGATTTAAGATTACTTAAATCCAGTGACACAAACTCAGAAGCTTTAACTTATTTTTGAGATCCATATTCGGAGCTTGGGTAAAGAGAGTATAAGTTAGGATTAGTAGAAGCTTAGAACTATATCGTGTAGATAGAATAAATAAAATTTCAAAGAATCATATACTCCTTTTTTATATTTAAATTGGTGTTCTTCATACACACAAACAGTACACATACAACACACAAATTAAATTATAAATAAATGAAAACAAAGAAGTAAGTCAACAGTAAAAAAATCTAAACTGACATTCAGACACACGAACAACAAATTTCTTGAAGACGAATTAAATTCGAAGAACTTCTAATTAATACCTCTGTAGGTTTTTGAAATAAAATATCTTAAAATCAACAAAACAATCCTAACGAAAGAAATTGAGTCTTGACAAAATCTTATACGTGAAAAGAATAAAACATTTGTGGCCTTCAACTCGACATTTAGATATATCGACGACGTCTTGTCAATTAACAATGGTAATTTCCATGCTTATATATGTCGATACGATATATCTCGGTGAGCTGGAGATAGGTTATCGTAGTAGCCCATGGGCCTATTGTTTATACACAAATTTTGATTATGCACTTGTAGGAAGATTTTTTTTTTTGCCTTAGCTCCTATTGTTTATAGGAATCTCTATATCTAGATATAGGCAGCTTTGCGTCATGCTTTTCTTAATCTTAATAGTGGGCTGAAGGATATTAACTGAACATTCATAAAACAAATAATATTTTAGAAATACTCATGTTGAGTTGAAAGGTAAATGTATCCCGTCATCGGTAAGTTTCCTCACATGCCTGTCACGTACAGTTATCGTGCATCTGTCTCAAAATAGTGGGTTAGCTGTCAAAACGAGATGTTTACAGTCTAAGATACTAATCCAGAGGCGGGGAAACAGAAGTCACTTTTCTGGCTTTACTTTCTATAGACTGATAATCAAAGGTCCATCCTAAGATGTCTTCAGGTAATGTACAGCTTCCAAAGAGGCAACGGCTGTGATTGCTGTGTACTATTATATAGTAATTTCATGTCTTAGCAAGTAAACAATATTATTGTTATCATTTACTGGCAATGGTACCGAAAACAAGTAACTGAAAACACGATGCAATTTTATTTGAAAAATCAATCTACTCACAAAGATAAAATGCTTCTCTCGTCCGTCTCAGAAGGCGGTTGGGGAGGGAGGGGGTCCCACAAGTCAGACTCGGAATTTTTGTCAGCAGGTTTGGCGACTTGCGTGAAAAAACTACTAGTATTTGTTTGTACATGTATGCATGCATGCGTAGGGGTATGAAATACATAATCCATTTCCTTGGTCAGTTATATGTAGTTGCACGAGACTCCTTGCCGTTTAAAGCGGGCCCCACGTTTTTCTTCTAATTAATCTTCACGAAATAAAAAAAAAATCTGCATGTATTTACATGATCTTGTGTTAGAAAAATCGCGCTTGTGTGTTATAATTTTTGCGTGATTTAGTTTGTCCTGTACGAAACGGAAGTGATGTATTATTTGCATCTTGATTTATGGTGAATGTCATCACAAGGATCTCCACATGTTTGCTTATCAGCACGTTATCGGAACGTCGATCATCTAACTAGCAACAAACTTGACTTTGTCCGAAAGACAAAGGATCACAACATATGTTGCACATGTAAATGTATCTGTGCCTCAGGGACAACACAGGTTATATGACTATTCCCATTGTCATAACTTGATTCCATTGGGTAAATCCAAACAAAATGACCGTGTTTGTGAAACACTGAAGCCTCCGTATGATAGTTTATGAGGAAGGTTTAAGTTTCTCAAATGCAAGTCAAACTCCAAAACCAAAGGGTCTGAAATATTGTTGCCTAAATTGTTTGTTCGTTTGTTTGTTTGTTTGTATGTTGTTTAAAGTGGAGCGCACCTGTGACACAGTGTGATGTAAAAGCCTTAATACTAACTGTTCAAAAGATATAGCCAATGACCTATTCTTTTTATAAACTGGTTAAATTCAAAGATCAAGGTAAAAAGACCAAGAATATTCATAACCAATGAAAGTTAGGTCACTTTCTTCATGCAGATGAAGTTTGAAAGTCCTAGCACCAACCGTTTGGGCTCTATTATAACACAGGTACATATTCACTGAGACAAGCTCTTTCTTAGGGTAACAACAATTTTCATCTCCTGACCTTGACCTTGGAGTTTGACATTGCAGGTTATTGGAGAGTTTTTTTTTCTTTTTGAGCTTGTCAGAAATAATAGGCTATTAACCTATTCGGCTTGGACCTATAATCTCTACTTTGCAAGAGGCTATTTACCTATTTAGCCTTGACCGTAACCTCTACCTTGCAATAGGCTATTTATCTCTGACTTACCTGGCTATTTACCTATCTAGCTATGACCTATAATCTCTGACTTACCTGGCTATTTACCTATCTAGCTATGACCTATAATCTCTGACTTACCTGGCTATTTACCTATCTACCTATGACCTATAATCTCTGACTTACCTGGCTGTTTCCAGCTGCTGTTCTCGTTCTTGCATTTTCTCCTGGAGTCTTGCGAACATGGACATCTGTTCTCTCTCGAATTGTTCTCTCTGAAGCTGAAACTCCTCCATCTGACGGCGAATCATCTCCTGCTTCCTCAGCAGTTCCTCCTGCTGGGCTAAATATAAAAAATCATGCCATATTTAACCATAAAGGGAGAATTAAAGTGACATAATTTACCCATAGATGGAAAAGTCAAGAGACATCTTTTCCTCCAGATGGAGATTTCTAAGACATATTCCCATAGATGGAGATTTTCAAGGGACATATTTTTCCATAGATTGAAAGTTCAAGAAAGAGCAAAACAGTCTTCTTATTGACTAAGTACTACTTTATAAATAAGCCCTTCTCTCTATACTTCAGTTTTTTGATATTATATACACTGTATGTACATGGCAACAGACAGTTTCTTGATTTTATGTCTCAAAACTACAGTTTTAAGGCTACCTAAAATTGAAATTCTGGTTCTCAGGCCCGAGCACATCCGTTTTGAGGTAGCTGCATTCCTAATTTTATCGTATTTTTGATAAAATAAAAAGTTGGTAGTGTGGAGACCAATCTGTAAAAAAAGTTCTGTCCTCATTTTCTAGTTTAGTACTCAAATATCACTTCCGGAAGTCATTTTCAAAGAGATTTTGGCTACTTCGTTTGAAAATACATTTGAAGACATTGCCCACAATGTTCACACGTTGATAAGCATTAAGCAATGGATAAAGCAAACCTTTTGAACAGCTTTGAAAGTTTATCTGTGATTAAAAAAATTTTTCTTTATTTCAAAGAAAATTCAAAAATAAAAACTAAAAAAATACCTCCCTCATCTACCTTTTTTGCCAATAAAATGATAAATAAAATGCCTCCCGCCCGCATCTGTTTTAGAGAAAATTGGCCTGAGAACCAGAGAATTAAATTTAGATAGCCTAATGAACCTAAAATAGCTTAATTTATAAAAGTTAATTGAAAAACCACCTGGTAACAAGAGATATTTGTAAAACACTTATGCCCACCTCTTCTAAATAATAGGAATTTTCCTAAGTCCAAGGGGAATAACTCTCTCCCAATTTGCGAGATTGTACCCAAAACAGACCTTGACCTCGATATTTTTATGACAAATTTGTATACCAAATATCACTATGTGCAACCTCTGCAGAGAACAGAAACTGCAAATAATTGGAATTTTTCTAAGTCCAACATGCATAACTCTGTAAAAAATTATCCAATCGTGACCATCTAGATATTCATATGATAAATCTGTACATCAAATGTCATTTCAATATGTTCAAGGGTTGAGAAGAAAATGAAGAGAAACTTGGTGCCCCAACAGACGTAGACCAGCAAAGCAATATGCCTTCCTTTTAATCTTAGCTGTCAAATTAGACATTTTAACACTTGGGTTGATACCTGCAATCTCTTTTTCCTTTTCTCTACGTCTCTTGTCTTCCATCGCCCGTTTCTTGGCTTTCCATCTTAAAGCCCGAATTTCCTCAAATGAAAATTCCTCAATACCATAATAAACTTTATCCTTACAGTACATGGGAACAAAAACACCAGCTTCTGTTTCTGTCACATGTCGTAAGTTATGGAGGGGATCAGTGTGTTTTGGTGCTTTCCTTGCACTACAAATAATATACACACTCTAACTATGCGGCATTCTCATATCATACACAAGTAAATATAAGAAATATACATTAAATTCTGAAAAAAATAATTAAAGTGTTTATAATATTTATATAAAGTACATGTATAAGTATCATATCAGAACACTTTGTATAATGTATGTATTTATGGAGAAAAGACTATTACGAAAATGATACCTTTCTTGAAATACAGAATAGGGTCTTTAAACAGCCAAAATTATAGACATTCAAGAACCCTTGAAGGGTAATTAAGACTTTTTCATGTTTGAATTAATTTAAAATACATTAAACCCTCAATAAAGATATAAATTCAGGAAACAGAGAATGCAGTAATTCATAAGATGACAAAATGTTATCATGGTTATATACACATAATGATCATACTTTATTTTTGCATTAATTCATTCACACCTAAATGAGATGATACAACTGCACCAAAAAAAATTTCATATTTAAAAGTGAGCAAAATTATACATCCATGAATTTTAATGCCTATCAAGTGTTAAATACAAAATTTGTTGAGATTGACAACCTTAGAACTTGATTTTCCATTCCAGTAGATTTCCTTGGTGTCCTGGAAAATACAAAATAACACTTGTCGGAGTAAAGAAAAGAAGCACTAGTCGTACAGGACTAAAGCCTGAATATGTTAGTGATGAACACAGATAAAGTCTTACATCATTGGCTGGTCCGAGTTCTCCTCCACATGTATACTAAAGGAAGGTTTCCCCATGACGGGTGGAACAACTGCTCCCCTCTGAGGGACCTTAAATCAAGCACATCTCAACATGGAGTCATTATCAACTACTTTTCCCACAATCGAACGTAATATTTGAAAATTTCCAGACAGTCACACTAAATCTGTCAGAGATTGCAGCTATTAGTGTTTATGTATTTTAACCATCTTAATTTTAAAATATAAATATTACACTACTTTAAACATCAAACCTTCGTTGAAGTCCACACGCCTGGTTTCTGGCGGTTCTCTTTGTTGATGGCTGAGGGTTTGGGAATCTCCTTCCACTCCCCCGAAGTTTCTGGGATGTAGGATGGTGAGGTGTTCTCGTCAGTAAAGACCTGGAATCCCAGCCCTTGTTTCTGATTGGGTGGTCGAGATTTTAGCGGTATTCCACCACCAGATCCTATCAAAGACCCAATTCTGTATTTTCATTGTTTAAAATAATAAGGTCATTCCAATTTTTTTCTTGTTTTTTTTTAGTACCGGTATATACCTATCATTCTAAGAGCTACCTACGTAACAGACCTAATATAGTCCACAAAAAGTCATTAAATATTCAGAGGAAGATTTTTTTTATCCCAATCTCTTGTAAAAAGATATAAATCCTATGCAAATGCTGAGTATATACATTCAGTTATTTACAACCAACAATGCTGAATTAATGGTCACAAACTGAGTTTTACCTGTGATCTAAAACTGTCACCACTCAAACAATTTTTTTTATCATAAAATCAGCATTAACGATCACAAATAACAAACCAGGAGATAGTTATTTCCAATCAAATGCAATCTGCATTTTTTATTTGATGTTAATGACTTATTTCCTTTCACTTTGTTTTATGACGCCTTGTGTTTTTGTGCCATTTTATTGAGCTTTCACATACTCTTATCAACCTGCCTCAGACTCAGTTCATTAGCCAATCATAATACATTTTACCAAATACCTAGTTGCACTGGAAAAATATTTATTACTTTATTAAAAGTAGAGAATTTTTTATAAACAAATATATGCATAAAAAATTACCAAACTCTACTACACATAATTTTACAGCCGTTTGTGTTACCTTGAAGAAAATTTCCACTCCTGGACACAGGAGCTTGTCCTTTTTTGCCGACAGTTTTGAGTTTTCCTAGGGCTGTCCTTGTTTCAGGAGGTGCAGTTTCCATTTCCTCCTCTACTTGTCCCACCAACCCCTGGGCAACTCGGTACTGAAAACGTCTAAAAGCAAGGACATTAACAAAATTCAGAAAAAACTCTTTAGATTAAAACAATACTGTTTGTATGTATGAGAGTTCCTTCTCTTAGCATATACACTCACTCATAATTCTCCCTTGACTGGATTAGAATATAGATTTTTTCTGTAAGTAGATGAGCATATATACTTCCTCCATTCTCCTGTTTTTGCCCCTGATATATACAGATATTTACTCATGATTTTCCTGTGACTTGATGAGTGTAGAGACTCTCACTTTTATTGTGCCCCTTACATTATACAGATACTTACTCATGTTTTTTCTGTAGCTGGGTGAGTGGTTTGGCTCCACGTCTGATCCCTAACTGGTAAATACTGTCCGCTTTCTTAGGATTTCCCCCCAGTTCTGTGACATTGGCCCAGCTCTCGTAGAAACAACTCAGTTCCGTCCCAATGCCCTGGTCATGCATAAACTTGAAGATCTCATCCGACTCTGCAGACAAATTAGCCTGAGGAGAAAAGCATACTTACAATTTGACATGCTGAAACTCAGGCATAGCTGATTATTACATTTAAAGACTTATTTCCATGATATTAATACAAACTGACAACACAAGCTTTCAAATGGCATTTTATACATATGTTAAAAAATGAAAATAATAAACTGCTTACAGTTTTTGCAAATCATTTTAAAATGAAATATTGTCAGGACCATGGACAGACATAGACATATCTCAGGTAGACCATGTATTTCATGTCCAAATATCGAAGATTACCTGTTTCTCTGTCACAAATTTTACAACTGTAACAATAAACCAATAACATTGCACATCACTGATGACTTCTAATTTTCCATGACAAATAAACTTACGTATCGGATCCAAATGTCCACATATCTCTGGTCGTTCTTGTAGACGTCTTTCTCATTAAATTCCCTGATACAGCGTTCCAGTAACTGCCACAAGGGACTCTCATTTCCCCCCTTAGGAAAAGCCTGCTCAGTCCACAGAACATAACTAAATAGCATGAAAGAAAAAGAAACTTCATAATACATGATAATATGGCCATTTCATTTTGAAACTCTAATCAGCTGCTAATCTTGTGTGAATAATTTAACGAGGTTTCTTATTTTCACTCATAAACCTCATTACTTCGCGTTCTAATCATGCTAATTATAATTACATATGTGTATAAGAAGCTCTTGACCTGATTGCTCATCAGGATGATGGATCTTAAGCATTTCATTATAATGCATGTAGCATTTCAATATACTCTCTTAGACTTTACCTGACACTGTAAGACACAGGTTTTGTGTACTACTCTTCATAACAATTCTGGGGTGAACAACATGAACAAATTACATAATTTTGCAAAAGAAAGTCATCTTCTTTCTAGCTAGGAACTTGTTTTTTGCTTAGATATGTCATTTATTTTTAGGCAGTGCAATTAGCGCATGTGATAGCATGCTAAGAATAATTTTAAAAAGATTATTTGGGTCAATATTTTATTCAGATTGGGCAATTTCAATTAAAGAACAAACAGTTATTTTATTTTTGCCTCTCATAGTGCATACTGCAAAACAAACAGAAAGCAGCGGCTCATCCGAATAATGTAACTTATAATTAAACAATCATTCAGAACTAGTCAATTATTCATTTCATTTCTGATAGCATATGAAAAAAGCTCAGCACAAGCCAATAATTGATATTCATTTTTACAGACAGTGAAATACCTCAGCATGCTACTAAACAGTTCTACTTAGAATTTTCTTCTTGACAATGTGAGATTTAATCAATGTTGCCCACATAATTGTTGATAACAGTATGGGTTCATGAATTGTCCATTTGTCAATGTTTCAGTCTCTGATTGAAGAACAAATAATGACTTTGTAATCACAGTTGACACTGGTGTTATTCCTTATTGACATTTTGACTTCTGAAGTGATGCATCCAAAATCATTTCAAAAGTATATATATACACATGTACATTTCATAAATAATATAATTATATTGTCTTTTTGATTAAATCATGAATTTCTATAAAAATTTATATTTTGCCCAGGAAGCCTGCTATATTCATATTGTACCCAAACCAAACTAATATACTAAGGTTCTTCCACTGTAAGCCCCTCCCCCAGATAATACCTACCCAAACCAAACTTCTAGAGTCATCACCCTCTCCCAGATAATACTCACCCAAACCAAACTTCTAGAGTCATCACCCTCTCCCAGATAATACTTACCCAAACCAAACTTCTACAGTCATCACCTTCTCTCAGATAATACTTACCCAAACCAAACTTACCCAAGTCATCATCCTCCCCCAGATAATACTTACCCAAACCAAACTTCTAAAGAGTCATCACCCTCTCCCACATAATACTTAACCAAACCAAACTTCTAAAGACTCATCGCCCTCTCCCAGATAATACCAACCCAAACCAAACTTCTAAAGACTCATCATCCTCTCCCACATAATACTTACCCAAACCAAACTTCTAGAGGGTCATCTCCACTGTAACTTCTTAAAGCCTCTTCAAAGTTCCTAAACAAAGTATATTTATAGAATAAGAGTTTCTTTTTGATGAGTTGGAGCAATGACAGAAAGACTTACATTATTCAGCCTATCGATATTTCACAGACTCTCAAAGGGATAAAGACTTTAACAGAGATGTAATGGTCTGCAGACTTGAGGCAGCTGTCAATCATAGTAACTTGAATTTATATGAATTGTCTGTAAATCATTATAAAGTTGGACTCATCATATAAAAATAAGGCAAAGAATTCAATAATATTGAATTCTTTGCCTTATTTTTTTAGATAGAGTTATCTCAATAAGTCATGATAAACTTAGGGTGTATTTCATTGATTTATTTTGAATAATGAAATTTTCAATAAATCTGAAACCTGATTTTCTTTGTTTTATCCCGCAACCACCCCTTGCATTGACCTTATAAAGGTAATCCATCCAAGCCTTGTGCATGTATTCCAACATTCTTAAGGCATTGTGAATTCATATATATTGCAATGTTTACCATGTATACTCTATGGCGTTTTGATTTCAAATGCCTTAATCATATTGAATATAGCTCATTTTAGAGGTCAGATGTAAAAATATATCACCAGATATACAAAATATATTGTTAACATGGTAAACGTCTCGAATTATATACGATATTTGTGCTCAGCCTCAGGTCAATAACCTGATAGAGGGCTAGACAAGCCTTGTGCTCACCAGTCACCCTCTATCATGTTTCGTACCAACGCCAAAATATCACTTATATTTCAAGGTAGTAACCATTATTTTTTATTTATTTATTGACCTACAATGAATCAGGAAATGTATCAAATTATGTCTTAGCCTGTTAGGTACCTATATATCATAACAGCGATTTTTTTCCACCCATTGGGAAAGGGTCCGGTACCGGTTCAATTGGGAAAAATAACATCGAAGTTAAACAAAGGAGAATTTTCTCTTATTTATGCAAATGCGACTTATTTTGCATTTATTCCTACTTAATTACCTATAACTGCTTGTTTTAAAGAATAAACAAGTACTTATTGTTTTTATATCAACGTCCCTTGTTTTCACATTGTCATGCTTGCATTTGTCAAAATATATGACACTACGCTGTCTAAACCACTGCTCCCGCCAAATTACAACTTTCTCTACTTTTGATTTAAGCGGAAGTGAAACAATTAGTCAATTTGTACAATGTTTCATTTAACAAGAAATACGATGTCATCGTAATCTTTTGCTTCACAGTTGAATTGGGAAATTTTTGTCATAGAATTGGGAAAAATGAGCATTGGGAACGGTGCTGTTTATCGGTACCAGTTATATAAGGGAAAAAAACGCTGCATAATATTTCATAATTTGTATCGAATCAGCTTGTGTCAGCATAGTCCCTGTCATACATCTTAGTCATCAAAGCGACGCAAGCAAGCAGCATTTCTAGTCACTGCAAGGCTTGAGAATGCCTTTGTGAAGTGAAAATTTGGACTTGGCACATTGATCAAACAATTTTTTTTCTGCAAGCAACAGCCAGTTACCTGTGGTCCATTAATACTTAGAGAAATGCATCTTGCCAACTTTTCTAGTAACAAGACGTTTCAAGAAAAAAAAATACACTCGCCTAAGTCGCCTTGATTTTAATGAATATATAGCAGATAAATAGTAGTAGATAAAAAAAAAATTATTGTGATTTTCATTGTTCAAACTTCTATTTGATAATCCAACAAACATATGACTTCGTGTGACATAAAGAGAATCCTGGGGGGGATGGGTGCAATACACATATATATATATCACTCTGTTCAATCATAAAACTGATTTCTATAAATTCTATTATAAAAAAAAACACTAGATATGAAACTCGTTGCAAGCAACGAGAGGTCTTCCATCCGATTCCGAAAAAATAAACGTAAAATTGATTTGGAAAAAGTAAAAAAAAAATGCACAACAAGGGTATTGAACCTTAGTCGCCAGCATGAAAATCCAACACTTCTGCAACAGTGCTTCTGTCTTATAATTATGAAAGGCAAGTCACTATCCATAATTTCACGCAAAACGCCACCAGTTAATCTTCGCGCTTTTTCTTTGGATTGTTCTATTAAATAGGTGTGATAGCTTCAATGAAATTTAAAAAAAGAACGTTCTTATAGCCTAAGATTCGAGGTTTAGAAAGTATATTCACACATTTTAAAAATTCCATATTGTATATAATGCATGTAACACTAAAGTGGTGAAACGTTATGAATTTTTTTCAATTTCCTGTTTATCCCCAAAGTGAACTATCCCGATTAGTTAATCGAAAAAGGTTTAAATGTTTCGCCGAAAAACATGGCTCGCCCTACGACGGTCAAGGAATCAGATATCCTTTATGCTTAATAACTTGAATCAGGTCCTTGAGACAAGAATGCTTAAATAAACTCCATGAAGCGATCTTTAAAAAAAAATCATTATCTTATTTTTGTCTTATTTATTAGTTTAAAGTGACTATATGTGTCAAATCATGTGTTTCTTTTATGATATCTGTAGCATGCAGAGAAAGACTTATGAAAATTATGAGTATATAGCTAAGATATGACAATTAAACTGCACTGTGAGGCATGAAAAGACTGCATAGTATAAGTGCCGGGAAAACAAAGTTTGTATCTACCGTTTCGGTGTTTTCGTGTATGTCAAGGCCACGCTACTCTTATTTTTAGCTCAGACTTGTAAACAACATTCCACTGGAGCATGCAAAGGTGAGAAATATGTTCTAACAACTTTTTAAAAATATTTTTTGGTCTACTTACATTCATTCAGATGTACTAGAGACCATGGTAACTATGGAAACTTATTCAACTTTTCTTCGCACGCGTACAGTAGGGATGAAGAAGTATACCAGGGTATTTTGCAATATTTTCGTTCTGGGGCATACAAAAATTATTTCCACTTTTATTTTTCTCCAAAAATATAGAAGTTTTAGGTTCTGAAACATGTAATTTTCTGAAACCTTATACTTTTAGGAATTGAACAAAATTTACACGGGTCAGGTAAAAATTCTACATTTGTCAATTTTCTCCTTTGTGCGTCACAGTGCCTCTTTAATAAGACACAAGTGAACTTAGGAAAAAAAGTGGTTAAGATTTATACTGACAATATTAAATGATATTCTTTTTTGAGAAAGTATTACTTATAAGTATGATTTTAGATCTGTTTTTCCGTGATGCACAAAAGATATTAGGTATCGAATTTCATTTGCACATTTAGTCTTTCTTTTTCTACTTTGAAAACCAGCCAAAATCAATTATAGAAGACATTAGTTTGACACAGAACTGCAACGTAACAATGACGTGACAATCCAAGTATTTCTTTACATTTCATTTATTCTTATGTTACTTTTGTTCAAGCAAATGCTCCGCTGCCTCCATAAACCACTATTGCGAAATGTCCGCGTTGACAGAGACAGCTGCCATTTTGGATCCGCTTCAGATTTTTGAATGCTAAAATCTAGAGTTTAGATTTATTAAACAAATTATATAGTAGGCATTATAAGGAGGGTTTCTATTAACATACCAAAAATAAATGAAAAATACTGAAAAACCAAAAATTTGAATATACGATTTTTTAAAATTTGCATCTCGTAACGACCGGAAGTACTGACGACGTACAAAATGGTGATTCTGCAAACTAGAAAGTCACAAGCAATCATCTCTTATAAGTCTTCAGTTGATATCCCTAGCCATTTTAGATAAAAAGGGGCAACAAAATTGCATTTTAATACCAGGAAATTGACCATAACTTGGCACCGGAAGCGAATTTTCCAAATTTTGTGATGAACAAAGTTCATATAATGACTCATACTTTGTGAAAGTTTCATCGAAAACTGAATAGTTCTCGAGAAATCGCCTGCACAAATTTTTGTCAAAAAAATTAATAATAATAATAAGAAACAGTAGAATCACTAAAAGGTCTTCCGTGAAGACGGAAGACCTTAATAATATGGAAAAAGATACTGAACGAAAACAGGGTAACGGGATGTTTCGCGCCGATGCACGGTTCGCCCCGCGATGTTTCGCGCCTATTCTGTTTCGCGCTGAGATGGTTCGCTCCACGATGTTTCGCTCCCAGAACATAAAATGAATGCTATTTATTTCGTTCGTTTTGAAAAAAAAAATTATAATGTCAGTTAATATTGATGTAAGTATCGAAATTTTCTAGAAAATTAATTAATATTTTAATTGTAGAAGTTTATTTGAAGTGTGATGTGATTATATGCAACATGTATACATACATGTGATATTACTGTGACATTTTTAAGGTCTTCCGTTTCCAACGGAAGACCTTCTACTGATTCTGATGATTAAGATTATTCTTATTATTCTTTTTTTTTTTCCTTTTCCTAGACGCCAACTTTGATGCCTCATATTTCACTCATTTCTCAATGGATTTTGCTCAAATTTTCAGAGTTTATAGACTTTACTAAACTCTATCAGAATTCTATCTAAAATTTCAAAAAGTCACTTCCGGTTTTGAGTTATTTCCCTTGAAACAAAAATTTATAGGCTTTCGTTTCCAGACAAAGGCTCAAAGACGGCTAAAGCTGGAGCAGAAATTTTACTGATTTTAGATAATACAAGGATTGAAGTTGTGCATGGCGGTTTTTGTTTTTCGATTTCTCTATTCAAAATGGTGCTATATAGGGGTCAAAAATTAGAACGCCTAAAAGAGCGAAAATTTACACATATTTTGCTTTTTATCTTCTAAACTAAAAATATTTTGTTAAAACATATAGAACAAAATTTGTGCAGAATTACAAGATCTTTCAAATGATATCTCGAAAAAAGGGCTGACCCCTAAATTAAGGGATCTAGAGGGGCCAAAAGTTTTTTCCAGATATCTCAAAAAGTATTGAGAATTTGTAATACATCCAAGAAGCAAAGTTGTTCAAAATGTCAAGCTTAATCTATTGAAGTCATCAAAATGCGTCCGGCGACGTCACTTCCGGTCAAACCGGAAGTAGTCAGAAAATGCATATTTTTGCCGTTCTTGACAAGTTTTTGGGTAACATATGTCACTGGAAGCATAAAACTTAATTTTCCGTCCATCGACATCACTTCCAGTCAAACCGGAAGTAGCCAAAATAGTTTATTTTTTAAAGTTTTGATGCAAAATTGAAATTATAAAGTGACTGGAAACGACTAAGCTCTTTGCTTTCTTTTGTTGACGTCACTTTCGGTCAAGACAGGACGGAAGACCTACTCGTTGCTTTGCAACGAGTTTTGCTCTAGTTATTTTATTGTTTTGTATTGATGCTATTTTGTCAACTTGTTTTAATATCTAGAAAAATAGAAATAAAATCATGGTGTAAAATGAATTTCAATTTTTTTGCTCTTTTTCTTTTGGGAGATAAAAAAGAAAGAAAAGGTAAAAAATAAAGTATGAATGATTTATGCATTATGCATAATTGAAGCATTATGACATGTAACATACAATATACACTGATTTGAAGTTAATATTTTCTGTATAATATCATGAATTACATATTGTAACAGTATTTCAAATGAAAATAAATGAGAAATCTTATTTCATGTAAAATTTATTGAAACTTCAATTCTGAATATTTAAGAATATATTAACTTCAGATCTGATTTTATTGATTTGTTTAACCCCCTTCCCAGCAGTCACGCATTTTAACGCATATACCACTTCCTATTTCTGACGCAAAATCACGCATTTACCGTTTCCCCGCAATCACGCATTTTCACGCACTTTAAAAAGTTCATTAAATCTTCAATTCATTGCCAAATTCCAACTATTTCATACTTGCTTAATCTCATAAAATAAGAAAAATTATTTTCTAATTAAAATATGACGTCATGATATTATTTACGCTAAACTTTAGAGAAACTTGTACCCCGCTAGAAAGTGCTTGCGGGGAAATGGTAACGTAATACTTCTATGACGTGAGGATTCATTATATTTTGCATAATAATTTTGAGTTGTAAAGTGTTAAATAAAAACAATTAGGTTTTTGAATGAAATAAATTGTTTTCTGACTCCTGTGAAATATTGAATTAATATAGGAAGGGGATGGTGCTTAAAATCTAATGAGGATGTTGTCTCATAAAAAAGATAGTTCACTTATTGTAAATTAATATTGATGTAGAGAAATATAGAGATGAAAAAAAATTGGCCATTTATAAAGCCTAGTTAATCGACTAAGTAAATATGTTTAGCTCATTAAATTTGACAATCAAACTTCCTGGTGGATTATTCTATACACATGTTCTCAATAACACAAATTATATGTTTTTAAGTTCACACAGATAATTGCTGTACGACTTTATAATTGCTGTAATGAAATAATTTTCACCTTTTGATCTCCAACTAATTACAACTAAATAGTTGAACACACGCGCTGAGCAAACAGGCACCATATTAACATTTACGATCCGTTACCTGTGGCACCGCATATTATAAAGTCATGATTCTGAGCATACAACAAATATCTATATCTAAGATTTGATAAATGGCCTTAAATTATTACGTTTACAAATGAAATATTAAGAAAAAAAAGAGGGGAGATGTTTCGCACCGAAATCGGCGCGAATCATCTCGGAGCGAACCATCTCAGTGCGAAACAGAATCGGCGCGAAACATCCCGGATTCGAAAACAGTAAGGTCTTCCGTTTGAAACGAAAGACCTAAAATGATTGAGAAAAATATCAGAGGCCTGTTTAGTTAGAATAATCTAACTGTGTCTCGGTACAAGCCCTCACCACAGTTAGAATACGTCCCATATACTTGCAATGTAGCGAATCGGAGCGGATCCGCTCCGAAACGATTTTAAAGAATATAAAATATTTTGCACTAGAAATAACTATCCAAATTATCAAAACAAACCTTTTCGAGATTGCCTATGCCTTTTATCCCAAAAAATAATCCATATAAATACGAAAATCCAATTAATTTTCTCAACGTTTTTCTCCTGATTCAAATTACCGGCCATGTTTACATTCGGAACTCTCTAGATTGTTCCTAGTAAATGCACTATGCGAGTTATCGCGTGTTTCTTTTTGCTACATTACGAATACACGGAACGAATTCTATCGTTAAACCGGGTCCGTAGGACAATATCATTTTAACGATAGAACATTCTATCTAAGGCCTGTTATACTTGGCAAATTTATTATTTCATCTTTTGACAGTGGTACTTCAACTTGCACCTTTCCTGTCTTTAATAATTAATAACACTTACCTACATCTTATATCATAATTTTAAAGCAAAAACTAAATACGTCTGTCAAAGTTGTTGATATGCACACAGTCCGTCAACTCATCATTTTATCAGCGACGCAACTTACTGTTTCTCGCGTTTTAATGTGGTATGATCCACATTCGACTGTAAAGCTGCATTTAAATCAGCAAAGCGACGGCCTTGTCTGATCGGCTGGACATTTTCTTTGCTCAGCTCCCATTCATTTGTGTCCTCCATTAGACTGCCGCCTTGTTTTAAATTTTTTCAAGTGCACATGCGCATAGCGAGACTTAATAATCCTGAATGGCGATCCCGATGTAATTCAAGATGCTCATTGCTGAGACTTCCATATCTTTAAGCTTTTGTTAAAAAAAAATAAACTCTTTATATGTAAATCCATTAATATACAGAAAAATGGTCTGTATATTTACGCAAATATACAGACCATTTCATATTTGCTGTGCCAAGTTTTGGTTATTTCACAATACACGTGTGTGTAAGTAAAGAAATTTTAATGAATTTTAGCTGATCGATGATCAACATGATAAAATGTTATCTTATAATTGCAATATAAATTGTAAATTCTTTTTCAATCACGAGGATAGTTTATTTTACATGCACCCTCACGAAAATAGTAACACCTAAAACTTATCAGGAACACGTCTCTTTTTATTTTTGGGTTAGTACGGTATTTATTCAAGACATTTTTAAAATCGTACCTGAAATAGATAGTATGATAAACAGTGTATAAACTATAAATAACATTGCAAGACTCAATTTCTTTCGTTAGGATTGTTTTGTTGATTTTAAGATATTTTATTTCAAAAACCTACAGAGGTATTAATTAGAAGTTCTTCGAATTTAATTCGTCTTCAAGAAATTTGTTGTTCGTGTGTCTGAATGTCAGTTTAGATTTTTTTACTGTTGACTTACTTCTTTGTTTTCATTTATTTATAATTTAATTTGTGTGTTGTATGTGTACTGTTTGTGTGTATGAAGAACACCAATTTAAATATAAAAAAGGAGTATATGATTCTTTGAAATTTTATTTATTCTATCTATACACGATATAGTTCTAAGCTTCTACTAATCCTAACTTATACTCTCTTTACCCAAGCTCCGAATATGGATCTCAAAAATAAGTTAAAGCTTCTGAGTTTGTGTCACTGGATTTAAGTAATCTTAAATCCAGTGTCAAGTTGTTTCAATAATGTGAGAGATTTAGTGAAATCCATATCAACTGAGACGTTTCTCAAGGTATTAAACCTTTTTAATGGTTTAAGAAGGGCTGGATTTTCAGACTTTTATTAAACCACAGTGTTTAATCAATGATAAATTGAGCCAAATCTCTGATAACATATTTTTTTTTCAAATGAAGTTTTTCTCGGAGAATTTTGGAGTAGCTGGCCAAGATTTCTTTCACAGAACGCGCCGAAGACAGGTTATCCGACGGAATCGATACCACGTGATTTATTAGGAGGAGAAAACTTTGATAAGATTGTAATGGTATTTTCTTCTCTTTTTTTCTTCTGTCTTCAAAAAACGTTAAACAAGCGATGTCGATGAATATTACAGGCCACAACTGGGCGTTTAAACATGCAAAGATTCTCCGCTTGGAGCAATCAAAATGCCATTATGATGTCATTTATTTTTTCGTCTTATGACGTTTTTGTCGATACAAATATCGTTTACAAGATATCGAGACAACCACTCATCTTTTATGGTTTATTTTTTCTTATCTGTTATATATGTTTGTCTGCTTAATTGGGCCTATCTTTCCTCATAGACAATATCATACATTTGTTCTAAGTGAAAAATTTTATTATGTTACCTTATCGGTAAGTCTTAGGTTTCATTTTGCGTTTCAAAATAAAACCAATAAAAACGAAACAGTTATGTAGACAATGAAGGGGAAGTTAAAGATATAGTAAAATGCGTGAACATTTTTTCCCTGCGTTATAAAGAAATTAAACCATGATGGGCGGATCCAACCTGGCTGAAATATCCGCTCCCTGGTATTTTTTATTTTAAAAGTGCTTAGGCCATATCTTCAAAAATTGTTTGGTTGACCTCTCCTGACCGACTAGCTAAAAGTGGCCCGACTCAATTTTTATTAACCTTCAAGCATCTTCGCTAGCCAAATGTTTCTGATACGCTACTCTCCTCATCATTTGTTCCTCATATGAGGAGAATAGCTTATCAGAAATCCTTGGCTAGCGAAGATGACCTCCAGGAAGCAATTATACTTTTTACATGTACTCTTGAAAATATCATTTTAAAAATTAATGTTCATTGAAATAATCTCCTGAGATTTTTTTCTCCCCTACCTATCGACCCAATATTTCCAGAATGAGTCGGGAGAGGGAAAACGGACATTTTGCTCAAGTTGGTCTCGGTATACTTGTTAGCTTGAATGTCTTTTGTCGTCCTCTTTTAATATACGGTTTGTTGGTTTTTTTTTCAGTTTCCTTGTTTTCTGTTTGTTCTTAAGATTTTAAATTTTTAGTTCGACTAGATACATGTATTAGAGTGGATTCTTCAGTAAGTTTTCCTTCCATTGTCTTATTCTACTCTGAGCTGCTTGAATTCGATTTGCCTTCTAAGAGTGCTATATTAGGATTTTGACTAGCATATACGAAAGGACTAAACGACTGCGCATGGGCAATGGTGCAGGGTCAATCGGTCAGAGTTTAAAGATGACTTAATTGATTGGTGTTTGACATTTAATATTCTGCAGGCCTTTCTGATATTGACAGGTGTTAAATTAATGTCAAGCCAAGAGCAGAAACTGTGAATTTTGAGTATAATTGTTGGTTCTACCTAGAAGTACATCGATTTGATGTGAAGGTAACAACAGACCCATTAAAACGTGCATATTAGGACTGCGGTCTTACTGTGTCAAATTCAGTTAACATCACTATTGTTTTGATCACGGTTAATCTGCCACGTCCTCACTTTTTTCAGAATACAGTACACCTACCTTTAAACGATGCCCGTTATGGCATGTAAAGTTCTTTCCTGTTGTTTTCAGAGCAGCAAGCCATGGGATCCATGAGAGCTTTATATGTTTGTAAGCTTATTCATCAACATTTCAATAATTTTATTTATTATTGGCGATTCGTAAAAAACTATTTGATGATTTTAAATCAAATCTTCATAACGTTTGGTAACAAAGTCTTCCAACAATCTATTGGAATTCCCATGGGTACCAATTGCGCCCCGTTATTAGCAGACCTATTTTTGTATGCATATGAAGCAGAATTTGTCCAAAATCTTATACGTGAAAAGAATAAAACATTTGTGGCCTTCAACTCGACATTTAGATATATCGACGACGTCTTGTCAATTAACAATGGTAATTTCCATGCTTATATATGTCGATACGATATATCTCGGTGAGCTGGAGATAGGTTATCGTAGTAGCCCATGGGCCTATTGTTTATACACAAATTTTGATTATGCACTTGTAGGAAGATTTTTTTTTTTGCCTTAGCTCCTATTGTTTATAGGAATCTCTATATCTAGATATAGGCAGCTTTGCGTCATGCTTTTCTTAATCTTAATAGTGGGCTGAAGGATATTAACTGAACATTCATAAAACAAATAATATTTTAGAAATACTCATGTTGAGTTGAAAGGTAAATGTATCCCGTCATCGGTAAGTTTCCTCACGTGCCTGTCACGTACAGTTATCGTGCATCTGTCTCAAAATAGTGGGTTAGCTGTCAAAACGAGATGTTTACAGTCTAAGATACTAATCCAGAGGCGGGGAAACAGAAGTCACTTTTCTGGCTTTACTTTCTATAGACTGATAATCAAAGGTCCATCCTAAGATGTCTTCAGGTAATGTACAGCTTCCAAAGAGGCAACGGCTGTGATTGCTGTGTACTATTATATAGTAATTTCATGTCTTAGCAAGTAAACAATATTATTGTTATCATTTACTGGCAATGGTACCGAAAACAAGTAACTGAAAACACGATGCAATTTTATTTGAAAAATCAATCTACTCACAAAGATAAAATGCTTCTCTCGTCCGTCTCAGAAGGCGGTTGGGGAGGGAGGGGGTCCCACAAGTCAGACTCGGAATTTTTGTCAGCAGGTTTGGCGACTTGCGTGAAAAAACTACTAGTATTTGTTTGTACATGTATGCATGCATGCGTAGGGGTATGAAATACATAATCCATTTCCTTGGTCAGTTATATGTAGTTGCACGAGACTCCTTGCCGTTTAAAGCGGACCCCAAGTTTTTCTTCTAATTAATCTTCACGAAATAAAAAAAAATCTGCATGTATTTACATGATCTTGTGTTAGAAAAATCGCGCTTGTGTGTTATAATTTTTGCGTGATTTAGTTTGTCCTGTACGAAACGGAAGTGATGTATTATTTGCATCTTGATTTATGGTGAATGTCATCACAAGGATCTCCACATGTTTGCTTATCAGCACGTTATCGGAACGTCGATCATCTAACTAGCAACAAACTTGACTTTGTCCGAAAGACAAAGGATCACAACATATTTTGCACATGTAAATGTATCTGTGCCTCAGGGACAACACAGGTTATATGACTATTCCCATTGTCATAACTTGATTCCATTGGGTAAATCCAAACAAAATGACCGTGTTTGTGAAACACTGAAGCCTCCGTATGATAGTTTATGAGGAAGGTTTAAGTTTCTCAAATGCAAGTCAAACTCCAAAACCAAAGGGTCTGAAATATTGTTGCCTAAATTGTTTGTTCGTTTGTTTGTTTGTTTGTATGTTGTTTAAAGTGGAGCGCACCTGTGACACAGTGTGATGTAAAAGCCTTAATACTAACTGTTCAAAAGATATAGCCAATGACCTATTCTTTTTATAAACTGGTTAAATTCAAAGATCAAGGTAAAAAGACCAAGAATATTCATAACCAATGAAAGTTAGGTCACTTTCTTCATGCAGATGAAGTTTGAAAGTCCTAGCACCAACCGTTTGGGCTCTATTATAACACAGGTACATATTCACTGAGACAAGCTCTTTCTTAGGGTAACAACAATTTTCATCTCCTGACCTTGACCTTGGAGTTTGACATTGCAGGTTATTGGAGAGTTTTTTTTTCTTTTTGAGCTTGTCAGATTTTTTTTTCTGGGAAGTAGTCCCTCTACATTTGAAACCATTGTTGCGGGCCTGTAATTCATAGAAGAAAACAAGCTTTACTTAATTCTTTGCTTCAATTCGTTGTAGGTGAAAATAAAGTTTAGGTGAATTATAAAAATTAAATAATACTATTAATATTTAATCACTTCCCAGCATGCTCAGTCTGGCTGCCTGCAGTTTGAACAATATTTACTGACCACAAGCTACGTTATCGTATTGTACCAACTCTGCAAATGAGAAAAGCTCATCAATAATTTCAAAGGAACTTCTAGATTACATAAAAAATCGAACATCCCACATTTTTTAGTGCTTTAAAACTCATCAAGCGTGCAAACTCTGTTGATTTCCTTTCATATGTAAGTATAATGAGAGCGTGTCTTATTCCCGAGATTGAGCGATAATCAATAGTTTCCGCGATATCACTTTATTAAACATTATACAGTGACGCCGTTATTATGAAATGAAATTTAAGACGTCAGAGTCCTCGTTTTGTCTCCTGTTATCGAAGTCTTATCAATCTGTTTATGTCATTGTTGGTCCTGATGGAGATGTTTTTTCCTCAATTATCAACCCTTCCTTTGGGGAGCTCTCATTTTAAACAGAAAGCAACTATGCTAATTTACAAGCTGTTGATGTCAGCAAACATAGAAACTTTAAATCGATCTATCTTTGTTATTCTCCCTTGCCATGCATCGGCCTTACGTACTACATCCCACATTAGGGACAGGTGCGTGTTTTGTAGCATTTCATCAGAAAAAAATAAGTACAAAATAAAATGTTTTAAATACCCTATTTGCTCACTAAATGGAACCCACGCCATCTTAGAGACTTCGTGGTTCTGATGGGAAGATCCAGTAATTGACGCAAAAGCAGACTCCGTATAGAGATCTTAGACCAGAGAGACTTCGTATATACAGCTGTCTTGACATTATCGAACTGCTATGTATACCCCTGCTAGAGGAGACAGTACATCCTCTCTAAACAAAGTTAGAAAAATGATGTCAAAAGCCGAACAAACCAATCATAAATGATTCTCGTGTGAGGAAGCTGTTCATCCGTTGTCAGCATCAATAAATCGACAGCATGTAAGGAAAATTTTTTATAGTTCTCAAGTGTCAACGCAAAGTGACCAACGCGACATGTAGGAATGCAAACAGTAGATAATAGTAACTCATTCACCAAAGTATATGCCTCTGTATATATTTCATATATAACATATATAGTATCACGTCTTGAATCTGATAATTGATCTTAAGTAGCTGACACAGTGTTTATGACAACACTTGCTCTCTTCTATTAACCGGACAAGAGGGTATGAGGTCTTCAGCCCATCAAAACAAACCTGGGATCCAAAGAGGCACTATAATTGTAGTGTTAATTCAGCCGCCAACATTCAAATGGTTAAGTTGCACAATGATTTGACAGCTGCTAGATGGTCTTACAGCTCTTAGCGCCAAGTAGGAGGACTGGGCAAATCTCACTGTCCTGAAAATAACTATAGCGGAGAAATAGCGACAAAAGAACAACACGCACATCGGTTACTACTCAGAGAGTACCACCAAGAAAAGGCAGCAAAAAAGAAAAGAAAAGAAAAAAGGGAATATATTGAAACCACAAAAACGAATACCTCTTTTCTATCGCTAAAAAATATCAACACTGTTATGCGAACACATTTGAAATTATTTCACAGCACTGCCAACAACGTCTGAAAACTTCAGCTACCATCAATGAAATTAATGTTGATATAATAAATTCAATCATGCTCAAAAGTCCATTAAACAATCCAAATTGAGAGGCAAGCAAAGGCAGGTCTTTAAAACATTATAGGATGGATCAGGGGCCATGGAGGAGTAAGCATCCCTTGTCGACCTGTCACTTCAGCCATGTACTTCCTGTCGGGATTGGGCATACGAGAACTAACTCTGTAGACAATTCAATGTATAAATAATAGTTTACCAATTTATAGAAAAGCGTTAACCAACATTCGATTTAACGATAGATACATGTACATAGAGTACACTATTTGCTGATAGGGATTTCATCGGCCGTAAAAGCGTAATTTTGACTTTTCACGAGACTGTTGATATCTTGGTTTCATTTTGTTTGCCAATAGCTTGCATCCTTGTAGAGCATGCTTTTCCGTATTTAATAATCTGAGAGTTTGAGATAAGCCCATTCGCAGATGATATTGCTGAAAAAGTGTATAAGGGAAGTTGATTAAAAAGTTGAAGTCATCACGTTTATCATAAAGCTTTGTTGTTAGGTTTGTTGCCTAGAATAACGAAAATTAAACACAATTTTCCCCTAATTTTTGTAAACAATGCGTCTTCTATTTTTTAATTGTAATTTCCTGGGTGTTAAAGATCTGACGATACCTGATCTACCGTGGCTAATCATCATAGAAAATAATCAGCATAAAAATGTGTTACACCCTAAGACATTGCACTAAATAACTATTTTAAAGAAAAAAAAAATTCAGGTGACCTTGACATAAATCTAAAGAATGCAGTATACAACAAAACTGGGTAAGTGCCTTCTGTCGTGTTTCCACTTATAAATTCTATCAGCTCTGGTCGTCACGTGTTACTAGACTGTGCTTTTATCCTTTGTTCTAATTTTGATTGTAAATAGATTTCTTTTGAAATGATTTTATATAGATTTTAATGTTACAGTTTCTTTTAAATGGTAATTGAATTACCCGTCTACGCGAGATGCTATCAGGTGATATGACGTGGATAGGACTCTATACACCTGTAGGCCTGGGATTTAAAAAGGGCGTTTTTTAGTCAAGATTCGACATTTTAATTATAAAACTTTATCTACTCGTGTCTTCAATTTCCTTTTTGTTTTGATTAATTTTGAAGGTTCCCATCGTCTCAAGCCACTGTCCAGGGTCCACATATACTGTACACGTAGCTCTCCAGAATGGGAGAGGAGCGGACATTTTGCCCGTGATTTGCGACGATGGGGGACTCCAAACATGCGAATGCAGTGCCTGTTCTGAATCTGTTCCATATAGATATAATTACTTGATGCTCTATACACGTTTAAGTTTCCGGAATTTTGTGTGTTTATCTACAAGATATGTAAAACTTGAGTTGTGTTTAAAACGCACTGGAATGCACATTTAGTTTCAAACAAAAAAAAATAATAAAATGTTGATTTGTCTGTTTCTACACGTAAACTCTTATCTAATCAAATAATGAAAATCCAAAAACCAAACAGAAAAAGTTATGTGCATCGTGATGTGAACTTGATTACAACTTTAAAAAAATATTTATGAATTTTTTAAAATTGTTAATCCATAGTACGATCTAGCTGAAACAAGAATCAACACCTACATAACACGTTTATTTCAATCCATTTGCATTCGGAAATTCTATTCAAACGAAGCTATTAAGGGTTTGCCATGCAAAAATTTATCATGTAATACTATGTATTCTACTATTCTTCGCTTTGGTATCCACGTTCATTGATGTATTTTTAATGACTCTGATGTCATTCTTCTGGCAGATATTGATAATTTGAAACTTTATAGTTCTAATAAATAAAATCCTTAATTACACGACTGCTAAATTTACATGATTTTGCTGTAAAGCAGAGATCTATGTAAAAATGAAACGCAAGAAAATCGACCGTTTGTGAAATACAGCTTACTTTTCTCACGGGACCGAGTTATTGTCTTGATTATCATTTCAACCAACTGGTATAAAAATACGAGGTAATTGACTCATCCCATCTTATCAATGGCGTAAATGCCTATAGAAATATATCTTCAATTAATAAAATATTGATTGTTTACAACATTGAATATCACGTACTCCCTGTTTTTTATGACAACTAATGAAATAAATATTTTTTAAGGTCATAGATTACGAAAACACCAATTTAAAGAATTCTTAGTGCATAGGCGTTAATTAAGCATGGATTACTTATATTTGTTCATACGTAATATTTAAACGTTTGGCATAGACTTTATGTATGCATTAGCGAGAAAGAAGCATATGAAATATGTAATCTCTCTCTCTCTCTCTCTCTCTCTCTCTCTCTGTGAGGGGGTGGGGATGTGAATTTATTATATGGTGAAGATAAATTTCTCTGTCTAGCTAAACTGATTTAACAATTTACTTATGGCATATGTATACGTAATAGATTCTAACAATTAATCTAGGAAGGAACCTGTCTACAAGGAAAATCAATACAAGTCAATATTTTATAATGAACCTACCTTACTATGGAACATATATCGAGATCAAAGTAATGCAATCAGGTAAAAAAAAAGCGAAGAATTTCAGAACTAGCGACCGACATGTCTAAACACAGCAAGGAATGCTGCCGACCCAAAGTATTTAAAAAAAGAATTATAATCAATAAATTTCTACCGTTATTGCATCTAGGGTATGTAAAATTCTCTTCTTATTGAAAATTAATGATTTACCACTCTGAATTCTGGTCATAAGGTTTTGAAATGAAGTAAGAGTGAATACAAATCAAGTGTAAAAAAAAAACCCAGATAAACCTAACTTTTTCACACAAAAAAAATTTTGTATAAAATTTTACAAGATCTAAACGCAGACGATCATAATCCGCTTGTGCTGTGTGTATATAGGTGAATCATAATTTTGTTTGAAAAAAAGGAGTTGATTGTGCAGTGCACAGCTGTGGTGAAGAGTAGGCGACTATTTACATAATAAGCAACACTTTACAAAGAAATTTGAGGAATGTCGTAAAAGATCTACCCTGGCAAAAGGTGAATGCCCCAGTGACCTGCCGTGAAATTAATCCGATTTTCAGGAAACCCTGGCACCTTCCTCAATCTTACACCATCAATTTTATTGGAATTCGTATCAAAGGTGTTAAATAAGAAAGGAAATGCAATAATCCACACTCCTATAGCATTAAATCCTGGGAGGCCAGAATAATTACATTTGATATCAGAGCTTCATACTCTCTTTGTTTCTTTGGTTCCTGGAATTGATAGAACCCAAAAAATCAAGGAGAAACTTATCTTCTAGAGACGAGGAGGAAAATTATACCCACCAGAAAATCTTCAGAAGTAAATATTGGGCTATCTGATGTGTAGGGTTTTAGAGGTAATAATGCTACTTTATTTTGTTTACCAGCATAAGAAGCATCAGTTCGGAGCGTCATAACTGACTGTCGCGATCATTACGGTATCAATTTAGACTCACTAGATCAAGCTCCAGGCACGCTTCTCAGGAATCCAAGCTACGTCGACGTCGGGATATATACTTCCTTTTTATTACGTGAGTACTATTATATTTTATTTATAGCGTTACGTTATTGGTAATCATTCCGTTATTTCCCTTACACAAATTCCATTGTTTATACATATTTTTCAGCGTTGCTTGACCTTTTTAAAATAAAAAAAAAAGAATTTTAGACATCAAAATTCACGATATGCTGCATCGGGAAAATATTGATTCACACCAATCAAAAGAATAGAGTGTCGGTTTGAGAGGGAAAAAGAAGGAAACCATAGAGCACTGGTTTCTAACACCAATTTAGATCTCCTTATTGCTTCAAGCCCGCTTAATTAAATGTTCCGTGCAATGCATAACACATATCCAGGATTCTTTCGTGCGAAGCGTGTATATTCCTCAGCTAATACTTTGTTTGAAAGATAGAAATCTCTCTTAAGAGTCTCTTGAAAGCTTTGCTCAAACATTCAATAAACAGATAGGAGTGCACGGACCTCATCCAATATATAAGTATTAGATAGGAATGTTAAAAGAGACAAACATCTGGATCAGTATTTGATTTGTACACTGGGCATCTGGTTTAGAACAATCTGTCATATCTTAGTCCGTTTTAAGTGTATTTGATTTGCCAGACTTTCAGACAGTATCAATGATATAATGAAGATTTATTCTTATTTCTATGCTGGCTGTCACTTGACAAACAAATATATAGTTGATTTTTCTATCATAAATATTATTTGTCTTCCAAAAGAGTGATTTCTTTTTAGATTGGTGTGGCAGTCTGTTTGTCCCTCTGTTTACAATCATCTTTGATAGGAGTTTGTCTTAAGTTTAGTACATGTATTTTTTCCATATGTCATTTATTAAAGTTTGTCATGATGGGGACTCAAGGTCATTTTCCAAGAATGCAAACCTCCGTAGCACGTTATTAAAATTAATTGAATTTCAAATATGACATTTTTTCTTCAAGTCCATTGGCTACGGGACGTTGTGCTGCAAATTGCGACCCTGTCCCTGATTATTTCGCCAACATATTCTATACAATATAAAAACAAGCCTATTTACAATTTTGGTCCCTCAATAATAGCGATTGATGCCCCGTTGGTTAGCCTTTTTTGCTTTTCAAGGACGTTCCAATTTTTGTTCGGTTCCACCCACAAAAGTGTAATTGCTTCCTAGGGTCCTGATCTTGGTCTAAAGATGTGGCATGATTATCATTGGTATATTCACTTCAGGCTCTGGATCAAGGCGCATTAGTTGGTTAATTGATACTATATGTTGAAAGATTGGTTGACTGATTGTTGTTAACGTCCGTCTCGAGAATTTTTCACTCATATGGAGACGCCACCACTTGCCAGTGGATGGCTACTTTTGTCCTATACACGGCACCTAGGGCCATTGAGAGGGGAGGGATCTCTTTCGTGCCAGCACGTACTGCGACACGTATGGGACCTCTGTTTATACGGTCTCATCCGTAGCATCTGCCTCCACGTCCCACAGTAGGATTCGAACCCGCTACGTACTTGGATCAACTCCTTACTCTGCGACTCTAGAGCAGACCAAAACAGCCTTGAACAATGGCGTTATCAATTTAATTTTTATATATTTGATCTTTTGTATATTTCTCCTTTATGACAAATGTTAAGTTTATACCTTGGAAAAAGATCTGGTAAATTGCAATCTCACAACATGGAATATGTATGGCTAAAACATGAAAATTTGATCATTTGTGGAAGATACATGCGAATCATTATGGTTAGCGAATACATGGAATTTTGAACTGAATGACAAATTAAAGTTTTAACATTTAAAATAGGTCAAAAACGCAGTGATGTCAATTGCACTGATTTTTCAACAGCACAATTTCAAAACAGAAACTTCTCGATATTTAGAGTGGCCCGATCGCCAGCACTGTGCTAAAGTGCTACTTATTTACGACCGAAAGCTGCATGAATGAACCACTTAATAAAATCACATTCTTCTTAATATTGTATGCTATCGAAACAATTCGCTGATAGTGATGCAGTAGTAAGAACTATCTCATTATAGTTTGATAAACTTCTTCTGGCTTAAATATCTCATTGTACGTAAAAAAAAATACACATGTGTCAGAATAAATTAGTGAACCGATATTAAAATAGAAAATTAGGCTTGTAGAAAGATGTTGAGTGAAAGCTTACATCAGTTTTTATTGCTTATTTTTGGATATCAAGGTAAAACTTAACGTGGTATTTACGAGCTTTTTTGAAAAGGAAACCATTTTTTATCTGGGTGAATTAAATATCTCAAACATTTACATCACCCGGAGCGCTTCTCCTAATGGTTTTATAATAAATTCTGTTTTGGGAAGGAATATAGATAAATAAAGTTGAACATAACTTCAAATGATATATGTTTATCTGTGGTATACTATAAAACTAGTTTATTTTGGAATTACAGACCGAGAGAGTTAAACATTTATTGAATTTTATTCTGAAAAAAATAAACAACATCATGCTTGAGGTCATGTTTAGGTGATAGAGTTCATCTGATTGATAAAATTGCCAGTGCATACCAAAGAACACCACCCAATAAATTACAAAAAAAACGGACACCATCTAATCTGCCATTGGATGTGAGCTGTCTTGAAAATTCACGAAAGCGGATTCTCTGTCATTACTAATAAGATGATGGCCGAAAATAAAGTCATTTTTTGAAATGACTGACAATATTCTGAATTGTTTCTGCGTTTTATCTATTTTTAATTCTTTTTCATATAATGAAGGATATAATTTCTAAACTCGTTTTAAAAGTATTATTAATAATTTTGTTTTTATAGATATTGCATGTACACCCATCGTATTTCACTTCTTGTTGTAATAGAATCATGTAAAAAGGACTGTAGAAAATCGTTGTTACAAATCATCAGAATCCCATGCCATGACGCGCGTGTGTCAGGTTATGTCCCCTTTTTCGCTTCCTGGTGATTGATTTATGTTGGGCTTACGCTATCTTGTACCTGAAATGAAAATGGTTCCATAGATTCCATAACTGCCCGTTGTCTGTTGAATTATGCACATGACAATCCTCGATCATTGTATTACTTAATTAGGACTCTCGATTCTCCAGATCATTTTCTGTTTTAGTTAGTTGCCAGTGTAACAATTAATGTTTTAGTTCATATCTTTAAAATGTAAAACCACGGTAGATCTGCTTGACAAACATTAGCTTTTCACGAAACCTTTGGTATAAAACAGAATCGTCCTAGTCCTCGTAAAAAAGTGTAACTGAAGCGTATGATTTTATTTCTTGCAGACTTTGAAACACAGAATTAATGAAGTATTAAAATGTTTATGCTGCGCATTCTGCCGCTTTCTGCTGTTCCTCGGTGAATTGTGCATCAGCTGTGATAATTTAGTAAGCCTTCGATCAGTAAACAGGCGGGCTTTCCGATCTCTGTTACAGCCACTGATAAAGATTCGGTATTCTGGGTTCCATCAAAATATTTTCAATGAATAAGAATGCATGATTTTTTATGCACCCGCCATGAAATGACTGGGACATATAATGTTACCCCTTTTCATCAGTCATTCCGTCATAGTTATTCCTTCATTATTAGTTTTCGGCATTTTATGCCCCCATAGTCGAAGATTCCGGGGTATATAGTTTTTGTCCTATCCGTCCGTCTGTCTGCTTGTCTTTTAAGCTAGCCCATAACTTTTGAGTGGGTGGGGCTATATGGCGTTCTTCGGTAAACACTAAATTTGACTTCGTGACCTTGACTTTCGAGTTTAACCCACTTTTACAAAAAAAATTCCAAACTTTAACATTTGCAATTACTTTTGAATGATTTGCTCTCGGTATTTCGTATATTTCACAGGTTTATTTGTTGAGACCGTCTGCTCTAGAATCGCGAAGTATAAGGAGTTGATCCTTACGTCGCGGGTTCGAATCCCACCGTTGGACGTGGTGACCGGTCCTTCGGATGAGACCATAAACCGAGGTCCCGTGTCGCAGTAGATACTGGCACGAAAAAAGATTCCTCAATGCTCAGTGGCTGTAAGGATATGACAAAAAGTGCAGCTGTCCACCGGCAGGTGATGGCGTCTCCATATCAGTGAAAAATTCTCGATAGGGACGTTAAACAACATACAATCACCAATCATCTTGAGACAATGCAATTCTTTGGATAGCAAAAGCGTTGAAATTTGACATGCATCTTCGCTAGCTGTCGGTGTGGGGCTTCGCTGTTTCACAAACATTTATAGTTTAATTGTGGTTTTTGGGTCTTTTATGCCCCCGTAATCAAAGATTCGGGGTTATATAGTTTTTGCCTTGTCCGTCTGTCTGTTTGTCCACAAAAACTTATACCTTGCCAAAAAACTTTTAAGTGGGTGGAGATATGGCTTTTATATTTCACAGGTGTATTCCATTTGGCAAGACCCTTAGAGGGTACCACCAGATTTAATCTCTTTGACCTTGGAGATTGACCTACTTTTATATTTTAAAAAAAATCACTACACTACAACCTTGCTCAGAAGTTTAGAACAGTTAGAGCTTGTTATTTAGACAAGACCTTTCAATGGGTATAAATATTTTTGACATCCTAAATTTTTGATCCTCTTTTTAAAACTGAAACCTTGACCATAACTTTTGAACACTTACATGTAAGTACCAGGGTTTTCATATTTCAAAGGTGTATGACCTTCCTTTGGATTCAAACAATTTTGACCTTGACCTTGACCTTGGAGTTTGACTTGCACTATAAAATCTTATACATCACTACAATCTGCCGTGCGGGGGCATCAGTGTTTCACAAACACATCTTGTTTTGGTTATATGCTTGCAGGGAATACATGGATATGGTTTCTATCTCTCTTTTCTGGATGAATTACAGTTCAGTTAGGAGTGTCGGATCGATTTTACAAATATAGTCCCTTCAATTTTGAAAAAAAATTCAATCTAATCCACCATTTTAGGTCCTTTTTATTGCTTTGCTTGCAAGTGATCATAATTTCACACAACTTTAGTATGTTGTGGTATAGACAAAATTGATTCTAGAGAACAAAATCAGTAATATGATATTTCACTTTGCCATCTTTCCACTATTACCACTCGTTATTAAATTCACACGCTTGGTCTTTCACATACTTAAAACTTAGCTGTCAGCGGGGGTATTCGTGTCACACTGACACTTCTATAGTTGAACATATCACACTTTTATACAGATATGTAGTGAAAACATTAAATATCCCTGGATTATTTTGTTCAATTTTTCATCGGTTCAAAATATATTCAACAAACAAGACGTACGTGTTTGTGAAACACTGATACCCCCGTATGGAAACATAGCGAAGATTAAACTTTTTAAATGCAAATTAAATTTATATTGGTACCCAAAGTAGGGTCTTCTCACTGGAAATACAGTTTTGAAATACAAGTATATTCAAAAGTTATGTCCAAGGATACGATTTTAAAAGGTAAGTCAAAATCCATGGGTCAAAGTTTTGGTTTCTTACAAAAGGTCTAATGTCACAAGGATTACATGTGTGAAGTATGGACGCCCTAGCCCTAGCCGTTCAAAGGTTATGACCAAGGTTAAAGAATTGTTTTAAAAAAAAATAGGTCAAGGTCAAAGGGCCAAAGTTCTTGATATCAA
Organism: Saccostrea glomerata; assembly: GCA_003671525.1. NCBI lineage: Eukaryota > Metazoa > Mollusca > Bivalvia > Ostreida > Ostreidae > Saccostrea > Saccostrea glomerata. Next base: position 567,965 of record PRKT01000176.1, on the reverse strand, counting down.
ATGAAAGGTCATGTCACAGGGATTTAATACGTAAAGTATGAAAGCACTATCTTTAACCCTTCAAAAGTTAGGGTCAAGGTTTGTTTTTTAAAAGTACTTCAAACTCCTAGATCAAAAAGTCAAAGTTCATTATATCAAATGAAAGGTCTTGTCACAAGGATAAAATATGTAAAGTGTGAAAGCAATAGCCCTTACCCTTCAAAAGTTAGGGTCAAGAATTGTTTTTCAAAAGTAGGTCTAAATCCAAGATTCAAGGGTCAAATTCTTCGTATCCAATAAAGGGACTTCTCACAAGGATTACATATAAGAAGTATGAGAGTCATAGTCCTTACCCGTCAAAAGTTGTGACCAAGGTTAAAGCTTTTTAATAAGTAAGGGAAAGTCAAGGTCAAAATGTCAAGATTGTTGATATCTAATAAAAGGTCTTGCCACAAAAATGCATATGTGAAGATTGAAAGTCCTAGTATCTACTGTTCAAAAGTTATGACCAAAGTAAATGTTTGAAATTTTTGTGTAAAAGTAGGTCAAACTCCAAGGTCAAGGTCAAAATGTCAAATTTAGTGGTACCCAAAAGAAGGTCTTGTCAAAGGAATACACATGTGAAATATGAAAGTCATAGCTCAACTATATCAAAAGTTATGAGCAAGGTTAAAGTTTTGTGGACAATATACAAACAGACGGACACGAAAAAACTAGATACCCCCGAATCTTCGATTACAGGGGCATAAAGATAATTATTATTCGAGCAAATTTCAATACTTGTGGTTCTCACCCCCGCTTTCAGTGTCTTAAGAGGGCTGGGGGTTGTGGCCATTTTTAGACTATATTGATCTCCTTTAGAAGAAGAGCTCCATATGAAGATATACAAAAATGACCAAATTTTTAAACTAGAATGTGTGAAATTTTTCTTTGCCAAATGATAGTTGACAGCTTAAGATATCATTTCTGAAAATGAAGTTATATCTGATGGTTAATTTGTTGACCCCCGCTTCCTTAAGTGGATGCAATGTCTTTATGTAAAATATGAACGCCTTACATCATATAAAAGTTATCACCAAAGTTAAAATGTTTGAAAATGAGATCAAACATGAAGGCCAAGGTCAAAGCTTATGGGGTAAAAAAAAATCATAGCTTGCTCGGAAACACCTTGTAACAGGTAATGCACATGTCAAATAATAAAGTCCTATCTCTTTTCAATCAAAACATCATCCAAGTCAAGAGTTTCTGATACGCTCCGCTCCACATAAACCCTTGACCGAATAGGCTAAGTTTGACGGGGTTTACTGTCACTCCATCTAGTGAGATTACACATTTTGAACTCTACTGACCCCTGTTATTAGCCAATCAGAGTAATCGAATTCAACAGATACTTCGATATGATATTGGAAGTCGGTAATAAATTCAATATAACTCAACTGAAAAGATGAGACAAATTAACCTGTAACTGGGCTATTTAATGATAAAGACGTTATCCATGGGACTAAAACTGGCGAGTTTTTCTGTTTACGATTTAGTTTCAGTTTAAATAAAACAATGATTTTGATTGGTTCATGCAAATATGCATGAGGCCAATCAGAGGACGCATTTCTAACCCCGTCAAACTTGGCCTATTCGGTCAAGGGTTTATGTAGAGTGAAGCGGATCAGAAACTCATGACTTGGGAAAATGTCATAGCATAAGGAAAAATAACATTCTTGAATAGTAGGTAGAACTTCAAGGACAAGGTCATAGGGTAAAAAATCATATAGTTTATTTAGAAAGGCTCTGTCACAGGAATAAACATTTGTAACATGATATCCCTGTCTTTTCTCTTTTGAAAGTTATACATGAATATTTACTTCAAAGTGGTAAAATATTTGAAAAAAGGAGGTCAAACATAAAGGTCGAGGTCACGGGTCAAAAATCATAGTCTTTTAAGTCAAAAGTAATGTAACATGAGGCGGTCACCCATCCAAGGGTTAAGCCGTTGCTTAACTTGCCTGAAATAGATGGAGACTCTACCGCATCACTAGAAAAGCTAGCTCACTAGCAAGGCAGTATAAGTTCCCTATGTACTGTCCGCTACAGTAACATTCGTGTGAAAGATGAAAGCTCCGCCTCTTCTCATTCTTAAGTTGTGACCAAGGTAACAAAAATGTGACAGACGGACAGATTAACAGACGAATGAGATTTTATGTTCCCTATCTCTGCGAAAGCAAGGGAAATAAACTTTATTATTTATCTATTTTTACTCCTTTAAAAATGTATGTAACATTGTTATATTTGATTAAGAAAATTGATTATTCCATGCCCCGGTACCATGTCTGTTTTGCCTGGTTCCTTCACTTGACATGTATATACAGGCTGTGATTCGCTTTTATAATTAATCCCCCATCTTTGTAACTCGGTTTGTTGCATACCAACGGTAACGTATTTTATCGTGCACTCCAGTTAATTTTAAGAGTTTTGTTAATAAAAAGTTATGCGATGAAATAGATGTACTCTAAATTCACTACAGAGGTCTCTGCCTTAAAAATTTCTAAGCAACATTCTTGGCAGATCTTTAAAGTAATTTGTGGAGCAGATAAGAAAAAATTCCGTATAACCTTTCAATTTTTCCTTAAGTTACTTTCAGTTTCAATTCATTATTTTTAATCATGAATGACTTTGAATATCAATAATGTCACGCGAAATTGCACCATAACCTTTAGCTCAATGGGGATTCTGATTAATTATTAATCCGTAATAAAGTGTTTTCTGTCTTAACATTTAGCTGAATATGGGGAACCTGCCCACGCTTGTTTGCAAATCACATTTGAATTTTACTCACCAGCGATGAATGTTCATATAATTTTATTGGGTTTTATATAAATATCATCATATACCCTGTTGTTTGTGGGTATTCGTAGATTTAGTTAATCATAAATTTTGAGAAATAGAACTCGGAAGCTGGAATGTATGGTACATGTGTATTTGGTATTTTCTGGACTTGTTTATGTAGCAGTGTAAACAACGCCTCATATACTGCAAGGAATGCGTATCTACTAATTAGTTCTGTAGAAAAAAATATCCACAACACACAGAGATATTGCATTCGTCAATTAGACTTCGAATGTCAAATTACCCCGGAAATGCTAATTTAGATAGATGATTGGTAAAAAGTACCAAAAACTTAATATTTTTTTATTAGTTGGTTGCAATAGACCATGTGGTAACAATTAAAAGTGATGGCGGTTGCCTCATTTCACGTTCCTCACAAGAGTAAGTTTTATTATGAAGAAGGGGAAAAGTGGCCACGAATTTTATTTCGTTCCCACGAATTTTATTTCGTGGCCACGAATTTTATTTCGTTCCCACGAATTTTTATTTCGTGGCCACGAATTTTATTTCGTTCCCACGAATTTTTATTTCGTGGCCACGAATTTATAAAAAAAATTCTCATACCATGTCCTATACCAGCCACCGTAAAAATTGATTTTAGATAAAAAAAATTCTAAAAAATATTCGGAGAAAAATAAATTGACCATGAAAATCTAAATATCAGGAATTTACGTCACAGAGTAAGTGACGTCACATAGTTTCAGAGTAATGCAACATGTCTGCGTTTTATGACAAAAAACGACTAGACTGGATTGTTTTCATGTAGTTCGAGAATTTAATGAGTATAGCAATCTCCTAGATCAATTTGAATTCCTGTATTTTGTACCCGGTAAGTATTATCAATGCATACGCATCAAAAGACATTGTGAAAGTAGATATCCTATACCCCTATTGCCTGTTTATTAATATTATTTTAGGGCCTTTATGATAGTCATATATCCAAGGAAGCTAGCAAACTGTTTAAAGTATGTGCCAGGTGAGCTCTTCTATCTTATTTTAAAAGATAGAAAATAACTTTTGACTTGTGTTTAAAAGAAAATTCAGGTACAGTAATCATGGTTCAATATTCCTCAGTTCAATCGGCACTTGCACGAATAAGTTTGTAACAGAGATAAAATGTAATTTTAGAATGCTCCTATTTTTTGTTTTCATATCTTCAAGTCATCATGACACAATCACAAACATATTTTTGATAACACTTGGTATGAATTTTCCTCGAAGATTGTGTTTTAAAAAAAGTTTATTGAATGTTATTATGGCTGTTGTTGCAGTAGCATTGTAAATCTTATGTCTGGAAAGAATTTGAAACTGAGAATACGATATAGAAGCCGTTGGTTTTGCTGTGAAACACGATAACGGGGATTTCAATAAGGGGAGATAAAAGGCGCATCAGAAATTACCAATTATTCAAAATTAATCTGAAAATTAATAAATTCACCACTTTATCTCAACGCCATTGAAAACCCTTTGATAAAGTCGGGGTCTTAATTGGTAAAAAGTACCAAAAACTTAATATTTTTTCATTAGTTGGTTGCAATAGACCATGTGGTAACAATTAAAAGTGATGGCGGTTGCCTCATTTCACGTTCCTCACAAGAGTAAGTTTTATTATGAAGAAGGGGAAATATTTAGTTCAGGTGCATTATGTAGATTGATATAAATCCAAGAATGTCAGACAGGTGCGCAAGTGCTTGATTTGACAGCAAAATAAAGCGTATATGTATCTAAACCTACTCCAGATCAATAAACAACTCCTTCTGATTGCATGTAACAAACTCGATATTGTAATCTTCTAAAACGTTCATTCATCAATGTCATCGTTAATATTTAAGTAGTCTTCATCACGTTTTGGGGGAAGAAATTTATTGACGAGCTTCAGTTTCAACTGAGTTGTTCAACTGAAGATTCCTTGGTTGAAGATATAAAAACGCAGTCATAAAAAAAATTGCACATTGAAAAGGACAACGCCAAATACATTATCGAAAACATAATTCTAAAATTGATTTTAGATAAAAAAAATTCTAAACCCCTTTGTATCTAAAAATATTCGGAGAAAAATAAATTGACCATGAAAATCTAAATATCAGGAATTTACGTCACAGATTAAGTGACGTCACATAGTTTCAGAGTAATGCAACATGTCTGCGTTTTATGACAAAAAACGACTAGACTGGATTGTTTTCATGTATTTCGAGAATTTAATGAGTATAGCAATCTCCTAGATCAATTTGAATTCCTGTATTTTGTACCCGGTAAGTATTATCAATGCATGTACGCATCAAAAGACATTGTGAAAGTAGATATCCTAGGACCTATACCCCTATTGCCTGTTTATTATTTTAGGGCCTTTATGATAGTCATATATCCAAGGAAGCTAGCAAACTGTTTAAAGTATGTGCCAGGTGAGCTCTTCTACCTTATTTTAAAAGATAGTAAATAACTTTTGACTTGTGTTTAAAAGAAAATTCAGGTACAGTAATCATGGTTCAATCGGCACTTGCACGAATAAGTTTGTAACAGAGATAAAATGTAATTTTAGAATGCTCCTATTTTTTGTTTTCATATCTTCAAGTCATCATGACACAATCACAAACATATTTTTGATAACACTTGGTATGAATTTTCCTCGAAGATTGTGTTTTAAAAAAAGTTTATTGAATGTTATTATGGCTGTTGTTGCAGTAGCATTGTAAATCTTATGTCTGGGAAGAATTTGAAACTGAGTATACGATATAGAAGCCGTTGGTTTTGCTGTGAAACACGATAACGGGGATTTCAATAAGGGGAGATAAAAGGCGCATCAGAAATTACCAATTATTCAAAATTAATCTGAAAATTAATAAATTCACCACTTGATCTCAACGCCATTGAAAACCCTTTGATAAAGTCAAGGTCTTTATAAAATCTGTATCTCTTGGAAGGGGGGGGGGGGGCTCTGTTTAGTTTACACGAGGTAATATAATAGTCATGTATATTTTAAAAATATTAGGAATAGACTACTAGTATATAAGGATATTCATATTTATTCAGATAGTATAGATAAAATGTATTTGACACTTTTTTGCAAAATCAGGTGGATTCAAGCTGCAATCTGTTTTATCAATATCGTGGGAATGATCTATAGATAGTCTATCCTCACAACACAGTACTGTCATCAGTTTCTCCATAACTTAAAGAAGTGTTGGCTACTATAGTTTGTCCATTCCTATCTTTGATGGAGTAATTGCTTGTCCCTGAGTTATTGCTAGTCTGTTTATAAATTTATGTCTATCGTTGAAGAAGATTTCACTAGTTTGTTCATCCACGGCACCTCTATTTGAAAGAATTACGGCTAGTGTGTTAATTCTTATGTAAACTCAGCCTGTTTGAAATAACCACATTTTTGTTGAACTGAATTGAATTCCTATTTTTTAACAGATTAAACCAATCACTCTCAGTTAAATCAATACAGAATTCGAAAGTGAGGTAGGTAAAAGAATTTTGTTCTGATATTATATACATATTCTGTGGACTAAAATATATAATAACGAAATCAATGTCATCACTAATTAAGCTATTCCAAATTGGTGCCATTGAAACTTGTGATAACGTGTATCTATTCTTAAAAAGAGGATACATGTATATATTATTGGGAAATAAGTTTAAAATTTTACATTTGCATTCCCTATACCTTTGAATTATGTATACTATGTGTGACTAGGCAACTAGAACTTCTGGAAGTTTTTCAGATAAACATAACTGATTATGATACAATATCCATTCCTATAGTCTACTATCAAACAGAAAAATCGAAGAATACATGTTGTTTTATTTTGTCAGTTGATCTGCAGACTGCTTTGTTAGTTGAGTTTTTACCAAAACCTTAATTTCATTAAACTTAAGCTTAAGGAATTTAGAAGTCTCTTTTTGTTTGAAATTCATGTTAATGAAAAAAACAATCTTCCTTTTTTACTAATCTTTATTTGAGCAATTTAGCTATCAGGAAGTTTAACATGTAGTAAACAGATAAACATGTCTCACACCCTTCTGTTTCCATGGTAACCATAAACAGGGAAGTGGGTGTACTGTGTGGTAAACTTGTAAAGATAAGTGAGTCGCAAGATTCGTTGCCGTAAGTTTGCATGATTTTTAATATTTAAGCTCTGTTCTACAAAACAAATTAATTTAAGAGATAAATCTGCTAAAAATGTTTCCTTTAAAAAAAGAAAATAATATCGTTCGACCTTCCTGAGGTAAGGGTGCACTGTAATACACGTTGAATTATAACTCTATTATTATTTCTTCACATGATTCTCTAAAGTGAATAACATTGACTGTGTACTATAATTTGTTTTTAGTACTTTTTTGTTCCTCATGTGTGTCATCCCTGTGTAGTTAAGCTTACCACAAGGTCATCTCGCACGCTGTTCTGTTTTCTTTTTAGGCGTATGTTCTTGAGGTCAAGGTCACGCGTGAACAGAAACCTTTTCAATTAGCGCGTAGAAAAGCCCAGAAATTGTGCTTAAGGTAAAAGTGAAGATATCATTTCAAACAGATTCTGAATTAATCTTCTTAAGAATTTGTCTGACTATAATGTGAAACAAATTACAATACGAAAAAAAAGTTTTTGGGAGGGAAAAAAACCAATGTTTGAGGAATACCATCTGTAGGGATCTGTATAAAGCACGGGGAATTACTGAAAGTGCTAGTGTTCTCTTTGATCATCAGTTTCAAGACGGTTTATTAATGCCACGAAATAATGATACGTTCATTGAAGATTCTTCTGACACGGCGGGGGATCTGGTAGTGCCAGTTTTGAGACAATGATTATGATAATGGATTTATATACTACGCCATAATTTAGCTCCGTGGATCAACGATCAAAATATATGCTTGATTTAAATCTCTCCTTCATTTGTCGTTTTTGCATTCCAAAGATGTTAATTGGTCCCCTATTACCTTTTAGGTCATTATTATTAATAAGATAAATTTCAGAGTTTATTTAGAATGAACATGTCAAACACTTAATTTTTATCATACTAACCCCCGCTCTATTGGATTCTGGTTTCAGAACGTCTTGTTCGTCAGGTTAATCAAGAGAAATAGAATAAAAACCAATCCTTCAGACTCAGGACACTAAGAGCTACCCGAGTCACATCAGTTGTTCACACCAATAATGACACTTACTGTGACATTATAAAATTACATTATAGAGTCCTAATTTTTAGCTCTACTGGTCATAGACCAGAAGAGCTTTTATGCGATAGTCACGCGTCCGTCCGTCTGTCTGTCCGTCTGTAAACATTTTTTTTCAAAATGCTACTCCTCTTACAGTTTTGGTCTGATTTCAATATAACTTGGCACACAAATAGACTACACTAAGATACATAATTTTCGTTATCGGTTTTTTTTATTTCGATGAACGATGTTGCCATGATTATTGATTACTAAAAATATATATTTCTGTGAAATACTTACAAAATGCTACTCCTCCTACAGTTTTGGTCTGATTTCAATATATAACTTGGCACATGAGTACATTGAGTATCCTACACTAAGATACATAATTCTATTCATCGGTTTTTGATTTTGATGAATGGTGTTGCTATGGTTACTATAAATAGATATTTCTGTGAAATTACTTTCAAAATGCTACTCCTCCTAAGGTTTGGTCTGATTTCAATATAACTTGGCACACAAGTAGACTACACTAAGGTACATAATTCTTTTTATAGGTTTTTGATTTTGATGAACGGTTGCTGTGGTTACTAAAAATAGATATTTCTGTGAAATACTTTCAAAATGCTACTCCTCGTACTATTTTGGTCTGATTTCAATAATACTTGGCACATGAGTAGCCTACACTAAGATACATAATTCTTTTTATCGTTTTTTTATTTCAATGATCGGTGTTGCCGTGGTAACTAAAAGTAGAAGTTTTGTGCCCGGACTTCTACCGCTTGTTTCGATTAGTACGTGCTGAAATGAATAACTAGTAGCTGGGCATCCGCTTCAACTTTTTTCCTTGGCATCGTAATCTCGTTTCTTACCTCTGTTGTTGATTTTTCATAGCAATAAGCTATTACATTCGTTTAAACATTCGATACTGAGAGTTCCAGCAATGGTTGCTTCATAATCTTCCTTCTAATATTCTACTATTTCCTATGGAAATGAACTATAGTACGAAGTATTTGAGGCTAATGACATCCCCACAGACGACTTTTTTTTCGAATTTTGAACGATCAATTTTTGTCGGTTAAAAATACTTTACAGAGCTTTTGTTACTTCTTATAAAAATCCGATATTAAATAAAATTTCTAATTCTGATTTTGATCAATATAACCTGATATATTTTTGTAGACAAATGTTACAAACATTGTTTTCCAGTTTAAATGTTTTGAGACAAAAATATATATAGAAAACATTGAGTTTAATTTACATAGGGGTAATTGAATAAATATCAATTTATTAACAGACGTTTTCCTTTTTATCTTTTGACATTATATTAATTGACTAGAAATAAAGAGTTAATTTTCTACAATTAGACAAAGGTTTGTTTATACATATATAGTTTATTACTAAAGATTCTAGAAATATCTTTGATGATATATTATACACGTCTATTCAATACATATCTTTGTATAATTAGTAGGCCCACTAGACTGGAAGTGAAGGAATGACTAAAGAAGAATTAAAAGCATGAAATATATGTACAAATTCCTGCTGACAAGCTTGTAATAACATAGTCTTTGTATGTAAGCCTCATTATTGTAACTGCATTAGAAGATCTTGGCTTTTAGCCCACATCTGGTGATCCAAGTTATACGTTGTACAGTTCCATATCAAAAAATGAAATCCCCCAAAATACATTCCTTTCAAAAGCTATACAGTCAACGGGAGTTTTGAGTTACCGAACTTACTTGGATTAAAACTTCCTCAAAAATAAAGATAATTCGAAGGATTTCAAATATAGTCTTCTGAGACCTGGGTTTTTTTCATACATGTCCAAGAACGAATTCGATGTCTATATCGACAATTTTATGTCGATATCCTATCGATATTGATCGTGATCGGCATTATTAATTGGAAATACCTGGTGCCATATTTGATACTCTATATTACGTCGATGTCGATATCGACAATATCATGACGATATCGTATTGATACCTATATCCTATTTGCATAATTTATTTTCACATTGAGGTATAACTTAATTTTACAAAGTCACAAGTGAAGTCAAAATTGATTCATTATTGGCATGAATATGAAAATAAATTATGATTAAGAAAATTTTCAGGTTGTTATTGTTTTAGATTAGATTTAGAGGAAGATGTTGGATTAGGGTGAAAATTCTTGAAAATGTTTTAACAATCATGATTCGATATTGATACGATATCGACGATATCGACAGTAATGTAAACTTATTAAACACAAAAGTGTTGTAAAAATAAAGTTTTTGTATTAGAGTGAAGATTGGTCAAGTAATATGTTTTTAACAATCATGATTCGATATCGATGGCAGGTAAAATCTTCGTAAAAGGAAAGTAATTAAACAAAAACACATTCAAAGTAACAGGGAAGGTATTTACCAAGGGTTGAGCAAACATGATTCGATTTCGAAGCGATATCGACGATATCGACACTTCAGGGAAAGATTTATAAAGAAAGATTTAAGTAACAATTGTTAAAAACAGTATATTAAGGATGGAAACCACAATTCTTGGAACAATCATGATTCGATATCTACACGATATCGAGGATACTAACAGTAAGGAAATAGTCTTAAAACACGAAGTATTGTTATAAACACATGAAAATAGAGAAATACCAGTATTATAGAAAACCAAAAAAAAAAGTAATGTGTCGATATCGTAACTACATCGTGTCTTGGACATAACTCTTTTTTTACCAATCTTATTCTGATCTATATCGGCACAAGTCAAGGGGTGTTGAGGACCTTCAGAATAATATTGACAAAGTTTTATCAATTTACAACTATTTTCATATGCATTAAATGTCCATTAATGAACTAAAAATAAATTGTTTTATAATAGTATATATTTCATTTTAAAACTGGTATTTAAAATCATTCGTAAATCCACCTAAACCATTTAATCTTGTATGTATTTTGTATTATCCTTACTAATTAGTTCGTATGAGTGTGTTCTGTGTACGATCGAGTTTTGAACCGAGACAGGCTGCTAACAAGTTAGTTTATGTTACAGGGCTTCCCATAGTTTTGTAGGAAGTCAGCATTTTGAAATTTTTATTACTTTTTGGTAATACATCTGTCTTTGAGGACATCGAATCTGATTGTATGACGATGTGTTTAATTAAATGAATGGTTAGACTATTTTTTAAACAATTTTGACAAGGCAATTATCTGCTTTTCTGATAAATTCAGAGGGCTCACAACACTCCTCTTATATGGATACCTTATCCAATAGGTTTAATGAGATCGACAACTTTATGTTATGTATACCGTTTTCATTGATATCCTTTAGACAACCTGTACCCTTTCTCTTTTAAAGACAAGTATTTTTGCCTATTGTTGTAACATACTAGCGAAATTTTGATCCAAGCTGTTGATTTGAAGAGTTTGAATCTTTTGTATGTGTTTGAGTAATTTTCTATTATCATTTCCAAGAACACTATATTAGAATTCGAAAATGGTAAGCATAGAGACGAAAGGTGTGCAAAAGTATGTCAGAAAAGTTTACCCGACAATCTAGGACAGAAAGGCTAATGATCAAGGACAAATAATCCGGAACTGGAGCGTTAGTAGAATGATTAGTTAGCTTCTGTGTGTCGCAAGACACACGAACACACGGACCATGGGTGTTTCTCCGCTTATCGAGATATGTTGTTTTATTGGTCGTAAGAGTGCAATGTATAAAAACAGATAACTGCAATAGATAATTTGTTTAAAAGGTCATGTATTCAAATTATTTCAAAGAAGAACATCCATTTTTGACAATTTAAATTGTAGCGTATTGGTAGTTCGATTAACATGCCTGCATTGCTTGGTTTAGAAGCAGATCAAACATTTCTTTTGTATATTACACCGGTATATTCAATGGTGCTTTATCTTGATGCATAATTACACAAGACGTGCTCTGTTATTGTGGGTTATGTGCTGTTTGTTACGTATTTACACAGTGTATGGATTCATTTCAGGAAGGTAGGAGCCATTCTCATTTCATTTTCATTTAATATTATTGATAAGAAAACTAGACAATATCTGCACTGTATCACTAGACAGGTGTAAACAGTTTGTATTGAATTTAAACAGAAACAATCAGAGATTAGATGAAACAGGTCATAGCCTGATGCCGTAAGGTATTACATTCTACAAGAACAATCTCGCATACTCTACCCAGATTCTTTAGAGAACATGCTTCCTGAAAGTTCCGGTACAAGGGAAGATTGTACCAGAACGATTTAAGAGGTTCCACTGTCCATGCCCAGCAATTCTGACAGACGGACAGCGTCTGGTTATAGACCTTTAAGGTTACTACTTTTAATAACTTATGCCTTTTTCGTAAGTTTTGAAAATTGTGCTTCTCCAAACTAATGAGCCTTGATTTTCTATAACGTTGAGTGCATGGATTTCGAAAGCGAAAGCTCTAGATATCATTCGACCGAGAACTTAGCTAGTCAATGAAGTCGATACAATAGTCAATGCATACTCAAATAAGGAAAAATCAATTTCTTTTGAAAAATTCACACAATGAATAAGTAATAATTTGTAAATAAAATCGTATTAAAAATTTGAACAATCACAATATCTTATACAATGATGCCTGTTTCAAATCACTGATATGTGTTTATTTTAACAAAACACAGTGGGGCCGACGATGCTGATAAATTCTAGTGGAATATATGAACAGACAACTTTTTTTTAAATATCGAAACCGCTATGTAATCTAAAATTATTAATTTAATAATGCTTAGATATTGATAGAACAGTATTAAAAGTAAACTTTTCAAAGTTTTAAACTGATTCAGAGGTCGTGTTGATGTGTTGAGTGTTCTTAACACGAGAACAGACATTTATGTTTGGTTAAATTTGTTTGATTGATTGTATTTTGTATTACGTCCCATATGAAAATTTTTCATTCATACGAGGGTTGTCTTGAAAGAATTTTCACCCATACAGAGACGTGACCATTTAAAAACAATAAAATGCCTCTTTTGATCGTTAGTAGAATTAATGTAGTAACTTTTTATTATTGATATGTACTTCACAGTATGTTTCATTGATGGAACAGCCACTTGCATGATTAAGAAATCTGGTGATATGCTTAGTGTTGTTCGTCAACTTGGATAAATGGCAATGGTTTTCTTAAAGGAGAAAATACTGTATTTAGTGGATGTTCATTTTCTCCTTATTTCTTGCAATACAGCTGAGGGATTTGTTTGTTTGTTTTAGTTTGTTTCATGCAATTGAAGTCATTAAGGCTGAGGAATTTTTGTTCCTTGGTATTCTCTCTAACTTACCCAAAAAAGATTTTCACCCTTTGGACAAATGGAACTGTTTTTATTATATTATGTTCTAGATTCTTTTTGAATATTTTCCAATTCATCATGTATGAGTTTAGAATTTTATTTGTTAGACAAGTCAAGGTCGTGTTGTTCAGTTTATTCTGCAGGTGTTGTAACAGTCATTGCGTTTGAAATTCACGTCAAAACATGGTCGAAGCTGTATAATTCCGGAATACCCCCTCAACAGTCAAGATTTTCTACACTACTTGGCAACTAAATGTTTTACGAGATCGGAACTATGTGTAAACATTAAGCTTTAAAATTGGACTTCCTGAATTTTACTGGAACAAGATCTAAAAGGAATAGTCCCAGAACAGCTTAGGTTGAAATAGTACCGTCTATTCCAAGCTACAAAATTATATGATAATAGCAAAATTTAATTCCTAGTGCAACCGTGAAGAAAAAAGCTTTTCTTGTACGGATTTTTTTTATGGTTTGAAAATTGATCCAACAATATACATTGTCAACTAAACTAGAAATGACTTGTAAAATGGTAAAATGTAGTGTTCGTCTGTCGCCCGAACTTCCAATGTAACAGTTTCTCGATATTCGTCTACAAAGCTTCTCGTCTACAGGACCAACGACGACGATTGATTAATTACTTTTTGTGACTGTTCAACATTTAATTGGAGAGAGACTTTGTAAAAACTGATTTAAGTTCAGGGTTGAATTTCTTATCCATGCTTATGTACCTTTAATAGCCATTATATTATGTAATGAATTGACTAAAGGTATGTGATCGATGAACGTAATCAAATGTATCAGTGTATATATTACAGTTTAGTGGCCAATTCTACACTTGTAAATATACTCACTTGTGTTGATAAAAATGATTGAGATTTACTTCAATTTAACAGATTTTTCCTTTTCTTAACTTTACATTTGTGTGTCTCTCTCAATGTTCTGGATAGTATATAAAGTTACTTAAAAGTTAGTCATCATGTCGCACCACAGGTTTGGCTCTAACAACTAGAGCAGCAAGCCTTTCCTAGAATTAGCTTCACTACCTTGGGCGTAATGATAATGGATTTATTTGTATTGTTCATAGATAAAAGTCTTTCGACATGTTCTCAGAAGGAAATTTTAAAGAGGAACGTGCTTATCTAGCAAATCGACAAACATCCTTAAACTGATCGAAAGAAAGTTATATTTTAATGATAGGCGTGTATATAAGGAAACATCTGTCTGAAATACGGTGTATTATCAATATTTCTTGATTTGAAGTTTTTAATCTTTATCGACCTGGGACTCAGTTTTTGTGTCGCTCTGCTTACAATACTGTGGTTTTTCTGGGAACTAGGAGCGAGTGTTCGATAGTTTATCCCTACAGAAGTTCCCAATAACACGTGTCAATACTGAGAGGGATTAATTCCTTAAGGCGGTGACTCTCCTAACTCTCGAGCGGTGAGTTTTGTTTAGGGTTATTTGAGTTTTTAGGAGTCAGTAATTATTTCACGTTGGGCTTTCACGACTTTGATCTTTGGCGTATATATAAATTTGGGGAGAAACAAAGTTCAAATGTTGAGAAATGAAAGAAAGATATCTGTAAACTACATTAAGTCGATTTTTCAAATCATTATTGTTTATATTTCATGTTTTAATGTTTCTCTGTTGAAGTCTTCAGGATGAGTTTGCCTGCGGCTTCAGGTGATCGTCTTTGGAGGGTTAATGTCCCTTCTCAGGTTTTCTTTTCATTTGATGAGTACTTGCATGTACTCTGGTACATTTTTTTTCTACCTGTACTTTGGTAAGCTGACTTACTCGTAGGGTAGCAGTCGTACGCTAAAATTGGAAATATGTGACTGTTCTTTATGAAGAGAAATTGTTACACTACAAATATTCAAATATAGAAATACGGGAAAAGTAAGTCTTTGAAGCAGACTGAGAGATGTGCCAAGATTCAACTACATTGATCTAAAGATTGCATGGTAGGAGAATCTAATACACAGTATCTAATGTAAATCGTATCTACCGAACTTCACAGCAACGCAGAATCGACATAATATTGTAAGATGAAGAGATCGACACATCAATGCAGTATACTCGTCTTAATAATCGGGTTTATATTCAGATTAAATAAAGTGTTATATATTCGTTCAAGTGATCCTTAATAACTATGTTATAGATGACTTTAGAGATAAGTCTATCATTCACGCTGATGTACGACCGAAGCACCAGTTCAAGTACTGAGAGTAACATATTACTGCTCTTATCTTCACTTTTATAAGCCAAATGTTCACAGCGAATCGTGTCAGAAAGTTTACTTTAAGACGTGGATGTAAGATTAATATATTCTTGTATACATGATATTATGACAACTATGGACACTGTCACATGCCCCTAGCCCACTGAAGTAGTACCCCGTCCGCTGACCCGTCACTACAGCTCACTGATCGAGGAGGGTCCGGTTCCCCCGTCCAGACAGGAGACCTGCCCCTTTGGTCATTCACTCGAGCCTGATGGAGGTTAACGGCGAGATACTATTGACTTGGCGCTGTTTGTCGGGAGAATAGAGGTGTTAACTGCAGCTATAACGAGTACTTGGCACATCTTTTGTTTGTCGATTGTGTTAAATTATGGGGTTTTTTGTATGTAGCTCATTCTACCTCTTTTTACAATGCATGAATACTAGTATTGATTATTTAAGGAATGACTCTAATTCTTGGCCAAATTATCGAGTATAATATGGTTTGGGTCAGTTTACGCTTTATAATCCGCGAAGCGGATTAAAAAAAAGCGTAAACTGACCCAAACCATATTATACTCGATAATTTGGCCAAGAATTAGAGTTATTCCTTATAATTTAATTTTAAAATAATCATTCAACTGGGGATGTAAACTTGTGTTGTTTTTATGTTTAAATTTACCGCGCAATAATACAACCGTAGTAACGGAAGTGATGGGAAGCGAGGGGAGGTAATAACTGATACATAGATCTAGCAGCCATGATGCTTGTTTACATGAGGTAAGATCGAGTAACTGTTTGAAATTAAAGGTATATTCATTAAATCTGGAATTTTCCATGAATCCCAAGGACTGGAAATGAGGGGATTGATGGATACAGATGATTATACTGGTTGTCAAGGGTGTGTGTCCCCATACCAAACCAGATTATACAAAATGTTATGCGTTCCTTTTTGGAAATCAACCAATGGGAGGCAAGAATACAGGCAAAATTAAATTATAACAACGTAAAAATCAACCAGAATGAAAATTTTTAATTAAAAACATGCATGATTGTTATTATAGTCTTTCATCATGTCATTGGTATATGTACTAATCGATAGATTTAAAAGCAATTTTAAAAAAATGAATTCTATAAAAAAACTTTTAAAAAGGTTTACATATATATATACTACAAATCATCAATGTTTTATGTATTGATAAAACAGCTACAAAGGTCTTGTAAGAGTTTGATGCTCTGATAATTTGAGTCATTTGTTAGTAATTTATTTTTTTATTGATGACGTCACGTCTCCAGGGACGCGTTCCCTCGTATCACCTCGGGTTATTACCCCTCATTACGTTGTTAGATTCTCATCATCGTTAACTGCGATATCAAGCCGTGATTTATCACTACGTGGATTCCCTAGATTTCTGTACAATAGTAGCACCATGTGTTTTGCTACATCATTCCCGGTATACTCTCTGTCCAGTATTTGCTGATGGTCAATGATAATTAGGTGATAATGCCCTGTAGAGTGATGAGAGTAAATTCACTACTTCTAATTCATAACATACTCTGTTGGGGGTCCATACTTGAAAGAGGCACTTTGAAAAATCCCATGGATAGTAAGGAACAAAATTTTCTTATAGTTATCAACATTGTTGGCAGAATTTCTAAATGTGCAAAATATCAGAACTCGTAAACAGGTGGTAAGTTGGCTTTAGATTCTCGATTTATGAGCGGTTATGAAACAAAGTCTAGCAATTGACCCATTTCTTACGTGTTATTTTTTTAAGTTCTTGATGCGAGGAATAATGGTCCCAAAAGTACACGTTACGTCGTATTATTGAACACCAATTCCTTGCTAGCAGAAATATATGGCTTTTTATTGGCATGTGTTTGTATCTAAAACACAAAGAGAGATGTCAACAGATATATAGTTGCTTATGCCTTGAATTTCGAGTCTGGTTTCTTATGAATCATAATCTGAATGAAGTCTGCACCCAGAATAATAATTATTAGTAGATCCTAAAACTCCACAGAGATGTCTGTGTAACCTTACCCATGGCTTTTGATTAGTGGTAGTTCTTGCTTTCACATTTCACATGTGTATCACTTGTGACAAGGCTTGTCTTTGGGTACCAACATATTTGACTACTTGACCTGGGGGTTTGAACCACTTTTGCAAGAATTTACCAAACTTCTAACAAACTTTTGAACAGTTTGTGCTATGGCTTTCATACTTACAATGTATATTCATGTGACAAAACCTTTCCATGGATATGAATTCTTTTTAATTTTAAAACTTGAGTTTGAACCAATTCTTCAAATCTTAAACATTTGGTATAACTTTTGATCAGTAAGTACCAGGGTCTTCACATTTTACAGGAGCATTCCTTGTGGCAAGGGCTTTAATATTTCACTGGTATATTTATTGAGACATTTCATTTCTTAGAGTAACAAGATTTTTGATCTCTTAATCTTGAAATCTGATATCCATTTGAGAAACTAACCTTCGCCAAGTGTACGGGGGCATCAGTGTTTCACAAACACATCTTGATTTAGTCTGAAGAACCATGGGCTTACTCAAATAATGCTTCGCAATTCTTACGCCAAATATGTTTAAAACCTCAAAAAAAATATAAATTCTATTATTCACACTATAATTAAGGCCTTGAATTGATTTGTAAAGTCTGCGTGCTACGATATGTTTGCAAATGTCATGCCCCTCTGGTGCAAGTGGGATTAATTTAGGGGAATATGTATAGAGGGGTGGGGAGGTACTCAAAGGTAATACACTTTACTATAGACTTTTGTAATACACTTGATGCAGCAAGCTTTCTTTGTCTTCCCCGTGATTGTTAATAGAATACTGGTATTGCGTATGGTGCTGTCAGGCTAAATATACAAGAGCCAGGACTAAGATAGTGTTTTCTTAGAGCGACTGAGGCTAATGGAATGTTTGGCACATACATCTAAACCGACGGTGTAGTTATGTAAAGTTCTACTACAGTATCGTTGTTATGAATTCTGATGTGTCGTGTTCGGAGTAGACTGAAGATGGAGGATCCAGATATATGGGTCCACTGACTTTTACATGGCATCCCCCCGTCTTTGTACCTGTACACTGCAGATGTTAAGTGATTCTATATAGGATAAGCTCGGCAGTTCTTCTATACAATGTAAAATACTGGAGGAATATTAAACCTTTGTGATACATTAAATACAAGGAGAACTAACATTTATCGTGTTCGATTTATATCTATCGTTCCTAATTAAGCTGTTTTTAAATACCCGGTAAGTGATGAGTGTCAAACAATGAACCTTTATGAAACATCATAATGGAAATCATTAAATACACAAACAACATGCAAACAGCTAGACACAATTTAACGAGTCAAATTAACGACCCAGTCGTAGTTTCTATATTTAACTACTGTTTATTACTAAGGGAGGGGCACAAGGCATGCACGGGAACGAGGGATTGGACTAGAAAACAAAAATAGCTGTTTTCTTTTTCATTAGGAAATATTTTCCACCCCAGTAGACCCTGTCGCGCTGTTTGTAATGGAATACCCAATTTGTGTTTGCTAATTATCGCAAAAATAGAGCCATCTACCCTGCTGATTTTGACCGACATTTAAATTAGAAAAACGAACCATTATCAGATTAAAGGGTGGGCATAAATATAGGGATCGAATCTCCTTAACTTGTCTATTCGAATTCGTTTTTTGAATTCAAGAATTTCAATATATACAGACAGGTAATAAAATCCCTATTAAATTGTATATACAATGACATTTAATTATGATATCACTGTCAATTTCCACTCCATTCAGTGTGTCAGGCCAAGGATTTCGAATGCACATGTATTCACCAAACCTGCACTGGATCATATGCACGCAGTGTCGCTCTGTTTCCAAGGACGCTAGATTTACAAGTATCAGATGTGACGAAGTCTCAAAACCTGTGATTTCTAAGTAATTCCTTGTGAGATCTTTAAAAGCTTTTTATTCACTTTCCGGATGAAAGCAGTGCGTATTTTATATTCTTACATTCAGGACACAGATTTTTGATGCATTGAAAATTTCTACAGGAAAGCTAAGTGACAGGCTTCTTTATGACGAAATCAGTTAAGTGATTCTTTCAAGTTGGATCATTTAGAAGTTAATTTTTCCCCATTTATTCTGATAAATGTGACATCGAGATAGATCAAACGGTGGGGATATGTTGGTTTTAGGCCGGTGTCAGACCGAGCTGTCTGTATATGAAGAGACCCTGCTCTTTGAACCTTTATCATCTCATCTCTCTGTTTAATGAATCAAATCATTTAAATTTAACGTCTTTGTTTTTTTTTCTCTTATGTCTTGACAAGGTTATCATCTAAGACCCACTCCCTCTAAAACAGCCGATTTCAGAATAGTTTTAACATTCTAGAAAAATTACATTGTATGTTTAAAACACATAGCATACATTTTACATAACAAAACGACAATCAGCAAAGGTTTAAATTGCTGCCCCACTTAGTTGTACAATCTTAAAAAATCACGTACACCTTCAACCGTGTACATCTAAAATTATTTTCTCAAGAGGTCTGGGTACTCGGAGACTCCCACAACTGTGGCGGCGCAGAGGTTTGAATTGATTGGGAGTAGTGCTTATCTTGTAATCTCTGTAGTGGTCAATAACGAGTTCCAGTAGATTAGAGACTCTTCGGAGATCCATTAATTGTTTGTGAATCTAGTTTTTCGCACGATATTGACTTGTTTTGTTCGCTCATTTCCTCCATTATTGTCCCATTAATGTTGATTTTACCTTCTATTCCAGGTAAGACGACCGTCGGCGCAGAGGAAGGAAAATCTCCGTAAACTCGGGCGTAAAATTGGCCAGGAAGCTTTTCCAATTAGAGGAACAATTACTAAAGTCGATATTAAAAAAAATCTGCTCAGTCATTAGGTCTGGAGCGCTAACAAACTATTGGAGTACAAGCGAGGTATAATTTTAGCTTAATGGAATCGTTCAGTTACCGGTGAACATATATTGGAGGGTAACTGGAGAAAAATACGACTGAAAAGAAAAGTTAGGTTAATGATAATGTCATTTAGAAAAGGAAGGGGTTCCATTGTGTGAAGTACCAAGCATTGAATCAAGAACCTAGAGTGGTCTACTGAAATTATACATTGGTTTTCAAGTGAAAAGAAAAGGAAGTATGTTTGTTTTATGAGACAGCTTCATTGAATTTAAGTTCCTCGATATAACTTCACATGATATTTTCCTATACCACAAGTTTCTCCAGACCTAAGAACTCGGATTTTCTGTTTGTGGCCAGCTAATGATGTTGATTACGGAATGTCCAACGACTCTTTTATCCCTAACTGTACCGCTGAGTTAGCAGACAAGGCCGGGCCGCCGCCCCACTATATCAGGGAGACCCGTACTCTGATAGGACTGTTACTGTCTCTGTTCCCGGTGCTCACTCTGATCGGCAATGTGCTGGTCATCGTGGCCGTCTTCACCCACCAACGACTGCGCACCATCACTAACGTCTTTGTCGTATCGCTGTCAGTGGCCGACGCTTTGGTGGCCATCTTGGTAATGCCGTTTGCCGTGTACCTCCAAATTAATAATAACAAGTGGAATTTAGGACCGACTGTGTGTACAATTTTCACTTGTTTTGATGTCATGTCTACTACCTCTTCTATCATGCATTTGTCGTGTTTGGCCGTCGATCGGTACTTAGCCATATGTCGGCCATTCCTGCATGAGAGACTTAACAATAAGATTGTAGCGACCATGGTTGCCTCATGTTGGATACTTCCAGCGATAATAGCTTATATTCCAATTCTAAAGCAGTGGAACCATATAGGGATAGAGGACTACATATATTGTTTAGGAGATTCTGTGTGCCAGCTTATCGTTAATATACCATTTGCTGTCATATGTTCCACAATAGCTTTCTACATTCCGGCCGTGTTTTTGATCATTTCCAATGTGAAAATCTATCTTGCGGCAAGAAAACAAGCACAGCATATTCGCAGCCTGGAAGCTTCGGTTCATTGTAAAAGGAGGAATAGTAAATTCAAGCACGAAGCCAAAGCGGCCAAGACCATAGGAATTATTATGGGGTGTTTCTGTGTGTGCTGGTTTCCGTTTTTCATTATGAACATCATAGACCCTATAATAGGCTATAAGATAGAGTATGTGCCGTGGACTGTTGCGTTGTGGTTAGGCTATCTTAATTCTATGTTAAATCCATTTTTGTACTATAATTTCAATAAGTCTTTCAAGGTGGCATTTCGTCGCTTATTAACGTGTAAACTGTGCCGGGGTGTGAGTGAGTTTGAGGACGAAATGCCTGTCAGTCAATCGGAGATGATGTTAGCTAACCAGTCCCTTCACCATATCAACCATTCTGGAAATGGAGTTAATAATTTGCCGACTGAACTTTCTCATCTCAATGCAATATGACCTGTTGTTATGATATTAGGATTGTGTATTCCTTTATGTCATTTTTATGACATTGAAAACAAGTACAAAAACGCAGTGCAAAAAGGTCAAGAGAACTCTCAGTTGAAGCCTTTCCAGGTGGGACAACTCCAAAATGCAGATTGGAGAAGATTCCTGAAAAAATGTGAGCGCTCGGAATCACTCAGAGTCAAGTCCAGCACTAAACTATTTATTTATCGTTTATCTGCTGGTTATGTATGTGTTTTAAGTTTTTATTTATATTTTGTTAACGATGATTTGATTTTGGTTGACGAAGTTTAAATTATTGAGTGATAGTTACTCCCCAGCTGGTAACACTGACTAAAACAGCTTCCCGTTCTTACTACATTAATTGTTAATGCAGCGCTATTGCAACACTAACCGTCCTCATTCTTAATAATTTTGTCAATGCTAGATATTTAAGCTGCTCTTAAGTAAAAAAAAAATACTACTCTTAACTTGTTAAGTTTTTTTAATTTATATTTTTTTCCTCATGAAACCCAGTGAATAAAATAAAAAGTGTCACAATGAAGCATTTGTTTGTGGAAATATCAGATAAAAAAAACTATATGTAAGAATGAATATGATTGCGTTTATTTTTAAAATATATTTATCAAAAATATAAATGCAAAGTGTGAATAAGTTTTAAATTTCCCAGGAAAAGTTAGGAGTTGCAGTACATGTTTGTTAAATAAGTTGATGTCCACTGTACGGTGGTTACCTAGACTTTGCTTTATTCTTTTCATTTATTACAGTTTATGTATCCTTTAATTCCACTTTATCATTCCGATTGGTTAAGAAATTAATGACATCAGCAACTTTAAATTGTTGTTGACAACGATGAGACGACTTAAGCCCCACCTCTTTGCCGCAAGAAACGCTATCATTGGATCCTTGCTACACTCGTTGACATTCGCCCGAATTTTTATCCCATGTAAAATTTTAAAATGAACGAAAGGCTGTGTAAATTTCAGACGCTAATTATGTAACGTCGAGAATACAACGCCTTACTGAAAGTCCAAGGATAACTGAGAATTGTGATAAAATACAACTGAGGAGAATACTTTAAATGTGTTCATGTTTTTAAAAAAATGGGAGAGGGATTAATCCCTTTGTATAATTAGAGATTACAAAAGAAAATGTTCAATCCAAAGCAATATTTGAAATGTAGGTCGAAAAGGTAAATTGTTTTTGGCTTGTCTTGCAAGAAAGCGGAGCACCACTAGCAAAGAGAATACTGTAGATCACTAAATTTTCGCGACACCTTATTTTCGCGAGATTGTCTCTGACTCTTTGTAAGCGAGACATAATTTTCACGAATATTTGTTATTCCTCTATAAAATCGTAAGGAATACTTTTATACGCGAGCATTTAATTTTCGCGAATGCATTGTATCGCGTAATTACGCGAAAATAAAGTTCTCGCGAATAAAAAGTGATTTACAGTATCTATAAATCAAGGCAGCATTTGCCATCAACCCAGATGCAAATTCACTTCCGTTTCGCACAGTACATAACACAAACAAACACGCACACATACGCACGCGGACTTTTTCTCTTCTAACTTTCTTTGGTAGGAGATTACAAATGGTTTTGGTGGTAGCGGAGACGAATTTGAAAGGGTGATGACAATGGAGAGATTTCTTTAAGGCTGTTTTTTTTCCTCGTAAAATAGCACAAAAATATCCTTCATTTTTCCAGAGACTCCGATTTTTCTAGAAAATTGCCTTCATTATTTTACACATTCTATGTTCTCTTTTGCGCGTTGACATGAATATGTAACAAGGTCATGACCATTTAATTTTTATGTTGGTTCCAACGTCGATTGTGTAAATATGCACGCATCTGCTTCTAAAATGGGATTGAAGCGAGAATGGCATCGACTTTTGAAATAAGTATAGTATATATATAATAAAGGGCCAAAATCAAGACAACTTGCGTCAAAATTTCACTTACATTAAATGAAATATATACATGTATATTCAAAAGACCAAAATTAAGGCAACTTGCGTCAGATTTTCACTTTCATGATTTCCATGGAGGATTAAGCCAGGTGATAGACTAAACACGAAAATATATCTATGTGTAGTTTTAGGAGAACAAGTCCTTCAAAAATCTGTCGGAATTCTAATAGGTATTAATTGGGCTTTATCAAAAGCAGATCTATGTCTGCATTCATGTTTAGCAAAATTTCTTCCAAAATATTTACATTTACCGAACATTTTCTCCTTTATTTCCTATATCATGTTGTAAATTTTGAATTTACTAGGGGGAGGTAAATGCAAAATTTAAGTTATCATGTTGTAAATTTTGCATTTACCTCTCCCTAGTAAATCAAAATTTACAACATGATACCTAAGAAAACCTTTGCTGTTTATCAGTTCGTGAACAATACCAGGTATAACACCTATACAGATTTCTTGCTATTCCATCTTATATCCACTGAATATCATATTCCTTATGAAGACCATTGCCGTTAATCAGTCCATGAACGACACCTAGCAAGCCATATGCATAGGTTTCATGAACAATGATTGTTTCATCAGTTATGCATAAAATGACATTAACGTCTATAAAACAATATTTAATTTTACCTTGAATGTTGTTTTCATACAGAGGTTAAAATATAAACAATAAAATGTTTTTCTTTGTTTCTTAGTACGGGAATTAACGTAGCAGCTATTGCAGAAAACTTTCATAACACGCTTATACGGGTCATGTTTTTTTTTCTACAAAAGCTGCAACATTAATTACCGTACTATCAAAAAAAGCATTTTGTTGTTTAGATATATGTATACCTTTTTCTTTTATGTATCTAAGTTGATTCAAAGAGCCTACTTAACATCCGAACTATTTGTAAAACGACGCAAGCTATAGACAAATAAGTTGATGAAACACGGAAAATCAACAGTTTCGTTAAAAGTCATTTTTTGCTTACTAGTATTCTATGATCGATACATTAGACCTTATAGGCAAAATTTATCTATCATTTGAGTGGAATGTTGACTGAATTTTCAGACAAATTGTTATGTCATTTTTTCTAAACTGAATAGCTTACGTAATTTTCTGTTTGCCAGAGCATGCCAAGGAGCACACAGCGGGTGTCTATGGTTGACAAGGGATGCTTAGATCTCCAATGCACTTGATCCCACCTTCGATGTTTTTAGAGGTCCGTGTTTACTCTGCTCCCAATATGGTTTTTGAGCTTCATTATACTGTTCGCTTTCTTATTTTTTTATTGGCTGTATTGCAATATACCGAAATATCGATATTTTTGCCAAGCCCTAATAGTGGCCCTAAGTCAGGAATATCATACACCCAGGGGCAAGAGAAATAAACTGTTAAATATAAACATTGGCACTTGATTAGCTGACCTGTGTGGGGGTTTTTTGCAACTTCGTGATAAAGCCACTATATGTATGCATTTTGTTTCCTAGTATACATGTAAAAAAAAAAAAATGAAACTCAATGGCCTTTATGGCATTTTGAAATGGATATATTTATGACACTTAGTTGACAGCTTGAGAATCTAGATAACTGTTGTTTTTTAACAGTAGATCCTTTGGGAAGTTTTTTCATTTTCATTTTAGGGACAAGAGATAAAATGAATTAAGGTCAATTGATTGCTACAAGACTTTCAGAGTTTTAAGATTGCTTTGCTTTATGACTTGATCATCTTCGTTAGCCAAGGGTTTCTGATACGCTACTCTCCCCATAAGCCTAAGAGTAGTTTATCAGAAACCCTTGGCTAGCGATGTTAATAACTCTTTTCAGTGCTTTTCAGCTACCGAATTATCGAAGTTTTTAAGCCAGTTTTAACAATTTTATAGTTTTATCGGAAAGTTAAAATTTAGTTTGAAAGTTCAAGTCCCTTTGGGGAGGGGGGATGCTGTTGCTAGCTATACACATTAAAAGTGCCAAGGGGATAAACATATTTTGAAATTTGAAACTTTAAAATTTTATGCTGTTTTGGTGTACTAAGTTCAATATAAGATTTGTTCAGTTGTATTTTGGTAATATTTCTGTCTTTTAACATTGGGGCCTTCGGAGAAGTGTTTGTTGTGACTTTGTACTGATTCCCCCCGAAGGAGGAAGAAGAATAAGCAAAATTTTAACGGGAAGCCTTCTTGGCTGAGGCGATCTATTTAACAAGTATCTTGTATTCTTAACAATATTTCATATACATATGTAAGTGTTCGTCTCTTCCCAATTTTTATGTCCGTGTACTTGAATTAAATTCTTTCCCGTTGTCAAGAAAATATTTGCTTTTTTAAAAGTAATCTAATAGTATTGTAAAGAAATGTAAATTGTTAGTGAAATATAAGGATGTAAATACCGACTGTTCACATAAGGTAGACACCAAAATATTCCGGGTAATCGAATTAATTAATTTATTTTTAGGATTTTTTTTCAAAACAAGCTGACAACAGTGAAATAATGAAAAATAAAAACACACCCATTAGTTCGAAACAAGGCCAACTGCTGAAAATTCTATTAATATCAACGAATTCTTCCCTTTTATACTGTGCTAAATGAAAAGTTTTCCTTAAATATCTGTAATAAAATCATGCAACTCTTATAGGATTCATAAATAGTTTTGATTCAAATCATAATCTATGGCTTTGTACGCATGTACTGTCATATCGTTTTCAAAAAATGTGTTTGTTTGTGTAGTATGGTTGGGGGGGGGGGGGGGGGTCGAGTAGGTTAACTGAAAAAAAAATCAAGAAATTAAACCACCGGTCTTTGAATGAACATGTTCGATATAAATCATGTTTGGAAAAAAATGGGGGCAGGGGACAGACCTAGCTCCCTGATGCCACGTGCCTGTTTAAATAATTTTAACATTACTTAAACCTTGCTATTGAACCATACTTTTCCCCCCTTTAAAAATCTCAACGTTTGAGTTTTCAAAACTGCATGTCTCAAATTGTAATTTTGTTAACTTTTCACCCAAAAGAAAATTTTCCAAATATTCATGTCCGATCTCTCATCCGAATCCTAATCCTGGTCAATGTTTTCATCAAACATATGGAGATAATCAGTATTCAAGATCAAAAGTCAATAAAACAATACAAAATAGGAGTAGAGGAAACACGGACCTCCAAAACATCAGAGGTGGAATCAGATGCCATGGAGGAGTGAGCATCTCCTGCTGAACGGTCACAACCGCTGTGTGCTCCTTGTCATAATCGGGAAATTGCGGAAAAATCAGTCGTCAATTAAGTGTACAAATAATGGACTGACAATTAGTATGAAAAACAGCAGTCAGCATTTCACCCAATAATAAATTGTATTGGCGACAAGGTCATTTTATCGATCATCTAACTTACGAAATTGTGACATTAAACGAAACTGCTGATATTCTTGTTTCATCAACTTGTTTGTCAATAATTTACCCCGTTTTAGAAATTGTTCATACGTAGAACATGCTCTTGTGTATTGAATTCACTGAGATATCTAAACTCATTATGCAGGTGATGAAGGTATATTGCTGCATAAGTAAGGGAAGCTGACGATAGAAAAGTTAAAGTCATCACGTTTTTCATAGAGTTTGGTTGTTATATTACCATTAACGTCTTTTTCAAGTAAAATATATATATAATATGAAACAGCTAGATGTGTCAGACTCTGTGGTATCTTTTACTTCAAACTCACCAGGATATAACGTATCGACATAAGAATGGAAATTACTATGGTTAATGGACGATATGTCGTCGATATATCTAAATGTCGAGTTGAAAACCACAGCAAGTGTTTTCTTCTTTTCACGCATAAGATTTTGCACAAATTCTACTTCTTATGAATACAAAAATAGGTCTGCTAATAACGGGGTGCAATATGTACCCTTGGGAATTCGAATAGATTGTTGGAAGAACTGGTTTCCTAAAACAACATGGGTATTTTCAATTCGAAACTCAAGCATTTTTTGATGTCAACTTCAGAGTACTTGTGTTTACAATCAGAATGTATCTAACAAAATAATTTTTCAAATGACCAATGACAAGGTAAGTTAATTTACGAGTTACATTTTTATTGAAAAAGCAGCTGTCAGTGATATCATTTTAAAAATTGAATTGTATTGTTTATAAATAAGGACATGCCATCGTAACTTCTCTGACTTTTCCGACAAATGAAAAAAATACCAATTTCTTGGTCCTTTACAACAAACGGAAAAAACTTCTCGGGCCTTTCCGATAAACATACAAATCTTCCCGTAAAAATTCAAAAAACAACCTCTCGAACCTTAACTTCGACAAACGCAGAACATCTTCTCGGATTTTTCTAACAACGGAAAAATAACTTCTCGGATCTTTCCAACATGCAAACGGAAAAACAAATTCCCGTATACGTACCATCTTGGAAAAACTTATCCGACCTCTCTGAAAAGCTGTATTATGTTAAGTTTAGGCGTCCATGAGTATTGACAACACCCTTCATAAAAATGTTGATAAATGTTGGGAGACCTCTGATCTGTAGAACATGCATGAAATTTTTGTTCACTGAAGGTAAAGATACTGAGTACATGTATTTCTTAAAATATACTACAGCCGGGCTAAATATTTAAATAATCAACAAGTGTTCGAATTTTAAATTGGAGGCGACAATTCCATTTTGAATACCATTTCAACATCCAAAATATGAAAATACATTCGAGCTTGCCGAAAGGGATTCAGCTGAATTCAACTGAATGCATGGCATCTATATCTGAACTGTAATTAATCAAAACTGCATCCTTACTAGCTGCAGATCTGTAGCTATCCGGAAAAATATATATTGATAGACCTCAATATACCTATATATTTTTCCGGATAGCTACAGATCTGCAGCTACCTTACCAGTGCACTGTGAAGAATATTGCAGTTAGTTAAACTGTTCAATAGATCAGTTGATTGTGAATAAGGTCAATACATGTATTGCAGTTAGTAAAAATATTAAATTATCTGGTAATCTTGGTTAAGGCCATGATGCAAGTCAAAGGTTTTGGCCCCTTGTCTCAGCTACACTCGTGTCTGGACCAAATAAATAGGAGTCTTACGTTGTGGCGGTTGGGATTAAAATTTTACCTCATTATACTAGTAATCTTGTAAATTTCTTGTGGAGACAATGATGAAATTTGGCAGAAACATCTGTCAGCAAATGCTGGTTCTAAGAAAAATTGCCGGTCATCTATTTCCAAGATGACTGTCGCTAAAACAAAATGGTAAGATCTAAATACCGATACTGTCAAATCTTTCAGTATTTGGTCGTTTTGCGATATATTTTCGTGTAACTTTGTACAATTATTCTTTAAAATAAAAGGCAAACGACGTTCTTTAAAACGCATGCTGAATTTTATCTCATCTGTTTCACGTTGTTTTTTGAGAAAAGAGTACACGTAAATCCCAAGCAAAATAAATATTTCATAAAAATGAAACAAAATCAGAACACCAGGTCAAAGACAAAAAAGAACATTAAACTAAAACTATGGAACAAACACGCCGAAAACTTGAAATACTAAAAACCAGCTATATGTATAGAAATGAATATCCCTTTACCAAAGGGAACACTTAAATGCAAAAAATCGATGGAAGAAGCACAAAAGAAGTAAAAATTAGCTATTAACTCTTTTGCAAATAAAGGAAAAAACAGGAATAAGAGGGATTGGATCTAGTGAATAAGAAGTAGCAGAATG
Source organism: Saccostrea glomerata (assembly GCA_003671525.1). NCBI lineage: Eukaryota > Metazoa > Mollusca > Bivalvia > Ostreida > Ostreidae > Saccostrea > Saccostrea glomerata. The sequence goes on along the minus strand of PRKT01000176.1, from coordinate 538,255 downwards.
TTTAATTATAAAAAGTGTTTAACAAAATATGGAAAGCAAATAGAAGGACTATTTTCAAATTATCAAAGGAAGACCGAAACACTTAATATAAGCACGAGATACACCTTTGTAGAACACTGATGCACCCCTCCTCGTAAGGCAGCTAGCTTTTGACAAGAGTTAAAGTTTCTCAATTGCAAGTCAAACTCCAAGGTCAAAAGTGTTGGTACCTAAGAAAGGTCTTCACACAATGAATACATCTGTGAAATATGAAACGCCTAGCACAAACAGTTCAAAAGGTATGACCAAGGTTAAAGATTTTTCAAAACTTTTGTCAAACTTCAAGGTAAAAATAATTGGTACCCTAAGGAAGACCTTGTTACAAGGTTTACACCTGTAAGACGAAAGTCCTAGCTTTACATTCAAACTTTAGGGCAAAGATTTTTAAGTTTATTTTACCCATTTAGTCAATCTCCAAGGTCAAGTCTAAATATCAAAAATATTTTCACCCGAGGAAATGCCTTAACAGACAAAAAATACATGCCCTCTCCCTCTCGAGAATTTTTCACGCACATGGAGACACCACCACTGCCGTTTGAGAGCTGCAAATTTAAACCTATGCTGTATGGTCGGCACTCGGGGCCATTGAGCAATGAGGATCTTTTCGTACCACATCTACTGCGACACGGGACTTTGATATATACAGTTTCATCCAAAGAACTGGTCTCCACGTCCCACAGTAGCTGCAGATCTGTAGTTGTCCGTTCAGAGAAAAATTGGGATGGACGAACAGAGCGCTACATGCAGTGCCACCCACTGAAAAACGTGTGTATAGTTTTACTATATACATATTTTTTGTGTACAAAAATGCGCTGTTTTCTCGATTTATTTCTCCATATATTTATAGTTTAAAATATATTTTATTCATTGAATTGGATTGAACAGCAGGCATAAATGCCTATGACCGTTCTCTCCGTATATTTATGTTGCCATCTCAAAATTCTACTAACCGCGTGTTCCTAGCATATTCTTATTTTACTTTCACTACAAAACATTTCCCAAAACCGTTGTTTATAGCCCTACTGGGCCTGAGATTGAGATCATCGACAAGACGGTCCATTTTGCCGTATTAGGTGGGGAGATGATTCGATCCAAATGGCGCTTCGTGCATGGCTTGTATACATGCAGTTTTGTTGTGGAAGTAAAAGAATATGCTAAAAATGCACGGTTTAATATCGATATACATGTATTGAATATAAGTGAAAAAAATGAGATTAAATATACACTTTTTAATGGATGACACTGTAGCTCTCTGGTCGTCCATCCCAATTTTTTTCAGACCAGAGTAGCTACAGATCTGCAACTATTCCTGCAGTGGATTCGAACCCGCGACATAAGGATGAACAACATGTACTTACTCTGTGACTTCAGAGTTTTTAGATAGATGATTTTAAGGGAAGTCTATCGAAGCGACAGGATGGCAACGAGTTTTCTCGATTTTCTCTAAATCGCTGTCCAGCCAACATCAAACTCCACATATCAACTTCGGAGTGTCCAGTAAGTAATTCCTAACATTTTTTACCATTCAACTACCCTAAATTATCTTTATAACCACACTTTTTCACATCTCGTTTACAACCAGCGGCCATTGACAATCTGCGTGACGTCACACCCACTGCAGCAAATAATAATTCTTCAAATTAATAAATATGCTATTAAAAAAATATTTACCAATGAGTTGAGTTTTAATTTATTTTTTAATGTTTATATAACTCAAAAAACATTAACTAGCTCTATCCCTTAATATAAATTGGAATGTGTTGATTCAAAAAGAAAGGGAGATAATCGTCTACTTTCGTTTGTGGGAAATTTAAAAACAGAGAGTGACAGTCGTTTCTAATAACTCATTCAAGGCAATTGAAGATGTCCAGCAATTTTAGAGCTTCTGTTCAGTAAGTAGATTTTTTTAAATCAATTACTAATGCCGAAAACACATTAAGAGAGACCCAAAATGATGATTTATTATTTGCTGCAGTGGGTGTGACGTCACGCAGATTGTCAATGGCCGCTGGTTGTAAACGAGATGTGAAAAAGTGTGGTTATAAAGATAATTTAGGGTAGTTGAATGGTAAAAAATGTTAGGAATTACTTACTGGACACTCCGAAGTTGATATGTGAAGTTTGATGTTGGCTGGACAGCGATTTAGAGAAAATCGAGAAAACTCGTTGCCATCCTGTCGTCTATCATACTAAGGCAAGCATCCAATGTAAGTTACGTATCACTCTGAAGTTCCAGGGAGAGTCTTCCGGCGAACACCTACACGACCCCATCCCAACCCCAACCCACTCCCGATCTGCTCATGGAAAAGATTTTTTTGTTTATATAGAAGCCCCAGAGGGCTCTCTGTCCACATGTTTTTATGCCCTCGCTTGAAACGTGGGAGGTTATATATAGTGATCGGGATGTCAGTCCGTCCGTCTGCACATCCATCTACTTGTAGTCCGTCCGTTGCGCTTTTGGGTACCCATCTCTTATCCACAACTCCACCTATACCACTGAATAAAATTTAATGATACTTTCCTAGATTCTTTGTCAAATAATGCCATTGTGACCTCCTATTTTACTTTTTGATCGGACACTTATTTCAAGTTGGGTTTCACGTAGCAACTCCTCCTATACAACTGATTGAAATTAAATGATACATGTACTTTCATATTCTTTATTATATAATGACATTGTGCATTTTGATCTGACACATATTTTGGGTCTTCCAGAGCAAAACATGGATTTTGCCATTATAATCATATTGGAGTCGGGGGCAATATCTAGTGACCTCAGTGCTCACAGTACCTCTTTTTTTTTTACATTAATCTCGGTTTAAGATGACAACAACATTTCTTGATCGAGCTTTTATTACTTATGTATGGTGTCCCGATAAGGCCATTGCAAAAGTGTATAAGAAACAACACGCAAGCGCATTTATGACAACGAGTTGTGTGTTATTTAGCGCGAAGTCGTGTTGTGAATAACGCGCTAGCGCGTAGTCATTAACGCGCTAACGTGTTTTCATTAATGCGCTTGCGTGTTGTTTCTAACAACGCGCTTGCGTGTATTTTCTAACGCGCTAATACACTTTTGCAATGGCCCTTTCGGGACCCCATACTTATGACTGATTGATCATGAGAATCTTGATCTTTCATAGATGAAATTTTCTAATGGACACGAAATTAATTACTCCTGTGTGTTATTATTAAAGTGAATGCGTAATGAAATACCGGTAACGAAAGCAGATACGTATATCTTGCTAAACAATAAACACTGACAACAGCATCTCAATGCGGAGGTTTATATTTTAAGATAAGGATTAAGGCATATGAATTTTTCAAAATCAGTTGTATTTAATTTCATTATTGTATACTGAACAAATTATTAATATGCTTTAGGCATAAGGGTTTAACGTATGAATTAAGATAGGAATTTAGCGTTTTAGCTATAAAACGTATTTAATTTATTTACCTACAAAATCACGTGCACTTGAATCTATTTATTTTCATTTATGATGTACATGGTCATGTGGCCTCGATGGCGAGGGCATTTATGCATAAAGTAACGAAATTTTAAAAAAAAATCCTAAGAACATGAAAAGTTGCCTTGAAAATCATGGGCTATTTTTTTAACGATGTCATTATAACGACAAGTTCAAGTTCATTTTATTCACCCTAACCAAGACTGGTATAAGGGGTTCAAATCACATATATGGAATATATACCCGGAATACAAACTGGTCAGAGGTACATAATTTCTATATGACAAAAGGATGACATATGAATAAAATAGGAAAGAGTTCGATAAAATGAGAGAGAAAATATATCAAGGAGGAGAGACCAAGGTGTTAATGAAATGCCGAGCCTAATCGCGGTTGTCCTATAACATCAACTCATTTGTCAGTAGCTTGCCTCGATTAAAAATTTATAGTACTAAGAGCATGCTTTTGAATTACCGTATCGAATACTAGTAAGTTAGGAGACGTTCACACCACAATAAGTGGATATAGGAATATTACTAAATTAATAAGGAAAGCTGCCTGTGGAAAAGCTTAAATTATCTCGATATAAAGCTATTACCATATTTGTAGTTATGTCTTGGACAAAGACATTTGAAAATGTAAATATCATAAATTTTCATTAAGGAGACAAGCAATGCTTGTTAATAGTGATTAGACTTAATTCCTTTTTCTCATGCAGGAAATATATCCGGGCAACAGAATTTGTCGAACTCGGGCTTTTCTTTTGCTATACCAGATATCGTAAGCTTGAACTGTGATATTCTTTATGTACCCTTTTCCTAAATCTGTTTCATCACATAAACTCATTATTTTCTTAAGACAGTCGCATTGACAACTAGTGAAGAAGTCTGATAAAGAAGACCGATTAATAGGTACATAATCAAACCTGATACATTAGTCTGAGCGGCTTTGTCTGACCGCTGTATGGTGTGAGATGACAGCGATAGCTTTAACAATGTGTTGTGCAGAATAATTCCATAATATGTCGCCAGTAATTGTCCGTGAAGATTGACATCACGATGTTCTTGTTACTGCACAACATACCACAGGATTGGAGTAAATCTTCAATTCGATATAAACCCTGGAGAGGGGGGGGGGGGGGTAGTGTTTTCTTTTCATTTTTAATTTTCATACTAAATATAGTGTATGCATATGCGTGGATCAAGATATTCCCGAGTGGTGGGGTATTATTATTTTGGGGAAAAAATGGAAATCCGTGGGAACCTCTTGTAGATCCGCACATGCACCTATTGTCAGCTCTATTCTTGAATTGATAACTGAAAGGTATTGAGACATGACTTTGGCATCGGAAGCAAATTGAAAAGGGGGGGGGCTAATTGAAAGACAAAAAAAATCGAACCTGAAAAAAAACCTGGCAAGCAAGGAAAAAAAAGGAAAGATTGAAAATTTATCAAAACCGAAAATCCTATTTCGTGAGGGTGGTCGGGGTGGATAAAACTTCTGTCACTACCATTTTTTCCCACACGCTACCCTTCTTTGATTATACTGCACTGTCTACTGAAAGCGTGTGTGCCGGGGGGGGGGGGGGCTTAACCAACACCCCAATGTTCACGTGTTTATTGAATCAAAGAAAGATAACGCGCCTAAATGTTAGTGGATAGATTTACATTATTTTGTATTTTTGATTTTCTTACATGTACATAACCGATTCTTCAATAATAATTTTTTTCTATTACTCAACAGAAAACGATTGATTTGTTATTCTAGCTAGATTTACTACTATTCAACATTCAGGGTGGGAATGGGTGGTCTATATCATCATACTGGCGGATCCAGCACTTTTTTCAAGAAAATTGGAATTAGGGTTAATTACGTGCATATAAATGTAATAAGCAGTTGCTGACCCTGGTCACTCCATCATCTCTCTTATATACATGTATAACGATGCTGAGGAAAAGGAAGGCTGGGTGGTACCGGTAAATATCAAGGAATACATGTATGCGATACCCCTTACTTAACGCTGCTTATTCTAGCTGTCATTTGTGCTGACTACTGTAAATTATTGCATTGGGTAGGAGAGATCGGGGAATGGAGACAGATCTAGGATTTGGTGTCAGGATTTTAAAGTAAGTATTTTCCAAGTAAATCGAGGTTAAACAATATATATGGCACTCCAAATTCACAAAAATGAGATAAACCTAGTTTTACAATTGATAAACTAGGTTTATCGACTGTAAACTATAGTTTACAAATCGTAAACTATAGTTAACGATTCGTTAAGTATAGTTAACGATTCGTTAAGTATAGTTTTCATTTGTAAAACTATATTTAACGGTTGTTAACTATAGTTTACGAATGATAATCTAGGTTTATCTGTCTGTAATAAGCGTTAACAATAGATTTTGTTGATAAACATAGATTC
>PRKT01000176.1:465313-528650 GCA_003671525.1 Saccostrea glomerata | reverse complement strand
GCTACTCCTCCTACAGTTTTGGTGTGATTTCAATATAACTTGGCACACAAGTAGACTACAATAAGGTACATAATTCTGTCTATTGGTTTTTTACTTCAATGAACGGTGTTGCCACAGTTACTAAATCACAGTTACTAAGTTACTAAACTAGTTATAGAAATTTCTGTTATATACTCTCAAAATGCTACTCCAAATACAGTTTTAGTCTGATTATAATATAATGTGGCATGCAAGTAGACTACACTAAGAACATAATGAGACTTAATCAAGGATCATATTATCCTATTTATTGCTGTTGTAAAGTTTCAATTCCCAACTGCTTAAGTACTTTTCTCTTCCTTTGCTATATAATAAGTACAAACCAGTAGAGCTTCAGTCTCGACAGAGACTTCTGGTTTAAAAATTTGACTAAGTAATAATAAAGTATTCTTAGTTTTATTTTCTTTCTTATCATAAATTTTGTTTAAGTAGATTTATATCTTATTTTAACTTTAATTTCAGTCAACAAGAAAAGAGAAGGGAAAGAAAACGGTAAGAGTAACCGTCCTTTCGTAGAACTCTTTAATCATCGAAGGTAAATAGTAGAAAATTTGTTTTTAGCAACAAACAAAATGGCGGCGAAAAGTAATACGAAAGTTTCTGGAAAATCAAGCAAAACACCGTTATCTGGGAATAATTTGACAAAAACTGATGCAAAGGGAAAGAAAACTGTCACAATAGCAGACGTAAGATTCTAAAAGATCCCTTTATCTTTCAGTTAAACGGAATATTGTTGAAAATAACGTATCCGAAATTCCGATTCCGATTTGCCGCATAAACTTTACTGCTTGGTATGTGTAAGTGGGAGGGTGGATAGGAGGCTTCTTGCTGACATTTATTTGGAAAAAGCAAAATAAGGCATTGTTAACTTCCCTAATGATATTGTTGATCGGCATAAAGCATGCTTAAACTGAAAGATTATTTCTTATTTTATTGAGCAGAAAGAATGTGTGGAGTTGAGCTGCGGAAAAAAAATAAAGCCATATAATGAATGTTGGTTGTAATCAAAATATTTTGACATTATATTCCTTCCTATTCAACACGACTAAAGAGTTTGAAAAGATCCAAATTGTGGTGTTGAGTCAGACCAATCTTTTATTAGAAAATGAAAAGTAAAAAAGATATTACCTTCACGTATTTTCTCATTTTAAGACTGCACATGGTCAAATTATTGATGAATGTTGCCTATGACATATGTGATTTATTGTGTGTTTATGTCCTGAACATTTTTAGTTTATTGTTTTACACAGGGAGAAGATGAGGTTGATGACCAGGCTGAGAGTTTTGCCTACAAGATTCTGTCCCAGGAACAGTGTACAGAGCTTCTGAGTCTAGAGGTTACAGATATTCAGAAGTAAGTACAGTCTAACCAACCATATTGTCTAAAACTTATTGGGAAAAAGATTTACTTCAAGATATCAGAGTATATAACAAGGTTTTAAAAAACCCAAAAAAGTACTATTGTTTAACCTGCCAAATCACTTAGACATATCTCTGGTTTTTGAAATATATATCAGTGTTCAAGATAATTAAGTTGAACTGTAATGTGAAGGAGCTTGTTGCTCACACTTATTACTCAATGTGAAGTTGATTTTTCAAGATTATTGATAAAGGCATACATATACTGTGCAGGATCTTGTGTGATGAGATTTTAAACATTATAATATTAATACATTTATAAAATACCATGGTTTCTATTGAGTAAGTATATGTCAAATGATGTAATTTCATGTTCTTTGCAGAAAATTATGTGAAACATTTTCTTTGTCCAACTACCGCACACACCTACAAGATGCTGCGACATTAGACTACTACACAAGCGCCATCTGGTGGGGAAAACAACAGTCATTTACTCCACAGCAACTGTCCGGATTCTTTACCGTGGTGCATACATTGTTTACTAATGTCAAAGGTTTGTATTAAGTCTTTAAGAAACAAATGAATAATGTAGCTTTATACATAATTGTATACTTTTGTCTTGTGTCTAAATTCCTTTTCCATTATTTTCATACTGAATTGTCACAAAAACTTGTTTCTGTGATAATTTTTTTTAACTCATAGTGCAATAATAATGTTATTCTATGGGGTAAAATTATTTTATAAGTAAGTGCCTGTGCAAATTGATCACTTCATATGCATGTTCATTTTCTTTCCATTCCTTGACACTGGTATAAACTGGTACTTAATAGCAAATGTGCATGCTTAACTGCAAACATTTATTCAAATTCCAAACTCTATAATATAATCATGATAATGTCATGTATTCTGTTTATTTGTAGATCAGCACCTGCATTTAGTTGATAATCTGAAGGAAATGCAAAAAATGTTGCGTGGAGTAGAACCTGAATATTCTGATGTCAAGTCAGCAGGATTAGATTTTTTTAATTTACAGCAGGCCAAAAGCATATCAGAGTATATGTTTACAAGGTACTGGATTCAATACTAGTGCATAAATAGATAAAATGTCTCTTTACTCCACCCTAATTATGTGCAATCATTTCTTTATTTTTCACCCATTTAAAATTTTATCTCATAGATTTACAGCACAAAAATCTTGAGAATATCTATCCTGAAAATTTCTTATTGTTCTTAAGCATTTATAATAACTGAAAGTTTTATCAAATTTTTCTATTTTATTCTATATGGAAAACAACTTTAAATTTTGTGGTACTACATGTATTTTTGTTTTCCTGTTGAAATATACGGAAAATCATGTTCTGCAGCAAATTTTAAAAGAAAAGATTTCTACCAGAAGTATATTTTATTTAAGAGTTATTAAAGGAAAAGTCTTATTAGTATGTTATCCCCTATCTCTTAGAAAAGAAAGATATTATATGTTTTTGATTTTACTGTATACATTTTTAATATTTTGTTCAGGGTTTATTTCCTAAAATAATCCAGGGATGTTTTGAATAATTCTTGTTCTAAGTAACAAATTATATGGTTTATTTGTACTCAAGAGGGAGACTGTTCATGTGTTTGTTGTGTCATGAACCTTGTTAACAGAAATACACTTGTATTCTTAACCTTATGCTTGGTTTATTTTCAGCCTCTTTCAGCACTACAAACTGTTTGAGTTTATGTTCTCTCACACACAAGCCGAGGAGATTATAGGAACTGATGTAAGTATCACCAGCTAGTCTACAGGCTCAGCTCTTCTTTAGATATTGTTTAAAATTGAATTTATTTTCATTTGATGCATTAGATACTAGAAGCTTTGAATTTAAATTTTTATAAAATAAAAAAAATAAAAAAAATCAGTAATAGTTAAAATTTTAGATATATCTCTGAGAGTTCTTTCCCATAAAGTGTATAGAAGACAACCTCATGTACAAATATACTCAAGAAAATTTTACTTAACTCTTCCTTTCCAGAAGTATGCTTTGAAACAAAATATACAACATACGTTATATCTTGCTGTATTACAAGACAAATTTGACCATACCAATAGCTACTAATTAAGAAGTCTACATTACAATTAAAAATGTACCATATAGAAAATGATGTATTTCCAAAAATAAAAGCAGTATAGGATAGGAAATATTATATCTATTTATAATGCTGATGTAATATTACAGCTGGAGATAGAGGTGGCTAAGCCAGCAGCCCTTCCCTTCCCTCCGCCACTGGATGAAGGTGTAGAAGAGAGTCTGTTCACTGCCTATATAGCCACACCCCCTCCCTCACCAGAACCACAGGTTTGTACTGGATCCTGTTACGAAAAAAAAAAAAATCAATTCTTTATTTGATTAATTTAATAATTTTTTTTAACATTTACCCAGTGGGGAGAGCTGAGTTCAAAACAAATTAGTTTTAATGTCATCTGTTGTAAAGAAAAAAAATCCTTGCATTTAATTAGCTATTTTAGCTTAATTAGAAAAAAAAATTAGTCTTATATTCTTCCTTGCAAACTAAGGATATACTGTAAATGTATTATATTTAGTGTGTACAATATTTGGCAGAAATTGATTTTTGAACAAGTTAGCGTAGAATTGATTTAGCACATTTCTCAATGATTCTTATTAACGTATATATGTACATGTATAAGACATTTAGCATTGTACTTGAATTAGCGGAAGTTTCTTTCCACTAAAAATGCTAAAAAGAATACACCACCAAATGTAATTCGTTTACATTATATCATTACCTTTACTATGTTTATTTAGACTGATAGAACTTCATAGTTAAACACCATTGTCATATATAGTTTACGGTTTGTAAACTATAGTTTACAGTCGATAAACCTAGTTTATCAATTGTGAAACTAGGTTTATCTCATTTTTGTGAATTTGGCGTGCCATAGAGACACATGTATACTATCAAACAAGTAGCTTTTGTATTTATAGGAATGAGAATCCTTTAACTCGATGAATGTGTCGCGTTATCAAACCCTTCCCGGTCGGAATAAAGCAGCGTTTCTAGCTTTTTAACCGCGATAAGATCATTGTATAGAACCTTGTATATTCTTTAGTAGCCCCACACCTGATTGAGTTTCTATTACAGTATCTATGAAGGTCGACAGGGTATACCTAGGTTCAACCTCTGTCAGAAGATCTAGAGGTTTACAATCTGTATTTCTTTGTATATACAGTCTCTATAGGTCTAACATCTTTGTATTCTGTACTGTAGCAGAAAATAAGGATAGGCATGCACAGATTTTGGTTGGTATAACTTATATTTTACGTTGGGTAATTTCTCTTATTTTATTTTTCATCTTTCTATTCTCGATGACAATAGATTACTTAACCATTAACATTTTTAAAATGTTTCATTACTATAAACAATACAAATTTGTCTTTCTGGACATTAACAGATTATAAGCAGAGTATGCACAGAAATATTTAATTCTCTAATTTGATTCAGTACATAGTCAAATGGACGGATTAAAAGAAATTAATCCTAAGCGTATTAAAAAACAGATTCTAACTGATTGATTGTCGTTGTATAGTATGATTCGGACATAAGAAGATTGTAATTCGATGCAGGAAATGCCTAGTAACAGGAACAGTTTGACCACTACACTAAATACTCGACATTTTATTTGACTTAAATTCACTTTTTTTTTTAACTTTTAGTATAAACTTTATGTGATCTACTGAGGATTTCATCATGGCTGGGAGAAAGGTGAGTTTATCTTCAATATTTTTCTTTCTATGTTGAAAGCAAAAGGACGATATTTTTAAATACTTTAGTTTAAAAATATGCTTAATCATAACTTTTTGGAAGTTAAGAACCTTTGTCCTTTTTTGAACTGATGCAATGATTGACAATATTAGATTGACTCGGAGGAGGAAATAGCCGGAGGGAACGCACCTGTTGCCCACGAGTCCCCGTGTGGCCGACCGAGGGTATTCAATATTGATCTCCTATTTTTACATTTCCTCCTCCTAAACATCGAAAGGGATTCCTTATCATTAACCATACATACTTTTTCCATTTATGTGTTAAATTGATACTGTTGTTCTAAATGTGACCCCCCCCCCCCCATTCTCCTTAAAAAAAAAATTCTAAAAATGTCAAGAAAGATCCATCTTTTTCATCTTGTCCATCCAGTCCATTCCTTCCGATATTTTCTGTTACCAGGTACTAATCATCATGTGTGTTCGTTATTCATGTTATTACGTGTATAATAGATAGGTTTTATGTAATAATTAGTCAGTACTATTTTTATGAGTATAGGTAAAAAAATGAATACGTTTTTGATTTTATTTTTTAAAAACTTGACTAAGTAATAATAAAGTATTCTTAGTTTTATTTTCTTTTTTATCATAAATTTTGTTTAAGTAGATTTATATCTTATTTTAACTTTAATTTCAGTCAACAAGAAAAGAGAAGGGAAAGAAAACGGTAAGAGTAACCGTCCTTTCGTAGAACTCTTTAATCATCGAAGGTAAATAGTAGAAAATTTGTTTTTAGCAACAAACAAAATGGCGGCTAAAAGTAATACGAAAGTTTCTGGAAAATCAAGCAAAACACCGTTATCTGGGAATAATTTGTCAAAAACTGATGCAAAGGGAAAGAAAACTGTCACAATAGCAGACGTAAGATTCTAAAAGACCCCTTTATCTTTCAGTTAAACGGAATATTGTTGAAAATAACGTATCCGAAAATCCGATTCCGATTTGCCGCATAAACTTTACTGCTTGGTATGTGTAAGTGGGAGGGTGGATAGGAGGCTACTTGCTGACATTTATTTTGAAAAAGCAAAATAAGGGCATTGTTAACTTCCCTGGTGTTATTGTTGATCGGCATAAAGCATGCTTAAACTGAAAGATTATTTCTTATTTTATTGAGCAGAAAGAATGTGGGGAGTTGAGCTGCGGAAAAAAATAAAGCCATATAATGAATGTTGGTTGAAATATTTTGACATTATATTCCTTCCTATTCAACTTGACTAAAGAGTTTGAAAAGATCGAAATTGTGGTGTTGAGTCAGACCAATCTTTTATTAGAAAATGAAAAGTAAAAAGATATTACCTTCACATATTTTCTCATTTTAAGACTGCACATAGTCATATCATTGATGAATGTTGCCCATGACATATGTGATTTATTGTATGTTTATGTCCTGAACATACTTAGTTTATTGTTTTACACAGGGAGAAGATGAGGTTGATGACCAGGCTGAGAGTTTTGCCTACAAGATTCTGTCCCAGGAACAGTGTACAGAGCTTCTGAGTCTAGAGGTCACCGATATTCAGAAGTAAGTACAGTCTAACCAACCATGTTGTCTAAAACTTATTGGGAAAAAGATTTACTTCAAGATATCAGAGTATATAACAAGGTTTTAAAAAACCCAAAAAAGTACTATTGTTTAACCTGCCAAATCACTTAGACATATCTCTGGTTTTTGAAATATATATCAGTGTTCAAGATAATTAAGTTGAACTGTAATGTGAAGGAGCTTGTTGCTCACACTTATTACTCAATGTGAAGTTGATTTTTCAAGATTATTGATAAAGGCATACATATACTGTGCAGGATCTTGTGTGATGAGATTTTAAACATTATAATATTAATACATTTATAAAATACCATGGTTTCTATTGAGTAAGTATATGTCAAATGATGTAATTTCATGTTCTTTGCAGAAAATTATGTGAAACATTTTCTTTGTCCAACTACCGCACACACCTACAAGATGCTGCGACATTAGACTACTACACAAGCGCCATCTGGTGGGGAAAACAACAGTCATTTACTCCACAGCAACTGTCCGGATTCTTTACCGTGGTGCATACATTGTTTACTAATGTCAAAGGTTTGTATTAAGTCTTTAAGAAACAAATGAATAATGTAGCTTTATACATAATTGTATACTTTTGTCTTGTGTCTAAATTCCTTTTCCATTATTTTCATACTGAATTGTCACAAAAACTTGTTTCTGATTGTTCAACGTAATTTGACTCCGTTATTTTAAATATATTTAAAAGAACTTAAAAAAGTTATAAATTCTTTTTCTTACTTATATATCGATATGTACCACTGACAGATAATTCAGTTTTTACATGGTGCCAAATTTAAATCACTAAAAAGCCAAGTCAACAAAGAGCCAAACAGCTAGACTTAGCGACCTTATCAGGCATTATTTTGCATCAAAAGAATTGTTTTTTATTGATCAGATATGGTAACATAATATTGTACATGAAATTTTACATGCAATAGCACTAGTTCTTTGCCCTTGATTCCAGTCGCTGCAGCTAGGAATTACAAGAAGCTTGTTTAAATAAAATAAAATAAATAATTGTTCAACGTAATTTGACTCAGTTATTTTAAATATATTAAAAAGAACTTGAAAAAGTTATAAATTCTTTTTCTTACTTATATCTCGATATGTACAACTGACAGATAATTAGGGCTGGGCAATAATATCGATATTTTAATATATTGCATTAATACAATGACAAAAAGTATCGTATCGCAATACGATTTTGTAATATCAATATACTGGCAATATGCTTAGATTAAGGAATTTTGTCATTAAATATAAAAATGGACTTATGAAAGTTTGTTATTAAGCCAAACAGTAAGACAGAAGTTGTTTGTGGGAACATTTCAGAGCATAACTTAAATGAAATCAACAAGATTGTAGCTATGTACATTCTGCATGTAAATTAAAGTAAATATAGTAAGAAAATGCCAATTAAATTACATTGAAAATATTGCAATACATATCGCAATACAGTAAAATATATCGCAATATATCGCAATACGAAATCTCGGGCCAATACCCAGCCCTACAGATAATTCAGTTTTTACAAGGTGCCAAATTTAAATCACTAAAAAGCCAAGTCGACAAAGAGCCAAACAGCTAGACTTAGCAACCTTATCAGGCATTATTTTGTATCAAAAGAATTGTTTTTTATTGATCAGATATGGTAACATAATATTGTACATGAAATTTTACATGCAATAGCACTGGTTCTCTGCCCTTGATTCCAGTCATTGGTTTTTTTAGGGCGCTTGCGCCCGTTAACCAATGTCAGGGTACCAGTCTATACATGCAATTCATGTTTTGTTTCTGTTCTTCAATATTACGTCAAATATTCACTGTGATATCACTTCAGGTTTAGTGGCATGGAGTCCAGGATGAGCTGTCAAAGTGGAAAAATGGCCAGAAACGGCCTGTAGTCGTCAAGCATATTGGATTTTTCAACTTTAATAAATAGCACAATCACTCCGGATACTGAATTAGTTGCGAGATTTTTCTGGCCAAGCCCAGATCTATTTGTTTATGTGGGATACAATATTATGTTACCATATCTGATCAATAAAAAACAATTCTTTTGATGCAAAATAATGCCTGATAAGGTCGCTAAGTCTAGCTGTTTGGCTCTTTGTCGACTTGGCTTTTTAGTGATTTAAATTTGGCACCATGTAAAAACTGAATTATCTGTCAGTGGTACATATCGATATATAAGTAAGAAAAAGAATTTATAACTTTTTTAAGTTCTTTTAAATATATTTAAAATAACGGAGTCAAATTACGTTGAACAATTATTTATTTTATTTTATTTAAACAAGCTTTTATAGACGTCAAATATATACTGCGATATCACTTCCGGTTTAGTGGCATCGAGTCCAGGATGAGCTTTCAAAGTGGAAAAATGGACAGAAACGGCCAGTAGTAGTCAAGTAGATTGGATTTCTTATCTTGAATAAATAACACAAACACTCCGGATATTGGATTAGTCGGGATTTTTTTCTGGCCAAGCCAAGATCTATTTGTTTAGGTGGGTCCCCCCAAAACATGTTGCCATCCTGGTGTTTATTTTAGTTGAGGGTGGGAAATTTTTTTTCCGATTTTTTTTTTTTTGATGATAAAAACTTCAGACTACTGTGGTCATATTGACAAAATACAAAAAAAAAATTATAATCAAAGGCCAGGAATGAACAATTTCCCTTCATTATAAGCATATTTCATTATATCTGTTAAATTTACAGTATATTTCACAGGGAAAAAGAATCAGTCCATTGTAACCATAAATTCATTGTAGACATGTTTGCTATAACCATGTTTTACTGTATTAATTTTAAATGATATTGATAGAACATAGAGTTTCCCTTTTTTTCCTTGATGGTACTTCAATTGAATCTCAAAAAAAAAACTTAACAGTGATGTGAGATGTTCTTTGTTATTGCTATATAGGTGACAGAAGAGGCAGACATTTTACGCTTAGAATCAGCAGAGGTCAATCTTTGTTCCTTGTTTTCAAAATCTTTTGTCACATTCCAATTTTATTTTCTTCCCTTTCCAGTTTTTCAAATTAATTTTTTTTTTCAATCTTAACCAATATTTTATTAAGATACAAAAAAAATAAAAGTAAATAGTAAAGCCTTGAATTCAGACATTTAATTTCTCTGCTAACAATGAAATGTTGATATTTGCATCCTTTACTCTACATTCTAATGACTTTAACTTGATAAATTTAATTTAAAAAAAAAGATATACAATCTAATTAATACTCCTTATGGTTTCAACTTGTCTTGTGATCCTCCCCATGGTGAACAAATGCATTTGCAAGATATTTCTTGTACTTTCCTACTTCCCATTTCTAGTTATTTAAACTTTTTTTTAAAATAAAAGACCCCCTCCCCCTCCAAAAAAAGGAAAAAAAGTTCAGTGTATTTTGTTTGATTCAGACTGAATTATTATTCAGAGATTTATTTGTAAAATTTTATGAATGAAAGAGTGAATATGTTG
Organism: Saccostrea glomerata; assembly: GCA_003671525.1. Taxonomy (NCBI): domain Eukaryota; kingdom Metazoa; phylum Mollusca; class Bivalvia; order Ostreida; family Ostreidae; genus Saccostrea; species Saccostrea glomerata. Next base: position 518,408 of record PRKT01000176.1, on the reverse strand, counting down.
CCCTTTTGTTGTGATTTTTTTTCATATTTAAGATAGTTTCAAAATAGACTGAGCTCATACATGACTGTAATCCTGTTCACACCTGATTATTTTTACTTGTCAGGTGGATGAATCTGCTAAAATGACAGAACCCCCACCTGTGGAGGACATTGATGCCTTCTCAGAACTGACACCACAGGATGTCATAGAAGTCGTAGAGAGTGTCACAAAGGAGTTAATGTCAGGCCTACAGGTTAGTACAATATCTCAGAGGAGATTTTTATTTCTTTTTATAAGTTTTAGCCCAAACAATTTTCAGTTATTATTTAAGATTATTTAAAGTCTATAACTATTAGAAATATTGATTATATATTTTCGCTGCAATGTTACATGTATGTCTTTAATCTTAATTTGTAAAATGTAAGAGCCAATGAAAAAAAAAATTAACAATGTAAAACTGAAATATATATTTGTTTTTTAGTAGATTACAATTCTGAGGAAGACATTCGCAAGAGAGAACCCCTTTGTTACAAAAAATTCAAAAACGCTTCAACTAAAGCCGACACGGAAAAAGTTCTCAATATGATCCGAGGTCGTCAGAATGCGCTTCGGCACCTAGAAGTTCTCGCCTACAAGAAGCTACTGATGTACTCAAATAACCTGATCAACACCAGGATTGATGTCAACGAGGCCTCAAAAAAAGAAAAAAAGAGTGCAGAAAATATGGCCGCATTGCAAAGTCGCCGGAAGCCCCCTACACCACCCAAACCTAACGTTCGAAGCCCTGGCGGGCGATTGAATTCTCAACTGCAAAGTGCACAGACTTTGTTAAATCAATTATTACAAATGACCGGAACGCCCAACAATGGGCCACAAAGTGTAACAGGGTCCGAAATTAGTCCCATTAACCACGTCAATGTAGTGAGACCGCTTGGCGTAGCGGGCAGCGATAATGGCCCGCTCAGCGAAACAGGCAATAATAATGGGCTGCTTAACGGAACAGGCAATGATGATGGGCCTTGGGCACAACAGGAATCTGACGTCTGAGTAAATTTTTCCTGAAACTACTCGTTTTGGCGTCTTTGTCGATGAAAGAAAAAAACATCTCATTTGCTCTGTTTTTATATAAAACAGAGCATATATGTATATACTGTAGTAAAAGTATAATAAATATCCGAATAATTGGTGAACAGAAAATTAGGGAATTTAACATTTTCCTTTGCTAAAATGTTTTTTACCCTGGAAATAAAATATAAATTAATCACTCTTTTTTGTACATTTATAGATAAGGTAATGTTCAATGTAGCTTTAAAAAAAATGATCATAAACTTACTAATTATCAAGCATAGAGTCTTTTTTGAAAACGAAAACTGCGACAAAAGGTTGTGTTCGGCTACCTGTGTACCTCCGACCGTAAGCTCCAGACAGCGCCATTTATGTTACGCTTAACAATTTTTGCATGATGCTATTATTGAGGAGGCACAAGTATAAAGTAGCTTACAGGTGCTTGAAATTTTTAACCTTTCTTTTACGTTATTATTATAGTACGGGGACATTTTCATTTATGAAAAGAAAGGTTAAAAACGCAAAGCGTGTGTGATAGTAGTACCTTTTCTATAGTATTCTATAGGCAATACTGTTGGGGAGGGGGACCCTTCCCCTCCCCGGTTCTTACGGGCATGCCGGAGAATGGACACTGTGTGTAATATGCTCATAACAGAGTACTAGTATGTGCGCGGGGCGGAACGAGAACTCTCATACTGCATGCGTGAGAAACACAAACGCATCCTACAACGCAGCCATTCTGGTCAGAATATTTTGAACTGCGTGTCATACATCATCCAATTTACCTGTTCAAGAAGTGCAAATGCCACAGAAAAAATTTGGGAAGGGGGGAATTTAAAAGCAGAAAATTCAATGTTTTGTAGCTGAATATGGAATAAAAACAAGTCATGTACTTTAGATTATTATTTATAACTGTATTTACATGTTTAAGTAACAAAACAAGTGGACACATAATAACAAGCACTGTCTATAGAACACGCCTCCCATGTCTACGTAGTCTCTGCCACTCTGTGAACTTTGTTTATTTTCTGAATGAGATTGTTCTCCTTCTCCCTCAGTTTAGCAGCTATGTCCAGCTGTGAAAAAAAAGATTGTACTGTCATCAGAAGATTTTATAGACATAGAAATTAATTCATTGTTTTTATCTCTGCTGTATTTATGTTCAAAGAAATTGTCTGCAAAACAACCCTGTTTACAGGAATCATTGACCAGGGTCATTTACCTGTCACTGCCTATATCATTGAAAACATCAGAGATGAACAGTTCATTAAAAATTTGCTTGTCAAAAGATCTTTTTTAAAAAACCACAGGTTACTGATGTCATGAGATGACCTTTTATCTGACCTTTGACCTTTTTTAAAACAACTTTTTTAATGGCTAGTGATAAGTTAAGCATATGTTACAATTAGTTCCTTTGGGACATTTTGTTACTGACATGAACTCTACTGAGATATTGTACTAACCTGTAGTCCTGACATAAGTTCCTTTGTGACATTAACTCCTCTGAGATATTGTACTAACCCGTAGACCAAACATTAGCTCCTTTGTGATATTAACTCATCTGAGATATTGTACTAACCTGTAGGCCTGACATAAGTTCCTTTGTGACATTAAAGTTACATTGACAATTCTCTTGTGCATTTCTAACGGTATAAACATAGTATTTTGCTAGCAATAAACAATAATTCAGAGCTGTATTAATATAAGTATTTGTATAAATTCCAAATATCACATTTTGACATGAAATATCTTGGATAAAACATATATTCAGACTGTTCCACCAAGTTATAGGTTATAATTGATAAGTTATAATTTTGCTACACATCCATACTCTGTAAACAAATTAATATTTTTTAACTTACATTGAGAGCAGAGGGTAGTCATTTCCATCTTGGTGTGATCTACAGCTTGGTCCAGGGAGATTGCTTGTACATTTGCCAGGTGCATCAAACGAGTCAGTTCACAGAGTTCACGGTGCATACAGACAATGTCTCTCTGTCGCCTCTTTATCTTTGCCTCTTTCCTTCTGCAACAAAGCAACACATTCCAAATCGTCAAAATCTTAATTTAGCTATCATAGAATATTGTTGCAGCGTTATAAAATTGAATTCAACTTTGTAGAATCCAATGGTTCACAGACCTTAAGTAACTTATAACTATCACTACATTCAAAATAGTAATTAATGGAGTAGTTTTGAACCCAACCTAAACTTTTGCATGGCACTGTTGAGTTTTCGACAAGTATTTTTATACTCGCCATCGGTCTCTCTAGCATCTTCATTCAAACGCGCATAACTAGAGCTTTCGCTACAAGAACGTGATCCTGTGGAAGCACCAAGAACTTTCATGGACGCTGAATCTGAATCACTCCCCTCCTGATCATATTCTGACAATAACTTTTCACTCGATAATTCCGATAATCGTGTTGGTGACATTTCCAGTGACTGAGCGGAGTCTGTGCTCACAGGTTTGGTCTTTTTATCGCGTCGGAATAGTTTCTTAAGCATTGCTATGGTTAAGTATCCACATATGGAAAGAATTATAACATACGAGTATCGTTTGATGGATACAACGTACATTCATTCATTGCCTGGATCGATATTTTGACGTTTTCGATGTTATATTGCTTTTACAACGTCGCTATGGGACTGACGTCATAGGACGTTTACTACTGGTAGGAAATGTTATCTCACGTCATTATGACGTCAAAATTTAATAGCTATACCGGTATACCCAAATTGTACGGTATATAGTATACCCAAATTGTACGGTATATAAACTTGGGTTGGGACAGTCAACGCTTTATTATTATAAACTGTATAATGATATTCCTTGTAATTCAACATGCTTCATTTTCCATCAGAATGTGTATAAAATAAGACAATGTATACGTACTCTTCAAAAATATGCCTTCACGTTTGGAACAATGTAACGTCAAGCGGATTGATGCGTTTTTGACGTAAGTCATTGTGACGTAGACAACCCATTGATACGATATGGTCTAAAAATTTTATCCAATCAAATTACGCGTTACCAAAATGAAATCATTCGTAAAAATCAAATTGATACCAAAATTTTCTGTGCAAACAGAACTCAATTGCAGATTCAGGGGCTACCAACACCAACGAGATTTTCATACGACGGTGGTCCCGTACAATAATTTTTTGCAAAAGCACTTTTTGTAAGAGCCCACTTTTCACGACTTTTCACTGTGTTTTGATATAACTGCGCATGCGCGGGACTCTTTTTTCGGAGTCTTTTCTAGACTGTAATTCTCACTTCCGTTAACGCCGTTTTTGGAGTTCGTCTAGACTGATCACTGAACGGTAGTGATTCTGAAGACTAAAGCGAATTGCAAGTAAATAGTTTCGAAAGTCATCATATCTAATGACTTTTTTCCAGTGGATCTTTATATTCAGATTATTAATTTTTTAGCAATCATTGAAGTCTGTATTGCAAGCAACTCGTGCATCTAACGACTTGCCTGCTGCTGGGGATGATTTTGATTACTACTCAAGTTTCCAAGGCGTGCGGGACATCTTGGACATTGAAGGGAAGCGAGTCCTCAATATGTAAGGGATTATTCACAAATACTCATTAAGATAAGTATGTCATACAAAAAATCTAATGGTAATAGTTTTCACTTAATATGAAAATATGATGTAAGATTTTTTGTGAAAAGGGCAACAGATTGTTAATTGTAATTGATCTTTGAATTTCTATTGACAGTATCCAAAATGTGTTGCGTTACCACAATGTGAAGGGACACATGACATCATCGTCGGATGCCCATGATCTGGAGGATAAATTTGATGTCTTGATGGACGCTAATGACCACATCCTAGAAAAAGTGGTACAGTAAAACTATTTAACAATGTCCATGGCACACTATGTTCTCTATAACTATTAAGTTAGAATCTTTGTTGAAAAATCAGGAGAGTTCCTGATATTCAATAAAGAAAAAATAAAAATCAAATGGTCAGGAAGAAAGCTAAAATTTATGAGGGGAAATTGACTGTAACGATGAATTTTTGACAGGGATCTTATTTGGATGAATCTGCTGGCCTGAAGAAAAAGGAAGAAGATTTAATTATTGCAACAGCCACTCCCAAAGTAAAACAAACCTCAACTGCCAGCTGGAATAAGAAGGTACGATTTTTAATAATCTAAAAAGATACTAGTTAATTGTATGGGATAAAATATTTTATTTTATTTTACTTGTTTAAGTTTATGTGTGCTAAAAATTTCACTTTTAAATTGTTGTATGAAATCAATGCAGAAACTTTTTTGTTTTGGCAAACCTTCGCTGTTAATTTATAGTAAAATTATGTACCTGATCTTTTTTTCTAACCTCGATCTGTATGTTTGACAGAGCTCTGCTTCCCCAAGTATATCTGAGTACAAGCTTCTGACTGCGAGGAACATACAGCGGCCTCAGCTGAAGTTCAGGGACAAGATCGACAATGAGAACAGACCATTTGTCCCCAGAATTACAGAGAAACCTAATGCTCTTCATTCTCTGGAAGGTACATGATATTATATCCAGTCTCAAGATTATTTGTTGTCAATGATTGCTTTGTGGGTATATGTATTTTGAATTTGTTAGGTAAATTTTAACAAATAGAAGCATATTTACAGTGCATAGAGATATACATTTTTTTTTTGCAGCAGTTCCTTTTCTTGCTTCTTTTACACTCTTAAAAAAACAATGTTTGCAAAAATTACTAATAAGATAGACTTGTAATAAGAGAGAAAAATACCTAACAATGCAACTTCAAGAGCAAAAAGGAATTTCAGTCAGAAAAGATGAAAATAATCATGCACTGAATTTTAATTATCCAATGCTTTATTTGCCTTTTTTGTTTTTGCTAAATATATGTCCTTAAAAGCTTGACCTCTGTGTGGCATGGGTATTGTATTAAAGATGAATTTATGAAGCACCTCCTTTCTTAATTCTTCTCAGTGCTCTTGCCACTTACCATAGAAAAAAGGTGTTTACATTGTTGGAATTTCTTTCTTTCTTACAGAGAGTCTTAAACTTCATGAAGATGTTACACCAGAAATGTTAGAGGAACCAGATTTTCTGTAAGTCTTTTTGTCTTATTAATACTTAAGTTTTAAACTTTTCTGCAATTTTTGTCAATGCCAGATTAAAAAACTAAGATTTCATAGACATTCTCTATCTGCAATTGCTACATGTAATATCAGAAGAAATAAATTTGGTTGAATTACAGTTACCCACATCCATACAAGTTTGAACTAAGTATGTTCAAACCAACAGAAAAACAACTTCAAGCCACGGAGCCCATTGTAAGATTACATTAAATTGCATTCTTTTATAAGCAAAGAACGAACAGATTTTCTGACTGAAAGCATTATTTTTCACTTTTTATTAAAATTTATTCTATGAAATAGTAATAAAGTTTTACAAACTTGCTTTTTCTTTAGAGGCCACTTTTGACAGCTGATACTCCCCTGACCTTTGTCTCCACATTGACAGAATTTCAGTCGGTGCTCGATAAACTCAGAACAGAGGAAATTATAGCTGTGGATTTAGAAGTAAGTCGGTTACAAAGAAATAAAAAATTATAGGGTTCCTAGTATCCATTTAGATATTCTGATGATTTGTCATTGTAAATTATGTAAATTTGTATGTTTGGGAAGATTATGGATCTTTATTTCAGTGAGATATTCTAAGCTTTACATACATTACAGCATCAGTCCTACATAACTTGGATAATATGCAAGGGAGATTTTGGAATTTTGTCAAACATGATTTCCAGTTTTCATTATCACTTCTACAGGACTGCTCACGCAATATCTCTGTGTTTTGATGTTCATCATGTTATTCTTATATCCAGAGCATCATTTTCACAATACTTTCCAGTATCTCTGTTGATTGACTTGTGTAGTACATTTTATAACTTTCTCTTACTTCTGGATTTTTTGGATTTCAGCATCATTCTTATAGGACTTTCCAGGGAATAACCTGCTTGATGCAGATCTCCACGGCAACAGAGGACTTTTTGATTGACACTTTGTCACTAAGAAATGACTTATCTCCCCTTAATGAGATACTGACAAACCCTGCTGTTGTCAAGGTAATACTGATAAAATCTGCACAAGGTGTGGCCGTTTGTAGTGTAAGAGGAGCCTTAGTTATCTACATGTTTTTTAAAATTTAGAATAAGAATATACAAAAATGAATTTCAAGAGTAAAGTTTTTTAAGGTGAGTCTTTAGACAGAAAAAAAATGACAGGTAAAATATAATGAGTAGTAGCTAGCTTTTAAAATTAAAAAAAGATATCATTATATTGATGGACATGTAATTATGATTGACATATGAAAAAAAGCATGTGATGTCAGGTGAGTATTGTTTTTATTTCAGGTGTTCCACGGAGCAGACAGTGACATTGACTGGCTCCAGAGAGACCTTGGTCTGTACGTAGTGAACATGTTTGATACAGGACAAGCTGCCCGGGTACTAAACCATGCTCGCTTCTCATTGGCTCATTTGATGGAGCACTACTGTGATGTCACTGCAGACAAACAATACCAGTTAGCTGATTGGAGAATTCGGTATGTGATAATCTGGGAAAATTTATAATTTTTTAAGAAGTTTTTCTGATATGTAAGTTGATTATGAATAATAGATTTTGTAATTTAAAATCAAAAAAATATATATTCTAAATAGTTCATTAAAAAGCAATGATCATATAAGAAAATCTTTGAAATGTTCATTTCTTTGTTGTAAGGGAGGCAATTTAGATGTGTGTATAAGATAGTTTTCTGTTTGTATATTCTCGGTATATCTGTTGTAAACCCTTTTTCAGACCCCTTCCTTCGGAGCTGATGCAGTATGCTCGCGATGACACACATTACCTGTTGTACATCTACCACAGAATGAAGCAAGAACTGTTAGCGAGGGGAAATGACCAGAAGAATTTACTGATGTCTGTTCTACAAAGGAGTACAGACATCTGTGCCAAGGTCAACTTCTACAATTATAATTTCTATATGTCAATAACAAAGTTACAGATCCTGAAATCAGAAAGAATTTTAACTTTAAATTAATCCACCCATGCATGTATTTGTGGCAGGAGGTACGGGTATAGGTAACAGTGATATGAATTACTGGTGTTATAACCTACAAGGACTTAAACATAATTTACAGATACAGGTACTTTTAGGTACATTTACTATAAGATTACTGAAATACTACCTGCAGGTACATGTACATGCGATTGTAATCTACAGATACATATAACTTGCAACATACTCATCAGGTACATGTAACTCTACATGAATATACCTGGAATTGATATTTCATCTACAGTAATGTAACTTTAACTGCTGTATACATATCATCTATATTTTAGTATAGCTTTCAAACAATCTACACACAGGTAACTGATTTACAACTGATTTGTAATGTACAAATTGTTATTGTTTGATCTATAGGTATATAAGAAGGCTGTGTTTAAGGAGGATTCTTACCTTGAGTTGTACAAGAAAAGTAAGAAGGTGTTTAACTCACGGCAGCTACAGGCCCTACAGAAGTTATATCAGTGGAGAGACAAACTGGCCAGGGTGGAAGATGAAAGTACAGGGTAAGAATTAAATAAGTACAGAAGTTGTATCATTGAGAGACTTGATCACTAGAATGTAGAGCAAAAGTAATGAGTGTGAAGTAAATAACTGATTTTCTTTTTGTATATAGTCAGAAGTAATATGGTTACAAAGAACTAAGTAAACCAATAGTCATAAATAAAGGACAGGAGTCATGGTTAAAAAAATTAGAAGTGTATAATGAACAGTGTAATCTTTGTTTAACCTGTCCATTTATTTCAACAGATACGTTCTTCCGAACCACATGCTTCTGCAGATAGCGGAGATTCTGCCGCGAGAACAGCAGGGGATCTTTGCGTGTTGTACACCCATCCCTCCGTTAGTGCGACAGTTTCTGCCAGAGATTCACAAGTTTATATTGGAAGCCAGGGAAGCTCCTTTGATAAAGGTAGGGATCATTGTACTGTGTACATTGTACTGGCTCTACTATTGAAGATGTACAATATTACAGTCTCCATTATTATAGAGATGTACATTACTTTTTACACCATACACTAAAGGATTGCAATGGTGCTCACTGTATTTGTGAACATAAACTATGTTATTACATGTATTTAAAGGTGTATTAAAATGTTAAGCTACTTAGAAATTTTAGTCTCCTTCAACTAAAATATATAGTAAATAGTCTTTCTTGAGGTACATGTTAATATTCTTTTTAAAACACATCTGAAAATAACCTCCTTATTTGTATCAGGTGTCATTACCACAAGAGAAAAGACCCAGTACATATCAGCATCCCAGATACGACCCGAACAGTCTCCTGAACTGTCACCATGACCTCAGTCACATGTCAGATGACCCCAGTCACATGACAAATAGTCAGCAGTCAACTACTATCCCAGGTATATCTCTCTCTCCATCTCTCTTGTTATCTTTCAAAAATATGTCCTTTTCGGATCTGTTTCACACTTTCTTTTCCTTTTTTTTTAAATGTGTCTCGGTGATTTTAATTATTCATAAAAATGAATACTGTGTCCAGGAAATGTTTGCTTGATTTTTATATTTTCCCTTTTATCCAAGTCCTCAGTGAATGAATTCAATGCAGACCACATTGTCTCTCTTGCAGCAAATTCTAAATGGGGCAAAACTTTTTGTAAATGTTATAACATGAATTCTTAACAGCATTCTTAATATTATTTTGTTTTAACTTAGATGTTTCCATGGTAACAAAGTCCTCCATGCTGTATGGTACCAACAACTCTGGCCTGATAGTAAGGGTGAAGGCCAGTCCCCTTCTTACAGCTTTTGGTGACAAAGTAAGTCTTATTTCTAGGAGGAATATATTAAAAAACATACATGTGTTCTTTTGTCATATGGTGTGATAGACTATCAAATCTGTGATATGCATGTGTTTCATTTCTATTTACACTGCTAGAAGGACAAGAAAAAAACCACAAAGGGACAGAGAATAGCTGCAGCACTTGCTTCCTCCTTCTTAAGCCCATTTACAAAGGTACTTGGTTGCTAATTACCCAAGGATGTAACCTGACATTTTTCCAAGATCGACTGGAAATTGACCCGAGATTTAATAGTATCACATGCTAAAGGGAGAAAATGAGTTATTGCAAAATAATATTATTTAATGAGCTCAGAGTTTATTAGGAAATTGAAGTTTTGATACACATTTTATGTACATTTTATAGTTCATGATTTAACATCTTTATTTCAGTTTCTGCCTGATGATGGTGAACCTTCTGCAGAATCAGAGGTAGTTACATGTATATAGTCAAAGATCATTCTTTGATGGTATTTGTTCTTTTTTTTTTTTTATTTCAAAAAAAATATTTCAATTTTTTTTAAAAAATGATATGTTTTACAAAGGCACAGAGTTTAGGAAGTTGGACATTAAAGAAGAATACAAAGAGGAAAGAGCGATCTCCTAGCCCACCTAAAGGTTAGAATTATCTACAGACTACTGATATGATAAAAGTATAGTCTATCATAAGTGCAATTCTGTCAGCTGACTTTGAGAGCAAAGACTTTCATCTCTATTGCCATTGTCAGTTCCTTAGTTTGTTAATACAAAATTTTACTCTGAGTGTTAATTTTCTTAGGTCCACCTCCAAAGAAGGTTAAGACAGACCCTGTATCAGAACAGATTGAATTGTCAGTGAGAGAGGTAAGGCTTCAGTGGATGATACATTAAAAGTTATACTGAATACAAGCTAGTTTAAAGACTAGATCTGAAATAGTCTCAGGTGTTATAATTTCTAAATCACTTTGAGGCAGTATTGCGTAAAAAGAGGGTTTCGGTGACATTGATTTCAGATAATCGAGTTTCTTTATCATTTGATATTTGGTAAGTATTCCTGCAGTAACAGCTTCATTTGATACATTATGTCTAAACCATGTTTCATCAAGATGACAATCCAGCAAAGACAGAGGGACAAAGAGGACCATGTTAATCTGAAAACAACAGACGATGACAAACCTAAGAAAAAGAAGAAGAAGAAAGAGAAGAGGGAGAAGAGAGAAGATGCTGAGTTTGCTGCCTTTGATTACAGCCAGGCAGACCAGAATATGTTCTTAGGTAGGATGGGACTCAAATAAATGTACCCTCTTAGGTAATACATACAATGTAAATGAGAACATCGAGAAATAGGCTAAATCAAATCTATGGTGACTTGTTCAATTTCCAACAAATGTCATAAATGTTAAATACATTTACGGTACTGTGAATTTGTCTAAATGATTTGAAAATCCCATGCAACCACTTTGTATTTCACTCCGATTTCTTAAATCTTTGGATACCTTGGCGTTTTTTCTCAGTCCTATCAAGTTTGAGATAATGAGGTTTGACTGTATATTTATTTCAGTGGAAGATTGACCTACATACGTACATGTAATTAGATGTATTTATTTACTTTTTAGGTGGTGACAGTAAGAAGAAAAAACATGATGTTTTTAACCCGTACGCTTCATTACAAAGTAAAGGAAACCAGAAGGTCAGTATACTTAGCTGTGTTCTTTCCATTTCATTGATGTTAAAACAATACGTAGTGTGAACACTTTAAGTATATATTTGTCCACATCCGTAAACTAAAATTCAAATCCAGGAACATTTTATAAATTTGAAATACGATTCATTTCTGTGTTTTTAAACTGGGGGAAGATGTACCATAGACATTTTCTTTTCGGGATATTAATAGGTGGTCACAAATGGTCAACAGAATTTTGTCACTTACATGAATTATACATATAATAGCCTCAATGACAAAACAAGAATCCATATAATTAACTACTAATCTGCTGACGAAATAGACAGAAATTATAATTCAATAATAAGTATGATCCGTTGGAAAAAAGTAATGTAAGATTTAAATGGGACAGATAATTTCATCAGTGTCAGTACCGGTAATTGCTTTTGTTAGTTTGAAAACAATAGAATAATTGAAGGAGAACCTTTGTTTCATTTTTAAAAGGTTGGAAGATCGAGTCAGTCATTTTCCCGATCCCAGAAGAGTCACAGTTACAAAAAGGATGGAAAAGGAGGGGGGAGGAGCCACAACTGGCAAGAAATTAGTGCTAAACTTCATATGCTGATACATACTGATGTAAGCAATTCAAATGCATCACTATTCAAGATATTCTGATATGTAAAACTTTGATTGGCACAGCCCAACCTTAGCCCAGGGGTCATGATCTTAACAATTTTAAATTTACACTACCTGAGGATTAGTCCGAAATATCTTACATTTCAAGGTATTTTCACGATTTTGATACCGGTATTTTAAGTGCCAGGAAAATATCAAAATCGTCAAAAAAAACCTGGAGAACGTCAGATATTTTGGACTTATTGACCTTGATCTTCATTTTGACATTGACGTCACCTTATCTTTCCTGGCCCAGTGGTTCGTGAGTAGATTTTTTAATGGTGTCATTAATTTTTCACTTACTAGTATTTGTTATTATCTCCCCTTGCAAGAGAACATGGCCCTTCATTTGAACAAATTTAAATTCCCTTTACCCAAGGATACTCTGTACCCTATTTAATTGGTTGAAATCGACCTAGTAGTTCTTGAGAAGAAGTTGAACATGTTAAACGTTTACGACGACAATGACGTAAACGACAACGTACACTTTTTGATCAGGTGAGCTCGAAATTCCACAACAATGATCCAAACATATGCTAAATTGTATAATTTTAAGGTACCATATTAAATTCTATAAATTAAAAATGATAGTTTTTTTTTTACCGACTTGTAAAACTGACTTGAATTTAACAAAATATTGACAACCTAATGCAAGTAAATTTTTTGACAGAAGAATTAAAAGGCAAATTTCTCTATAATACAATTTTTACAGATGTACACCACTTGTTTATTTGTATTTTCTCTTTTGTAAGAAATTTACATCTTTGAATATAATGGTTCACTATGGAATATGCATATATTTTCATAAAAGCTAGCTGCTAAGGCCTGATTTATAATGTTCTCAGATGTGTTTTAAATTCCATAATGACCCAAAAACATGGACTGCTCTTTTTCATAGTTACAATAAAAAAATATTGGAAAAATATCTCGTGACAGGATCAACTCAATTAAAAGCTTACAGGGTTCTCTTTGATGTCATTAAGTGAATCTTATGATCCCAAACACACATTCAGTTCTTCAAGATTTTAAAATCGACCACAAGAGCGATGAACTATATATTAGGTTGTGTTAGAAGCTGCACATTGGGAAATGAGACATTATTTAAGTACAGCTCCGTGTAAAAATCATGCAAAGGGTGATATATGAGGGTATTAAAAGGTTGGAAGATCGAGTCAGTCATTTTCCCGATCCCAGAAGAGTCACAGTTACAAAAAGGATGGAAAAGGAGGGGGGAGGAGCCACAACTGGCCAAAACAGAACTGAGGGGGGAGGAGCCACAACTGGCGGAAACAGAAATGAGGGGGGCAAGAATGAGTCACAATCAACCAAAACAGAGATGAAGGGTTATTTCATATTTAAATCTCTTTGTGCTGTCCGAACTGCAACAACAGTATAACATTTGTGTTGACATTGTCATAGTTATATTAAAATTACAATAATAAATGGTGAAATACAGCATTTGATGTCTTCAGAATTGTCTATCAGAAGAACATAGCTGTGTGTTTAACATAAATATCACAATTGTTTCCAAAAAATTTTGAATATTTTGATATGCATATATGTAATTTGTTAATACTGAATTTGAATAGAAAGGACATAAATAATAAATTCCTAAAATATAGAGAAACAGTAGAATTTTAAAGTAAAAAGCTTGTAAATTTCTGCGAAATGTACATGTAGGTGTTCTTTTTCACTCTTAAATGAAAACAATCGCCCATGGGCGACATTGCTCACCTCAGCACATCAGCTGGGAAAAAAACACAAATCAGTTGGAAAGTTTACCAAGGTTGGGGGGGAGGGGTTATGGCATGAATTTTATACTACTTGAGGATACCACCATATAGCATATAACTTTGCTGTTCTTGAGAAAAAGATTTTCTTCCCATATGGTACATGTACTTTGTAAAAATCGATCCCCCATGTGTGGTCCCTCCCTACCCCAAGGGGTCATGATTTGAACAAATTGAAATCTTCACTACATGAGAATGCTTACATGTGAATATGACTAAACATAGCTTTCTTTTCTTGAGAAAGACTTTTCCTCCTATATTCCTATAGATGTAAAACTTTGATCCACCATCATGGACTATCCATAACCTTGGGGTTTATGATTTGAATAAACTTAAATTTGCACTAGCTTATAAGTATCACTTATCATCATGGCCTTGCTATTCTAAAGAGGAAGATTTTTTCTTTATATTTCTATGTAAAAATTTGAACCCCACCCTACCCCTGGGGGTTATGATTTGAACAAATTTTGAATCTTCACAACAAGAGGATGCTTCCATATAAATACCACTAATCTTTATAGCTTTGCTATTCTTGAGAAGAAGATTTTTCCATATATATTTCTGTGTAAAACTTTGATGATCCCCCCATTGTGGCCCCACCCTATCACCGGTGGTCATGATTTGAACAATCTACACCATCTGAGGATGCTTCCATATAAATAAGACCAATCATAGTTTTTGCAATTCTTGAGAAGATTTTTATGCCCTGCCATGAATATGGCTGGGACATATAGTGTTTGTCATGTCCGTCTTCCGTCCTTCCATTCAGCTGTCCTGTCCTTCAGTCACACTTTGCGTTAAGCTCAGTTTCAAAGAAACTATCCAAGATATTTTCATCAAATTTCATAGGCTGATAGAAATTGATGAGAGCTATGTAACTGCATCAACATTTTTTTTACCTTGACCTTTTCTTTGACCTTGACCTGACTTTTCTTAAATAAGTGTTTAGCTCAGTTTTACATTAGTTGAAGCATTACAGTTCAAGATGGTGTTATCAAACTTCACTTGTTGATATAAACTGTAAGAGCTATGCGACTTCCTCATCATTTTTTGACCTTGACCCTTCCTTTGACTTGACCACACTTTCCTTAAATTAGTGTTTTGCTCAGTTTTTACCATTCCTTTCAAGATGGTGTTATCAAACTTCACATGTTGATACATACTGATGAGAGCTATGCAATTGCATCAACATTTTTTTACCTTGACCTTTCCTTTGATATTGACCTCATGTTTCCCAAATCAGTATCAAACTCATATGCTGATACACACTGATGTAAGTAATTCAACTGCTTTAGCATATTTGACCTTGACCTTTTATTTGACCTTGAACTCACTTTATCAAATTGTGTTTCAGTCAGTTCTAAAGAAATCATTCAAGATATTTTTATCAAACTTCATATGTCGATACAAAATTGATGAGAGATATTCAACTGCATCAACATTTTTGACCTTGACCTTTTCTTTGACCTTGACCTCACTTTCTAAATTTCGTAAGCTAGTGTCAAACTTCATATGCTCATACATGTTGATGTATATGTAAACAATTCAACTGCATCAGCTTATTGACCTTGATCTTCATTGACCTCACTTTTATCATGTGTTTAAGTCATTTTAAATAAAGCATTCATAATATTTTTTCAACTTCATATGCTGATACATAGTGACGAAAGCTTTTCAACTGCATCAACAATTTTGAACTTAGCATTTCCGTTGACCTTGACCTCACTTTATAGAAATTAGTGCTAAACTTCATATGCTGATACATACTGATGTAAGCAATTCAAATGCATCACTATTCAAAGATTTTAAAATCGACCACAAGAGCGATGAACTATATATTAGGTTGTGTTAGAAGCTGCACATTGGGAAATGAGACATTATTTAAGTACAGCTCCGTGTAAAAATCATGCAAAGGGTGATATATGAGGGTTCTCAGAATTTTATGATTTTCCACTTATAGATTTCTCTTGCACTATGAACCATTATGTAAAATAAAAACTGTTTTGGTTCATGGTTACTATGATAAGAACAATTTTAAATTAAATTTTAAATCTTTGATAATTATTTTAATTGTTCATTTCTCATCAGAGATTAAATAATTTATGAAAAAGGGGTTAAAAAACGTTTTCAACAAGCAATCCCCAATATAGGAGTGTGTAACATGTATGATTTTTCAGGATAATAAACAAAAGATATTAGTGAAAATTTGTGGGGGTGGTAAATTGATTTTTTTTCATATGCTTAGGATGTTAATGACATAGGTATATTTTCCTACACTTTGTTGTGTTATCTACCACTTCTGTGCATCACATAAAAGTTAAAGTCATATAATGTAGGCATAATACACGACACATAACCAGGTACATTAGCATCTGGATCACCTGAGGATTTTTAAGAACACAAAGGTGCATTTTTATTCTATATTGCTAATTTTCATGTGGATGAAGCAATTTGATGAAGAAATGCACAGAAATTTGTTGCTAAGACAGTCTGAAATTAACACTTTTGGCACCAACCTTGAAAATACTTGTTCTATTTTTCAATGCTAAATTTTGTTTGAGGCTAGTTTGATATTGTGCAACAATTTTACTTTTTATTACTCTACTGGTCAGAGACCAGAAGACTTATTTGATACGACGAATATTTCTTTCTCGTTTCTAAAGAAATGGGCGTGTCATTGTGTAACGATGGACGTTCGTAAAGAAACACCCAAACTTTCAATTCAAAAGAAAAATTTACCACTTTTCTGTGCTTCATTTTATCATTGCTCTATTTATCGTATAAGCAGGACCGGTACTGCTAGTGCAAAATTTCAAGTCCAATGGTAAATTTTTCCTGCCCCCGTAATTAAAGATTAGGGATATACAGTTTTTGCCCTGTCCTTCTGTCCACAGAAACTTTAAGCTCGCCCTTAACTATTAACTGGGTGGGGCTTTGGCTTTCAAATTTCTCAGGTATGTTTCTCCTGACATTACCTTTCTTATGGTTCCAAATTTGACCTCTTAGCCTTAGAGTTTAACCCACTTTTACGGAAAATGACAAAACCTTAAGCTAGGCCATACCAATTGAACAATTTGTGCGAAGGCTTTCATACTTTACATGTGTATTCATTGTGACAAGATCTTTCAATGACTGTAAATATTTTTGAGCTTCATTGGCCCACTTTTTACGTTTTGAACAGTTAGTACTAGGGATTTCATATTTCACACAAATCAGTAGAACTAGTCTTGAGAGAGACTTCTGGTACTTTTAGACTCTTCGTGTATAAGTTGTTAGATTTGAACTTCTCCCTAGAAATCTCAGCGAATGAACTTTGTAAGTTAGTCATCATTTGAGTGAGGCAATCTCTAGTTCTAATTTTAAGTTTGTATACGTTAAAGGTATATGAAAGAGGTAATTAGAAAGATTCCAGTGCCTACCCCAATTACGATTATTACACAGGGTTTTGAAGAGGGTCTTGGTCTTGGTGAACTTTTCTCATTGATATGCTTAAATTTTATATCGTTTAGGTAATGTCTTAACTTTGGTCAACCCAGTTTTTACATATTACTAGACGTGCTTCAATTATTTTTGAACATCGGAACAATTCAGAATTAAGAATTAAAAGGCAAATTTCTCTATAATACAATTTCTACAGATGTACACTATTTGTTTATGTGTATTTTCTCTTTTGTAGGAAATTTACATTCTCAAATATAAGGGTTCACTATGGAATATGCATATTTTCATAAATGCTCATAAGGCCTAATTTATAATGTTCTCAAATGTGTTTTAAATGCCATAATGTCCCAAAAATATGGACTGCTCTTTTTCATAGTTACAATATAAAATATTGGAAAAATTCCTCCTGAGAAGATTAACTCAATTAAAAGCTTACAAGGTTCTCTTTTGATGTCATCAAGTGAATCTTATGATCCCGAAGCGGAACACACATTCAGATCTTCAAGGTTTTTACTATCGACCACAAGAGCGATGAACTGTATATTAGGTTATGTTAGAAGCTGCACATTGGGAAATAAAAAAAAAATTAAATTTTACATCTAATTATTGTAATTTCTCATTTCTCATCAGAGATTAAATAATTTATGTTAAAAGGACTTTCAATAGGAAGTCCCCAATATAGAGTGTGTAACATGTATGCTTTTTCAGGATAATTAACAAAAGATATTAGTGTAAAGTTATGGGGGTGGTAAATTGATTTTTTTTTTATATGCTTAGGGTGTGAATGACATAGGTATATTTTCCTACACTTTGTTGTGTTATCTGTCACTGCTCTGTGCATCACATAAAAGTAAAAGTCATACAATGTAGGCATAGTACACGACACATAACCAGGTACATTAGCATCTGGTTCACCTGAAGATTTTCAAGAACACATTGGTACATTTTTATTCTTTATCCCTAATTTTCATGTGGATGAAGCAATTTGATGAACAAATGCACAGAAATTTGTTGCTAAGACAGCCTGAAACACCTTCGGCACTGAATATCTGGCACTTTCCTTGAAAATACTTGTTCTATTTTTCAATGCTAAATTTTGTTTGAGGCTACTTTTATATTGTGCGTCAATTTTACTTTTTATTACTCTACTGGTCAGAGACTAGAAGAATTATGCGATACGACAAATATTTCTTTCTCGTTTCTAGAGAAATGAGCGTGTCATTATGTAACAATGGACGTTCGGTAAGAAACACCCAAACTTTCAATTCAAAAGAAAAATTAACCACTTCAATGTGCTTTATTTAATCATTGCTCTATTTATCTTATACGCAGGACCGGTACTGCTTGAGCAAAGTTTCAAGTCAAACTGCTAATTTTTGGCTCTCGTAATCAAATATGAGGGATATCAGTTTTTGCCCTGTCCGTCTGTCCACAAAAACATTATGCCCGTCCTTAACTATTTAAGGGACTGGGTGGTTGTGGCCATTTTTAGACTATTTTTATCCCCTTTGGAAGAAGAGCTCCATAAAAAGATATAATAAAATGACAAAAATTAAAAACTAAAATTTATGATTTTTTTCTCTGCCAAATGATAGGTGACAACTTAAGATATCATATCAAAAAAATTAAGTTATATCTGGTGGTTAATTTGTCATATGTTTTTTGACCCCCTAGTCTCCTTAAGTGGGTAGGGCTATTGCTTTCATATTTCTCAGGTATATTCCTTGTGATAATACCTTTCTTATGGTACCACCAAATTTGACCTCTTGACCTTGGAGTTTAACCCACTTTTACAGAAAATGACCAAACTTTAGTCTAGGCCATAACTTAATTTTGAACAATTGGGGCTTTCATACTTCACATGTGTATTCATTGTGTCAAGATCTTTCAGTGGCTGTAAATATTTTGAGCTTCATTGGCCCACTTTTTAACCTTTTGTCTTGGTCATACGTTTTAAACATTTAGTACTAGGGATTTCATATTTCACACAAATCACTTGAGCTAATCTTGACAGAGCTAGCTAGTCTTCTGATACTTTTAGACTCTACATGTAAAGGTTGTTAGATCTGAACATCTCCCTAGAAATTGCAGCGAATGAACTTGATAAGCTAGTCCTCATTTGAGCGAGGTAATCTCTGCTTCTAATTTTTAGGTTGTATTGATGAAAGGTATATGAAAGGGAATTGGAAAGTTTCTAGTGCCTCCCCCCAATTACGATCATTTCACAGGGTTTTGAAGAGGATCTTGGTCTTGGTGAACTTTTCTCATTGATATACTTAAACTTTATATCGTGAACGTTAATGTCTTAACTTTGGTCAACCCAGTTTTTACATATTACTAGACGTGCTTTAATCATTTTAGAACATCAATCTTTTTTTCATACATTTCTCTTCTAGCATACATTTACAATGTATTCCATATGAAAAATCCAAAAAATAACAAACAGAATAACGTTTCATTAAATATCATACCCGCGATATTGTAAAATGCAGAGTGGGGGGGGGGGGCTCTCCGCAAGCACATGTGTAGCAACACTGCTGGGGTAGCAACGAAGGCACGGTGGCGTCATTATTTTTCAATACAATTTCTTAAAATAAAGAAATACACGTCGTCCGTGTTTATTTCCCTTTAGAACCTAACCTACTTTTTCCTCCAATCAGCAGCTGCTAAATTTTCTATTAAGTAGATCACTTAATTGTTAAAATTAAATGTCTATCCAGTAACTCCGCGCGCTGACGTATTAGCCAATCAAAATAGGTTCTAAGTAAGTTAGATCATATTAAGTAAAATTTTAGTGGTTAAGAAGGGCTCGGTCGCTTCGCTCCCTCCGCCCCTTCTTAACCACTAAAATTTTACTTAATATGATCTAACTATTACATACATTATTCACCAAGCTTAATATCTTAACTTGTGCATTTTTCACAAAATGTAAAACCTGAAAGAAATTTAACGACTAATGCTGTGCTATGTTTTCTTTACCCCCAGTTGGAAATTATTCCTTATCGATATAGAATACCGACATTTTTGTAAGGGAAAAATAAAACAAAAAAGAAAAAAACAAAAAAAAAACATTTAAAAAGTAAATTGGAAAGCATGTTGCAATTAAAAAAATGATATAAAATGAAAATTTAATATGTATACTTAAATACATCTTTACAAAAATTAAGTGTATATAATTGTATATATTGATTAAGGAAAAGATTCTTCTATGGGAGTGGGAGAAAGAGGTGTATACATAATGTATGTTTTGCAATAACTTAAATATATATAAAAAAAAAAGGAAAGATTATTTGGTAAAAGCATTATTTCATCCTATGGTGTATATATACAGCACAGTCCTGCTATTCTCGCGAGGTAAGTGGAGGCGAGTATTTTTTTAAAAGGATTTTCATAAAATTGCCTGGGCTGGGGGTCATAATTTTTTTTTAAAATTCACGTCTTTTCATGTTCCAATTATATAATTATACATCCTCAATATTGAGCTAATATTCAAATATAAATTATATATTAAAGTTTTCACAAATCTTACTGTTTGTACGTTTTATACATATAAACAAACTAAAGTGGAGTATACGTGCTCAATTACGTCATAGCTTAATTCTTAAGCTTCCGGCAGAACTTGCAAAACATCTCGAATGCTAACCCTCATCCACAAAGATTGGAGCCATTCTTTTATGATATAAATAAATCATATTAGTAACTATTTTCCCCCCAGAACACTCTAATAAGAACTATAGATATATAAAAGAAACACCTTGTTTTCTAGTATCTATTGCCTACAGATTTATGCTGCACTGTTTTTGCGTCCAGATGTACAAATAGAGAAAAGCCATTGCATGAATGTATTTAGAATGCACTGAATTTATATATGTATATGACCCCTCCTCTTGTATTATAGTATTGGATAGACTGTGTAGATTTTCCCTTCTGTAGTCTATTTTAGGTTAAACCAATTACTCATTTTTCTCACTTTTTGCTTTTATTTCAAAAATGTTTTTTTTTTAAATAACATGATATTTTTTAAAAAATGTCTTCAGAGGTTTTTATTTTAAGCTCATATTGTTTCGGTATATCAAACAATTATTGCATGAATGTGTTGGAGATATGAAAAATCCTATTCATGCATGAAATATGATTTTTGCTCACCTCAACGAAGCATGCATTGTTGAGGTGTCAGAAATAATTCTGATTTTAATCAATCTGAAATCACTAGCAGCATCTAAAGCATGGCTTCTAAAATTTATTCCTGTGTATATACAAGCTTTCGATTCGAAATGAAATTGATATTTGGAAAAGTCGTCACTTTGCCTTGTTGAGAAAAAATATCTTTTTAATAATGGCCCCTTCTTTGATGAGATTTCTTTATCCTTGTTTGATTTCTTTTTAATAAAAAATGTAGTCTTTACATAAAAACTAATAAAACTGCTGAAACTCTACTTATTTCACTCTCAACTGCAAGTTTAACTCTTTATTCAGTATTTTATTATAGTCATCCAAGTACCATTATCCTGTTTTCCAGTGATCGTCTTAGTCACGTGATGTATGTATTAAACGAATGGGCATTCCCCTGTTTGCCTTCTTAATATTTCATTGTCATCAGATCTTAATATATTTTTTTTCTACAGAAGCTTTAAATCTTCGTTAAATTAATCAGTCAACTGAACTAATTAAGATACTGTATGTATAATACATAATCTGTAAATCTTAATTCTACAAAATTGTGAACAAACTAAGAAGCGTGCAACCACAAATACTACATTGTACATTCTAAATATTCAAGTATTAAATTTCCGAAATTATTTGTTAAGCTCTCTCTGGATAAAAAGTGTTTTATTGTGACAATGACATTATAGTCACGTGATGTATGCATAAGATAAATTGGGGTTCTTGTTTCAACATTTTTAAAAATATATTTTCCTTTTATTATCTTGTCAACAGAAGCATAATATACCTCAGGTATATAAATATATATCTAAACACAGAACAGATTCAAATCAAAAAGGTTTCAATGAAGAAAAGCATTAAAAAAATTTAAGAATATTTAACGTAAACAAATATGATTTTTTCAAAGATTCATTCACAGATATGAAATAAATGTTAACTGTCTTGAAATATAAGCGATATTTGGGCCGGGGTAAGAAAACATGATGGAAGGCGAGGTTAGCCGAGCCCTCCGATCCCGTTTTCGACCCGAGCCCAAATATCGCTTATATTTCAAGACAGTAACCATGTATTTTGCTTTTCCTGCAATAAATCTTAACATCCCACATCCAAAATGAGCTATTTTCAGCAACATTTAGGTACATTTCTGCTTTTAGAACGTTGGGATACATGTACGAGGCTTTATTAGGGCATTGACTTTTAGTTTATTACGGTACCTTTATTAGGTCAATGCAAGACCTGGCCAATTGCAGGATAAAGTAAATAATAAAAAATTTTGAAATTAAATTCACTTTATTATTTAGATGTTTTTATATGATATATAAAGTGTAGTTAAATAACATTCATTGGCTTATAAATGATTTCTATGTTGTTATTAATCTTAAATCCTAAATCTCAAGTTAATGTCTATCACTATAGAAGGAACTGTTGATCTTGTGTGCAAATCACAGAAGAATCCCCAATACACTGAGCACGGAAAGAGTTCTAATTTTGTTGTACATGTACTAATATGCAGCTAGATTTATCTGCCCTTTGATTTGATAGTGACAAAAATGAAATAATCTATTGTAAGTATTGTCAAGTATTCTAAACATTGTATTTTACATAGATGAAGTAATTAAATACTTTACAAGGAGTGTTTTCCCTGTTTAACTAAGAAGCTGTTATATGATTCTCAAATACTTTGTTGTCTTTTGATTTTTTTTTTCTGAAATAGAGTGAATAGGAAAAAAATTGACATTTCATCTTTTTTTTTTTTGCTGTAATTTTCTGTTAAAAGTCTAAAAGAAAAAAATCATGAGTGTGTAAAGTATATTACAGTTTGTCAATTTCCTGTTTTAGGCCGGTTGACTCAATTTCTACTTTTCATCAACAAATTTCACTGAAATAAACTGAAATAAACAATAACGCTGAAAAGTCCCAGGGAAATAAACTTCCTTGATCAAGTGCCAGATATTGACTATAATGGATGGTTTGTTATTTCTCTCTCAATATTGTATATACTGTAATTAACGTTGTTATAAAAAGTTACGATATCGAACAACATTGCAATGTCCACGATGTGAACCATGTAAACAAGAAATATAAGAAGGGCAATGTTTTCACAACGTCGACTGATATCGACCAACATTTCGATGTCGACGATGTGAACGATGTAAGCAAGAAAAATTACAAGGGCAAAGTGTAAGGACATATGTCAATGAAAAGTGTCCCAAAGTTTATAGTTTATAAAAGAGATTTAAAAGATAAAAATGAAAAAAATAAACATTGTTTTTTTTTTATAGTTCTTGCAGTGTGAAATGCTTTAGCAGCATATGAATCGTAATATCATTTAAATACTTTTAGAAAATCAGATCTACAAATCCATGCACCAGTCCTTATTACTTTTAACTGCTCTAATTGTTCACAGTCCCTCTCTTATCCACACTTTTTGTTCAAGTATAATCATGTTCTAACAGAATGAATTTGTTTTTTTAAAACAATGTTAAAAATATTTCCTTCTCATCCACAACAAAGGACTTTGGAGTTTGATCACCACCCTTTTTTTCTAATCTAAAATTGTAAGGTAAGCTGCCAGTCCCCTTTCCTAGAAGAATACAAAAATCTGTACTAGCTGAGAAAAAAGTTCTATTCCACTGTTTATTCTGTGACATTAATGAAACTAAAGAGATGACATTTAAGCCAAACTTGTTATATTATTGTATTTAGTCTGACGTAAGATAATTTTTTAGTATATTATTCATGGTCGACATTTTACAGACAATGATGAGTGAAGAACAAGTGTTTTCTGACAAAACGTCACAGATATTCAAGTTTTAAAAAATCTTGAAATTAAGAAGTGTCATAAAGGTCCTAAAATGACATAAGACGAAGGCTATTGAGTTTCATAGTCTGTTCAATAAAATACATGAGATAGAAACAAAAAGAATGTACATATACACTGATTTGTACGTGCATATTTCGGGGCTCTATCACAATGTAGAACGAGCCTGAAATAGTTTTCATTTTCTTTCAAATCTAAAATTCATGAATACTTTATGAAGCAGGCTTGTGCTTGTTTGTATTTTGATTGAGATATTTATCCATATTAATATACATGTATTGAAATCTACATGCATTTTGCTTAATAAAATCGTAACTTTTGATTTACAGCAATCTAAATATCTTGGAACGGGCCTGAAGAAAATTTTAAATTTTTCAAAGTGTGTGTGTGTGTGGGGGGGGGGGGGGGGGGGGGGGGGGGGGGGGGGGGGGGGTACGCACTACAAAAAAACCTCGTGACTACTCGATCTGTGCTGCATGTGTACATGTACATCTATCTCTCCTGTACAAATCCAAAACAAACCTTATCCTCTGTATATGTAACTTACTAATGCTTGACTTTTTCAGATAAAATGAAAAAAACCTATCAGGAATAGAATTGAACATTAATATTGTACTAAAAACTACATAAATATACTATCACGTTAAGAAGGTGGATCTCTTTCATCATTGTAGAAAATGTTAAATAGTGTTAACGACTGTGTCACCTTTCAGAGCAACCCAATAAATTCGTCCGAGCATGCATTGTCGGCCGTTGTAAATTTTACCAGAGATCCCTACGCAAATGAAACGAACTCTCTGTACAGAAACCGCTGTGGATGCGGAGCATCACTACATGTAATTAAATTCTTTCATCATAGAAAAGAATCCGGCATTTAAAACTTACTATCTTAAGCGAAATGATATTATTATGGATCGGGTTAGCAGTTCCATTAATTTTACATCAATCTTAGAATATACGGACATATATTCAAGATAAGCTTCATTTTTTGTTTCTTTAGAAATGCTTTTATATATAAAAAGAATGCATTTTCTAGAAAAAAAAATCTAATTTGATGACTCTTCCTACCTTCTATATCGACACCTCTCTATCTACAATGCAGTCTTTGCACACAAATGCACAAAATATTAACTTTTTCAGCTCTAGTGTATGTCAAACTATGTAGTAAAATATAACATTTGAGTGTCGTTATCCTGTTTTCAAATGATCATCCCAGTCACGTGATGTATATAAAAGATGAATAGGAATTCTCAATTTTGTCTTTTTAATATTTCTATGTCAATTGAACTTCAAATGTTCATTTTCTATAGCAACTATAGAAATTCGACCAATTAGTCAATCTATTCAACTTGTATTATTCATTCATGTCCAGTTCACTTAATAAATTCGATTTTGTCGACATCGCAATGTTGACAATGTTGATACGATATCGTGTTTACATTGTCAACATTGTTATTATTTTTACATGACGACATCGTCGACATCGCAATGTAAACAATGTTGATACGATATCGCGTTTACATCGTCTACATTGTTATCATTTCTACATGACGACATCGTCGACGTCGACATCGCAATGTTGACAATGTTGATACGATATCGCGTTTACATTGTCAACATTGTTATTACATCTACATGACGACATTGTCGACATCGCAATGTTGACAATGTTGATACGATATCGCGTTTACATCGTCTACATTGTTAATATTCTACATGACGACATCGTTAGTCTCGCACACAACTCTATTATAATTAGGGTCAGTCTCGCACACAACTCTATAATAATTAGGGTTAGTCTCGCACCCCACTCTATACAAAACAGGGTTAGTCTCGCACCCCACTCTATACAAATACACAACTCTACTAATTAGGGTTAATCTCGCACACAACTCTATAATAATTAGGGTCAGTCTCGCACACAACTCTACTAATTAGGGTTAGTCTCGCACACAACTCTACTAATTTGGGTTAGTCTCGCACACAACTCTATAATAATTAGGGTTAGTCTCGCACACAACTCTACTAATTAGGGTTAATCTCGCATACAACTCTATAATAATTAGGTTTAGTCTCGCACAAAATGTAATAATATTATGCGTCTACATGCGGTATTTTCTAACTGGTTTCAATAAGTCATTCAAATCCATAATAAAAGTATACGCATTCCCTAAATAAATAACGTAACTGACACAAAACAAATTAATCAAAATATTTTCCCGTAAAATTTGTCGTCGCTATAGAAAGTTTATTTCTGACGTCACGTTTACGCCGTCACGATAGCAACGACGTTAAAAGCTAAACACTTTAACGTTATTGCATGAAAACAAATTTAGGAAGTGGAAGGATGTCTGCATTTGTGCATCGAGACAGAATTCAAAATTGCTACAAGGAAACAATTAATGATCCATTCGATGAATTAACAAATGAAATGTTGCATAATACTGCAGTGTCGAACAGCGTACCGATGGAATTTTTAATTCCTCCTTTTCATACTGGCATCGTGCATTTCCTTAACAAATCGGAAATTCGACCCTGGCGAAGCTGGACCCAACCTTCAATTTATTCTGCGACGGTCGGATTCACTGGAACAAACAAAACAGCAGCTATGGATGCTGGCCGTAATGCCATTGCCGAAGTTGAGAGTGCTACCAAACTTTGCGACATGAGGTCTATAATAAACCAATGTAAGTATATGCATGTACATAAAATATTTACCGGGGTATTAATTATTAATTCATTATTAATATCAATTTTTTATCTAAATACTTTAACATGAATATTTATGGTTTTAGATTTACATAATTCGCATACTGTTGCTTCAATACCCCCACCCCCCATCCCCCTCAAGCACATAGGCACAAGACTTTTACATTTATCATGTTTATTACAAATGTTTTCATTAATTCGATTAGTCTTATCATAGCAAATTATTTAAGGAATGAAGCTTATTTCAACTTATGTTATCCGATATAACATAACTTGGGGCAGTTCACGCTTTATAAACCGCGAAGCGGTTTATAAGAAAGCGTAAACTGTTTTGTTATATCGGATAACATAAGATGAAATTAGCTTCATTCCTTATAATTTAATTTCAGTGTAGACAATGAGACAATATTTCCTCCGGAAAAAGGCTTCAAATTGAGCAATATTTTAAAAGTAACGTCAAGCGGAGTAATACGTTTTTGACGTAACTCATTGTGACGTAGGCAAGTTATGTTATACAAAATGTTATATGTTCCTCTGAGTGATTCAGCCAATGAAATTGCTTGATACAAGTGAAATTAAATTATATATAGACATTTTCAAAGAGAATAAATATCTATATAAGATCATTATTTTATTTTTTTTTCTTCGAAATTACTCTTCGTTTTAATAATTTATAATTTAATTTTGTTTATATTCTAGTCTCTCATTGGTTGATTACCAAAAAGGAACACAAGAATAAAACATAATAACCTGGTTTGGTATGGGGACACACCCCCTTGACAACCAGCTGATTCATCTGTATCTATGCAATCCCACATTTCCAGTCCATGGAATTACATGGAAAATTCTACATTTAATAAATGTACCTTTAAATTCAAACAGTAGCTCGCTCTTACCTCGTGTAAACAAACATCATGGCTGCTAGATCTGTATATCAGTTATTACGTCCCCTTGTTTCAAATCACTTCCGTTAATAGGGATGTATTATTGAGCGGCAAATTTGAACCCATAAAAAGCAGCATAAACTGACCCAAACCAGGTTATAATCGAATAATTTGGCCAAGAATTAGAGTCATTCCTAAATTACACCTCCCATGAAGCCGGAAACTCATAAATAAACTTAACGGTATAGACGGTTGATGACGTCGATCAATTGTGACGTCACTGTGAAAATACGAAGATTTCTATGATCAATCAATCAATTGAAGGTCATAGAAAAATCCTGTTTTTATTACACAGTCATGTAAATGAAAGGGGGAAATAACTACATCTGCTGATATATTAGATATTACTAGTATCACGCACATGAGAGGCCTCTCACTTCATACAATGACATTAAAAAATTGGTTTGATTGAGTCTTCCTCTGAACAACCATTGATTTAACAAATAAAAATTCAAATTACAAAATATTGCTTAAAGAAATAAAATTTTCTAGCAAATTAGATTACACCCCACCATAACAAAAAAGATCCTTCTTTATCCAGGACCATCCGTTCCATGCAATGCTATAACAAGGAGCACAAGAAATATTGCTGAACAGGTAAAAGAAGAAATGAAATCTTTGTGCGAGTAAGGACTTGGCGAAACAAACCATGAAAAGCCACAAGGTGGAGGGTGACTTATTTTCACTTTCATTAAAAAACCCACCCAAGACATGTCTCTTGAAAGTACCATACAGATGACAAACACTCTTTCCAAGGTTGGAAAAGACATGAGGGAATACGAGGAGGCTCTTTCTAACACCGAGAATGCACCACCGTGCAAAAAAATGAAAACTCTGATCACGAATGAATAATTATTATACACTAATTTCATGTTAAACCACTTGAATAGTCATAATGCCACTGTTTTCATACTGATATAATCATATGAATTTTATACAATACAAGTAATATACAACAATAAAATTCAAATATCGTTCCTTTAATTTTCACTTCTTTCATCCTTCTGTATACTTGTATTCAAATCAAATCAATTTGTAGTTCATTTTCAGATTGGAAGAGACATACTCCATACTTGATGTGGACTCATCATGATCAGAGTCAAACATCGCCCTGGTGATGATGTGCAAAACGTAAACAGAAAATATGAAGTCAACTTGATTTTATACGTTATATGCGTTGTCAATGATTTTACCAAGATAAATAGGCAAAAAATGAAAATCAATCTTGACATGCTGACGACTCGATATAGGCCAACACAACTACTAAGTATATAAAAAAAAACATATGAAAAGAATTCAATATTCACACAACATCAACTCAGTTACCGACCAACAAAGCGATAACGACGATGTGAACAATGTAAATAAGATTTTGAAAAAAGAAGGCAATATTGACAAGATGTCGACACGATATCGAACAACATTGCGATGTCAACGATGTTAACAATGTATACAAGATAAATAGAAGGCAATGTTGACACGATGTCGACTCGATATCGACCAACATTGCAATGTCGACGATGTTAACGATGTAAACAAGAAAAATAAGTAGGGCAATGTTGACACGATGTCGACTCGATATCGACCAACATTGCAAAGTCGACGGTGTTAACGATGTAAACAAGATAAATAGAAGGCAATGTTAACACGATGTCGACTCGATATCGACCAACAATGCAATGTCGACGATGTGAACGATGTAAACAAGATAAAAAGAAGGCAATGTTGACACGATGTCGAATCGATATCGACCAACATTGCAATGTCGACGATGTTAACGATGTAAACAAGAAAAATAAGTAGGGCAATGATGAAACGATGTCGACTCGATATCGTGCAACATTGCGATGTCGACGATGTGAACGATGTAACAAAGATAAAAAGAAGGCAATGTTGACACGATGTCGACTCGATATCGACCAACATTGCAATGTCGACGATGTTAACGATGTAAACATGAAAAATAAGTAGGGCAATGTTGACACGATGTAGACTTGATATCGACCAACAATGCGATGTCGACGATGTGAACGATGTAAACAAGATAAAAAGAAGGCAATGTTAACAAGATGTTTACATTATATTAGTAAACGATGTAATACATACAGATATAAACAAAGGTATTACTGTCATGTTTAATATGTTATGATATTAGGAGGACTAGTATTCTTACAACGATGTCGACAATATCGAAAAAACATCGTGTACTGGACATACCTCGTATTATTCAATAAAATATGTTTAAAGTAATCACATCAATCGATGAAGGTAATGCATGTAGGCTCTACACGCATATAATCCGTCACTCAGGATTACACAAATTTTAAACACGCAACCACAAAAGTTTCATTATTTTTATTTTTTGTTATTTTAATTTTTATGTTCGATCTACTTCATAAAACTGTTTTGTTGGATATCTAGGAAGTAGAATGTGAAATTAAATGGGAAAACATATTATGAGTTTTTATAAACTTATAAATTACTTTAAAACAAATTAATAATTTTGAATGAAAGCTATTTAAGGTCCTCTCCTTTACATAGTTCACTTCAAAAAATGTTAAAACTTCATGGATCTTTTAAGCAACGTATACGTAAGTAGATCTATTTTGCCCTTTTAGTTAAAATTGAATATACTGAAATTTACAGTGCAATGGACAGTTTGCGCTCAACACGAATATTCTAAATTTTTCTATATTATATCAAAATAAAGTAACCATAGTCAAACATAATTCAATCAGATATAAACAGAAAATGTTGATTTTTTTTGCATTCTTTAATTATCATTGAGTGATGACTGACTGTCAACAACTGTTTATTTAATTTATATTCTTTGATACTGATGAAGTGATGCCCGACAGTCAACAACTGTTTATCTGATTTTATATTCTTTGATTCTGATGAAGTGATGCCCGACTGTCAACAACTGTTAATAAGTTTAAATTCAACATTTGATTGACACTGACATGTGTTTGGGATATCTAAGATGTATCATATAATCTCTGCAAATGACTACCCGATATTTGAAATCATAAAATCAGATTATTTTCAGCAGATGTTAACTCAAAGTACATCTTGTACATTGATAACATTGTAAATTTAAGTATCAGTCTTTCAAATAAATATTCAACAATTTTTTAAAGAAATTTTCTCATTTCACCAAGGCCATCCCTTTGAAAAGAGAAGACCTATCGAACTGTCTTTTAAAAACATTGCCGCAAGCAAAAGACGATGTCTTTATCTAATATAGTTTTAAAAGTTACCTCATTAAAATTTTGATTTTAAAACGTAAATTTGCATGTTTGGTCATGGCTAGTAAGTTTATGGTTCAGCTCGTAAAAATTATCTGAAGTAACCGAATTTACATAGTACTTATAAAAGTTTATGTCATCCCCTTTTATAGGTCATCCGACCTTAAATCATAAGTATCTTATATACCATCACTAGTATCTTATATATTTTACTACATCTTATATCCGGCTGCTAGACCTTGTTTTTGGTTGTTAAGAATGTAGTCTTTTCATAAGTGCAGAAAGTTAAATGTTTCTAGTCTCTAGTGCAAGTTAAAGTCTTCATTTAATGTAATGTTATAGTTATCTATAAGTACCCTGATCCTTTTTGAAGTGATAATCCCGGTCACGTGATGTATGTATTAGACGAATGGAGATTCTTCTTTTTGCCTTCTTAATCTTTCCTTGTCATCAGATCTTCTAATATTTATTTTCTACTGCAACTACAAAACAATTCAATCAACCAGTTAATTCAACCAAACAAGATATACGTCATATATTATACATAAATTGTAAATCTCGATTTTATAAATTAAAGTTGTGAACAATCTTAAGCTTACAACCACACATTCTACATGGTACGTTCTACACAAGTATTTTCGAACGACGGATAAAAACTGGTATGATGTGACACTGACATCTTAATCACATGATGTATGTATTAGCTATATGGAGATTCTTGTTCTGACTTTTATCTCACTATTTTTCTTAAAAATATTTCCTTGTTTACAGATATATATGAAACCTCAAATGTTATCTAGATATTCAAAAAAAAAGAGAATAAAAGAAAAAAAAAATACAGTGAATCAGTCAATGAACTTACATGTAGCTATACATTTTTTCATAATAAAATGTATGAAAGACTTTAAAAGTCATAGTCGTTTACATGAATATTCTACTTTTTCATGCTTATCTTTATTCAAGCCCTTTTTGTTTTTTTTTTAAAGATGTGTCTAAGAATGATAAAGTATAGATAGATAATATTTATTTGCATATAAATGATTTCGTATGATTTTACAAACAATTTACTGATAGAAGCGGTTATTTAAATTAACGCAATTTCCCAAGAAGTGAAAAAAAACGAGTACAACACAATTTTTGTCAGGAAGAGGGACAAGATATTTTTTCTGCATTTGAAGATCTTTGATAGTATTAACAGATACTTGTTCACCTTTTCATATAAAATGTCATTCAGTAGACCAAATATATATTGGCATGTGCTTCATGTTAGTTTTGATCACGTTTGCCATTAATAAGTTACTATAGTACATGATCAGAGGTAATCATCTTACTTTTTTTCAAAATATTCTTTAAATGGAAACAAATTTGAAATAACAAATAAACTCTTTCGAAAAAAAAATATGACATATGAAATTGTATCGAACAGTTTATGTATTATCCCGATTTTTCCGAATCCTAAATCACTTTTCAGAGTCCAAATCTGAATGTTTTAGGTAAAACTGAAAAAAAAAAAAACAGACCATATTTTAAAGAATGTTTGTTTGCCCTCTCTCGACCTAGGGTTAAACCTTTGATTTTGGGTCTGTATTTAGATGGAATTTTTTTTTTCAAAAAAGTTCTGCATATTTTCGACTAACAAATGAGGAAATTCTGGGGAAAAGAATTTTTAAAAATCATTTCATGCAGGTAAAAAAAAAAATTGTGTAGGGCCAATTTTAGCCGTTTGTGAGGGAGAGAGCAAACAAACAACTTTTTAACTTATGTTAAATTATTTTTATTTTTTATATATACACGTGTAACATTACATTATAATATATATTTCTTTACATTGTGGCAAGGATAGTTGAAGTTCATTTGAGTTTGAAAGATACTCTAATCACTCAGCACGGAAGGTGTTCTAATTTCTTTGTACTTATACTGAAATTAAATAAACTGAAATTTGCGGTAGAATAATCAACTGTAATCAATACTCTATTATTTTAAACAGTGTATTATACCTAGATGAAGCAATTGAATACCTGATAAAGAGGTTTTTCCCCGTTAAAGTAAGAAACCGTTATTTCTTATCTCACATACTTTGTTGTCTTGGGTTTTTTTCTGGAACAGAATGAATAAGAAAATGTTGAAAATGAAACAAATCAGCTCATAATTTTATCTATTTTCGTTGTAATTTCCTTAAGGCTAAAAATAGATAAAATGATCATAAGTGTGAAGATTATCATTAAGTTTTTCAATTTCCTGTTTCAGGCCGGTTGTTTTGATTACTACTTTCCTTCAACAAATTTAACTGAACTAAACATTAACGCTTAAAAGTCCATATGGAAATAAACGTCCATAGTTACGTGATATATATAATTTTAGGTTCAAATCCATGTAATAAATATATAATAAAATCAAAACAAAGTGTTAAATTTGATTTTCACTATTTATGTTGGGAAGAAATAACTGCGCCTAATGATTCGGTTTTGCCATGAGCTCCCTTTTGAGTTCAAACAGAAAATATGCACATTTGCTCTTCACTAGGTTTAAAAAAAAATGCACATACAAATATGTTAAATGAAAGAAAACCCGCCTTGTAAATATCAAAATAGAATGAATAAATCAGATCAGTAAACTTATTGCAGGAATAATTTCTGGGTCACATTTTACAAAAGAACACGACTAATGCCTAGGTCACATTTAAGCCGATGGTCGGACGACAAAATTTTTTTGGTCTTGTCGGCTGAAAGAACATGATCGGCCGACCCAGTATCGGGCGACACGGAGTAGTCACATTATTTCTTAGGGACACTGATGACTTATATAGATAACACAAAAAATCTTTTTCTCTAGAAATCAGCTATATTTTTTTCAAAGATCTATAGTCAGATAGGTGATGTGAGTAATGTTTGCAAGGCAAAGTGGCAGAATCTTATAAAATTGTGACTCAATGTTTAAAATGGGTGCAAAATTTTGTATGGGATTGCATAAAAACGACAAATGGTGCATATCTAAGCAGCAAATAATACTTAAGATTTCTTTATAACTTACAGATTAATTATTTGTGTTATTTCCGTTCATAAAATATATATCAATCCATGCATAAAAAATTTTGTTTGTGTTATGTATCCTCAATAGGTTAGATATTCATAAGTCGGCCAATCGTCGCCGGATCATCTAGCTCTGAGCTACAGTTTGATTTTAACCGTCGGCCGAAATTTTAAACACCCTTATTGCCCAACGACGGACTACCGACTAAATTAACTGACCGCCGATGGTCGGACGATGATCGAAGGTTGGTCGACGGATAATTTTAATTGTGGAAATTGGCCACCGACGCAGGAAAAATTATAACTTGGACTGATGGACACAAAATTAGTCGGCCGACAAAAAAGAGGTCAAAATCGGCCAAGACAACGGCCGATGAGCTGACGGCTGTCACCCGAGGAGTCCCGTTTTTGCTTCAAAACCCGTCAGCCGTTGGTCGTTTTTGGAAATGTGACGGGGATTTATGACTAATCATTTTAGCTTTTTTCTAACACCATACATTTACTTATTTTTTTTTTTAATTTTAAAATCCATTAGGATGTTTCCAAACTCTTCGAAATACATATATATTATAAAGCTCTTCACATCAATATCTATTAAATGAAAAAATGCTTCAAATATATTTTGATCTTAGTCATACTTCGTTTGTAAAACAGGGCCATAAGTTTTGATACCCGAAATAGCAAAATCTATTGCTTCAATGGTACAAATTATATAATTTTATGTATATGATTAGGCCAAATCTGATATCCCATTGTTTAGAATAAATGCATTTAATTTTATAGAAACAGATCTCAACTGTGATGGATGTCATGATATTTTCTCCTCGATTATCGTTAATTATTGTTAATTTTTTAATTAGAAGGTTAACTTTCTCATATAAAAATTCAACTTTCTTTCATTTAGGATCAACTGTTCATACATAGCCAAGTCAGGTTCAGAGAAAAACATGTATTATTAGTGACATTTTATGTAATCTGAAAGCATGAACAGAATATTATAAACGATCTCTTTAAAGCATTTACCACAATCTTATTGAATTAGCTGCCCTAGTCTCTCAGAACTTATATTTTTCTTGCTTCTTTTAAATCAGTTGAGTTATATTGTAAAATAAGTGAAATCAACAAGTGTTTTCTAATCATCTTTCAGGAAAACAATGTTTTTTTCACTTCATTGATGTTATATACATAATGCCATATATATATGAATGTCCTTATATTCTTTTTTTATATTCTCTTATTTTTTGTCGATGAATATGTTATATAAAACACACAATGATAACTAGATATTTGATAAAAATTATTATATCTAATTACAATTTCGTTCTATTAAATGAATATGTTTAAAATTCTGTCAGAAATAGCTACGGTTCTACAAGTAACATCGATTGGAGTTGATATGTTTAGTAAGATTTTCTGTCTTAGAGCGAAAGATTATGTTATGTCGCTAAAATACTAACAGAATCTAAGCATGGCTTCTAGAATTACAAGAGATTTTATTTATACATGTACTAAGCAGAGCTAGTTAATGCAAAGTCTTGGTAATTGTACCCGTAGTTCAATGAGCCATATTATTTACCTTAAGTATAATCACCAACCTTGCCAAGATGAGCGCCTTGTTAAACTGTTGGAGATCTCTTTATCCACTTTTGATACAAAATGTAGTAATTGTGCACAGCTGCACAAAAGGTTAACTTTTCAATATATGAGTACCGTTATCCTGTTTACCAGCGATCATCTTAGTCACGTGATATTTGTGTCAGATGAGCAGAAATTCGCCTTTATGGCTTCTTAATATTTCCTTGTCATCAGAACTTCAACTAATAATTTTCTACCGCAATAATGAGTCTGTCAATCAATCAATCAAACAATCATTTTAACAAGATGCTATATATAGGGTGTAATATTTATAGGGATAGAAATGCATTTTTATTATCTTAAAGATTCCATAAGAAGACAGTCATTTTGAATTTTGAATGGTTACAATTTAATGCTCTTAATAAACTACATACCAAAAACGTGGAATTTTATGTGTTGCTTTTATACAATTTTAGAAGCTATTATTTTCCCTTTTTATTTAAAAATGAATAAACTAATACCTATATACAATGCAATAAACAGTTTGCAATCATATCTAATATTCTGAATTTTTGTACGATTAGAAAGTAAAATTAAATTAAAAGTAAATAAAATACAATAGAATATTAGGGATAATATTAAATGTTCTAGAATGTTTTACTAAATAGTTTTAAATTCTTTTAAAAAGATATGAGATAACTGTCTAAGGTTTATATTCTTCACATATTATTGTTTGGATCGAAAAGCTTGATGAGCTCCATATTTTTCTGAGTCTTTCAATTTGAAAGACTCAGAAAAATATGGAGCTCATCAAGCTTTTCGATCCAAACAATAGTAAAGTTATTTAACAAAATGATCCTCTCTGGAAGTCGAATTGGATTGACCATGTACTTAGGAAGTGAGAGCTCACAGAATTTGTACTACAACACTGATCTGGTATCCAGAAGGAAAGAGGGAAATAGGCCGACTGAAAAGAACTTGGACAAGAACCACGGAACAAGAAAGGATACAGCTGGGTTGGGTAGGCTAGACATTATTGAGGACAGCAACTAGAGACAAGGGCAGGTGGAGGCAGTATTTTGGGGCTTTATGTAGGAATATAGGTGAGGTTAATTAGGTGAGGTGATGTTTGACTGTCAGATGTTTATATGTATGACTGTAAACAAATGTTAATAAGGTTTATAATCTTTGATTATTATTGTGTGATGACGCACTGTCAACTATTGTTTATAAGGTTTTTTTTGTTATTATTAAATGATTGTTGACTGTCAACAACTGATTATGAGGTTTATATATTTGTAACGGAAGAGGATAAAACTGCAGCGGACCAGAAAGGGATTCGACCCCGGGCCCCCTGAATCTTCAGTTAGGTGCTCTACCGAATGAGCTATCTGGCCACTGGCGATCAAAACCGGCTGACCGTCACATTCCTCCCCCCTTAAAGGTCTTTGGCCCCCAAAAGTCCCAAATGCAGGCTCAACCCAGACAGGCCTTTTACCTGTCAGTTCCAAAGAATATGGCACGGCACCAAATGTAACGGGAGAGGAGAAAATGCAACGGACCAGACTGGGATTCAAACCTGGGCCGACTGAATCTCCAGTCAGGTGCTCTACCGACTGAGCTATCTGGCCACCGGCGATCGAACCCGGCTGACCACCACAATATTAGGTTGTCATTGAGTGATGGTTGTCTGTCAACAACTGTTTATAAGGTTTATATTCTTTAATTTTAATGACTGATGTGACTGACTGTCGTCAACTTATTATTTAGGTTTATAGTCGTTAGTTTATATTGTTTAATGGCTGACTGTCAACACCTATGAATAAGGCTTATATTCATCATTTTATTTGTCGACACTGACGTTTGTTTTAGATATCTGTGTCAAGTGTTATCTCTCCGAATGACTACCCGACATTTCTAAAATCAGATATTTTTTTCAACAGCTGTTTACTCGAAGTATATCTTGTAAATTTATACCATTGTAACTGTTGGCCTTCAGTGTTCTAAAAACATGTATAAAAACTTTTAACGTTTGTTTTTTTCTTCCTCATATCCCTGAAGCAATCAACGAGAGAATAAAAGAAATCCCCGCAGGAAACAATCGCTATTTGTAGCCACAGTTGTTTCTGATGAACCCAACGGAATAAGCTTGGACTCATCGAACAGCGTTTCAAAAATACGAACAAAAGACAATGTCTCCTTTAATTATGGTCATAAAAGTTACCTCTTTAAAATTCTTGATTATAAGACGTAAATATGCATGTTTGGCCAGGGCTAGTGATTTTATGGTCTAGTAAAAGGTATAAAAAATAACACGATTGTTAGAGTACTTGTTAAAGTTCATGTGAATCCCTCTTATAGGTCACTAATCTTTAAGTTACTAGCAGCATCTTATATATGATTGCTAGAAATACCCAAAAAGTCCTCTATGAAAACCGAAGACTGTTATGAAAAATCTGATAATAAAAAATTCTTCACATTACCCAGTAGTATAAAATATGTTAGAATATAAAACCCACCTTTTTGGGCAATATCCATTTATCCCTATTTTTTGTTGGTACAAAATGTAAATGACTGCCGTCACGAGAAAAGGGCCCTTAAGGTCAAATTTTCACAAGTTGACTTTTTGGTAAATTTTGATAGCCGAACTCTTTCTGAATGTAAATATACATAAATTTTGAAAATATCTCACCTTTTCCCTATTTTATGAGCAGTTTAGTGAGGCGCTCCAAAAATAACTTTGACGGTACTCATTGAAAACGTAATGACGTCGCCTCCGTCTAATTCAATTTTCAAAAAAAATCTTGAAATTACATGTTATTAACATCAATCGTTTTGAGAGTTAGAAACTTGAGAAAGTATTTGATTTTTTTTCTTCCAAGCGTTTAGTATCTATAAAAACTATTCTTAAGAGATTTTGTATGTTATTACTATTTTCAAGCTTATTTTAGAGCAGATCTGGTAATTTGGAAAAAAAAAGGGGGGGGTCTAGATAGAATATAGGAACGCTTTATAACATAATCAGT
Organism: Saccostrea glomerata; assembly: GCA_003671525.1. Taxonomy (NCBI): domain Eukaryota; kingdom Metazoa; phylum Mollusca; class Bivalvia; order Ostreida; family Ostreidae; genus Saccostrea; species Saccostrea glomerata. The sequence continues at coordinate 479,394 of PRKT01000176.1, read as the reverse complement.
AGGAAAATAGTATTTGTTTATATTCATATAAATTATTCTTTTTATATAAAATTATCTAATTCAATTTATAAAAGTATATAAAGCACTTGTAACACTTAAAGATTTAAAGAAATATATATATATATATAGAGAGAGAGACAGAGAGAGAGAGAGAGAGAGAATCCGATGCAGAAGGACACCGCGCGCAAAACGGGGCACCCCTCGCAAAAAGCACATCGATCCCGATATTTAAAAAAAATCTTATTAGACAGCATCCACTCACCAACACACACGCACGTACCTTTATTCCGTATAACTGTTACGATAAAAAAAAACACCGTGTATTTTCTGTATCACCGAAGAATTCAATTGAGAAATAATAAATTCAGATACGCAAAGGTATGTAAACTTGTTTTTGAAAACGTTTATTCCTTTTATAAACATATTCATGAAAAAATATACGTTCTTTATTCCATGCAAAGAAGTAAGGAGTCAATCTTTACGTCGCGGGTTCGAATCCCACTGTGGGACGTGGAGACAGGTCCTTCGAATGAGACCGTGTAAACCGAGGTCCCAAGTCGCAGTACGTGCTGGCACGATAAAGATCCCTCCCTGCTCAATGGCCCTCAGTGCCGAGTATAGGACAACATTTCCACCGGCAAGTGTTGGCGTCTCCATATGAGTGAAAATTCTCGAGAGGGACGTTAAACAATATACAATCAATCGTTTTTGAATATTTTTTTTAAAACGTTTAAAGCTCTAAGTTTCCATTGATTATACAATTCATTTTCTTCGCGTGTCTTAGTTATGGAGTAGAAACGTAGTAAATAGGCTAATAAAGGACGAATGAACCTGAATTATTTATATACCGTACCTTAAATTGAAACTTTCTTTGAATTTATACCTCAATTTGAAACCGTCTTTTAAGTTCTTATTTTTTAAAGAAGTAAATCACAATTAAATCGGTTAGAAATATTTCTGCACATAAACTTTTTTTTAAAATAAATTTGTGGCACCTGTACCCTGTTTCACTTAAACACAACGTTTGTATTATTCTTACAAGGACAGCTACTATGATCTAAAAAAAAATGATTTATGTATAATGTTGTATAACTTAATCAAAGAGATGGGAATTGTGCTGTTCTAAATTTTGACGAAATCTATTTGAAACTGAATGAATACTAATATATTTTTACGCAAGAACGGCAGGCCCTTAGGAAGCCATTTCAGTTGGTGGGGGGGGGAGGGGGGGGGGGGGGGGGGGGGGGGGGGGGGGGGGGGGGTTGCTAAATTTTTTTTCAGTTCTAGGCACTCACAACCACCAAATTTTCCTTGACAAGCAAAACAATTTTGTTACGACCACGAACGGTCATCTATTCATTTTCCTCCGTGACAAAGGCTAATTAACTTGATACCTTATAACTTTTTCACATTGAGATGCGATTGTCTTATCCAATAATGAACTATTACGTCCAACATTCGTTAATGCTTTTTGTATGAGGCGATGCTGTTAATTAAGTAATAGTATACCGCTCTAATTTGACTCTCTTTCGCTGAAAATATTTAGGCAAGCCATTTTTCCCTAGTTATTACTTCAGTACATACCAAGCATATCAAAATGAAAAAAAAAACATTTGACTCGTACCTTCGCCTGTCCCCACACAACTCGTTTGAAAAAGGGGGAGGGGGTTCAGATAGGAAAAAAAATAAATCTACCTTTAAAATAACCTACTCAACCAAAAAAAAAAAGGTGTGTGTGTCGAAACTCGAATCCAATTTCGCTGGGGAGGGGGGGGGGGGGGGGGGGGGGGGGGGGGGGGTGGTTAGGTTCAGTCTTCTTTCAGTATCAAATTTTCTTAATCAAACAAAATACAGTGCCTTATTCGTTTGCCCCATGTTAGGATTATGATATAAAGTCTTATCTCGGAACTTTAAGAATTTAATGTCGAGATATGCGTGGTTTTTTGATACATGTATTGATGATTAGAATTGAAGATTTCAACGCAAAATGTGACTTTTTTATTTCATATCATGAATATTCAGTGATGTATATTTCACGCTCATTAAAGTTTTTAAAGATTTTAAACATTTTCATAACTTTTGGAAATTACACCCATAACAATTTGTCACATACTTTTTGCTCTTTCAGTGATGTATTTGATGTTATTCAGAAATTCGTAGTTAGAAAACTTTGCTTAGCTATAGTTTTTCCCCCTTTTGGTTTATAAAAATCCTCATCCATAATATCACTGTCGATGTAATATTGTTAATTTCTTCAACACTGGGTATAATGCTTTTGGGAAAAGTCTACAATAGCTGTATTCGATTTCTTAATATATTGCAATATAGGTTCCAGTGGGATTTCATTAATTCATTTCATCTGAACAATTTCAGAAATTTGAAACAATGGTAATTTCTACCATACAATTCCTTTTAATGTATTTATTTGATCATTTGAAATTAGTTTTTGAAACAAAATTTATTTTGGCAAAATTTTCGTGGCATCCCCTATCATCCATATTGTTTTCCATTAGCATATTCTATTATGTTAATTTAGCAAAAGAAATTATATTGTTTATGTAAAAGGTTTGGATCTCCCATGTTACCAGTATCTTTATTCAATCAAAGAGGGATTATGTTTTAACTTTTACCGGTCTTTTTGTTCGGAGATTTTTTGGCTCGCCTCCCTCTCCCCCCTTTTTTACACACATTTTAAAATCAACATTTCACCGAAGGCTGGTTATCTGGGCATATCAGTATGATAAACTATGGATTAAAATTAAAATGGCTGAATACGTTTTAAATTATGGTATACATTTTTCAGAAAAAAGTAGTGCTTATAAGAATGGTAATTACTATATATGCATAGATCTCTCTCTCTCTCTCTCTCTCTCTCTCTCTCTCTCTCTCTCTCTCTCTCTCTCTCTCTCTCTCTCTCTCTCTCTCTCTCTCTCTCTCTCTCTCTCTCTCTCTCTCTCTCTCTCTCTCTGTGAAAAAAAATATACATGTATAAGGAATATACCTTTTAATATTAAGACTTCTTAACATGAATTCAAAACTCAATTAAGCATTTGTAAATTGCTTAGAAAACAAATATGCAACATCTTTAATTTAGTCATGCATAGACATCGTTTTGATCGCTGTTCCATAGCTAGCAAGATGCATGTCCATTGCCCCGTATATCTACATCAAGTTAAATACTTAAACAAAATTATGAATGAATTAACGTACTAAATTGTAAATATATCATATACCAATTAAAAACGGCCCGTATCAAGTTTCAAATTTTTCTTACGCTTTGAAATTTAATTTAATTTCTTGTTTACAAAATGCAGTCAACAAAAAATTTACTTCCGTCTTTACAATACCGCGACTTTGACGTCGTTTTCTGAGCATTGTGACGTCAAAAGATAAGGGCCCTTTTCTCATGACGGCAGTCAAATGTCAGCAGTTCTGCTTGTATTTGATACACTGCCAAAGATTTTCAATTCATGGATTTAGGCTTAAAAGATATTATGATGCAACCCACTCATCATTATACACATGCATTGTCTTTGTCTTAGAAACAACCCCGATCTAAGGTCAGTCAACCTAAAATCGCTAGCAGCATCTAAAGCATGGCTTCTAAAATGTAGTCCTGTGTATATACAAACTTTAAAAAAAAAAAATGAAAATGATATTGAAAAAGTCATCACATTACCTTGTACTGTAAATGGATATCTGTTAGATAATAGCCACCTCTTTGACGAAATTTCTTCGTCCTCGTTTGTTGTTCTTCATTAAATAATGTAGTCCTTGCATAAAACTGCACGTTTACTTATTCCAGTCTCAAGTGCAAATTTAATCTTTTATTCAATATAATACTAGTAAAATAGTCGCCTAAGTACTGTTATCCTGTTTTCCAGTGATCGTCTTAGTCGCGTGATGTATGCATTAGACAAACGGTCCTTCCCCTTTTTGCCTTATAAATATTTAAATGTCATCATATCGTCAAATATTTATACCTACAGCAACCTTGAATCTGCGTTCAATCATTTAGCTAACTTATCAACTAAACAAGATACTGTATATATAAAACATTAACTGTAAATCTTTATTCTACAAAGTCGTGAACAACATATAATTAAAGCGTTCAACAGCACATATTACAATTGCACATTCTACACAAGTTTCTTCGAATACGACTTTTTTCAGGCTCTAATGATGAAAACTTTTTCATCGTGACACTAACATGTAATTCATGTGATGCATGTATCAGACAGATGGACGTTCTTGATTCAACATTTTCCAGGAAATGTATTTTTTCATATTTCCATGTCAAGAGCGATAAATTGTAAATGAAATACGTTTTTATTTACAATTGTAGCAGACATATATGTATATATATATATATATATATATATATATATATATATATATATCGAAAATGCATAATTATATCAGTTTCAAACAAAGGAGTTTCAATGAAAATAAGTTAAGCATAGAAACCAATTGGCTCACCTGAGCAAATGTGGCAAGGAAAAGCCACAAATCAGATCAGAATTTAAAAGTTTACTGAAGGGATGTCTGTGAATATTAATACTTCTTGAGAATGCATCCATATCAATACAGCATATAATTCTGCTGTTCTTGACGAAAAAGATTTTAAAAGATTTTTTTAAACATTTCATCTGTATACATGTATATAACTTCGTTAATATAATTGAAATTGATTCCCCATTGTTTCCCTCCATACCCCAAAGGATCATAATTTGAACAAATTTAAATCTTCAATACATAAGGATGCTTACATATCAATATGCCTAAACATACCTTTTCTATTCTTGTGAGTTTTTCCTTTTATTTTCCTATATACACATGTAAAACTTTGGTCAACCATTGAGACCCCACCCTTACCCTTAAGTGTTATGATTTGAACAAATTTAATTATACACTTAGCATGCTTCCATATAAATATCACAAGTCATGGCTTAGCTATTCTTATGAGGACATTCTTTTTTAAATATGTCTAAATGTAAAACTGGGATCCCCCATTGCGGCTCCACCCCACCCCTTGGGGTTATGATTTGAACAAACTAGAATTTACTCTACCTGAGGATGCTTCCATAAAAATATCACTAATCATGGCTTTTCAATACTAGGGAAGAAGGTTTTAAAGATTTCCATATATATTCCTATGTAAAACTTTTGAGCGGCACTTGAATCTACACTACCTGAGGATGTTCCACATGAGTCTCATCTTTCCTGTCTCAATCGTTTTTCAGAAGATTGTTTCCTATATATTCATATGTAAAACTTTAAACGACCAGTGTGGCCCTATCCTAACCCCGGGGGGTCATGATTTGAACAAACACAAATTTACACTACCTTAGGATGATTCAACATGAGTTTCATTTTTTCCTGTCTCAATGGTTTTTGAAAAAAAGATTTTAAAAGATTTTTTTCGATATATTCCTATGTAAAAATTTGATCGACCTTTGTAGCCCCACCGGGGGTCATGATTCGAAGAAATTAAACACTACCTCAGGATGATTCCACATGAGTTTCATCTTTCCAGGCCCAGGGGTTTTTGAGAAGAAGACTTTAAAAAGCTAATAAATTTCACTAATTCAGAATTATTTCCCCTTGGAAAAGGCCCTCGTCCTTAATTTTAACAAACTTAACGTCCCTTTATCCAAAGATACTTTACAGCAAGTTTGGTTGAAATTGGCCCAGTGGTTCTTGAGAAGAAGATGAAAATGGGAAAAGTTTTCAACGACAACAACAATAACAACGACGACAGAAAACGGAAGGATTTGATCAGAAAAGCTCACTTGAGATTTCGGCTCAGTTTAGCTAAAAAGAATATTAAACGTAAACAACAATAATTTTTAACATAAAAAAATAAAGATGAATTGATTGACTGTATTTTTATATACTATTATATCATATATTGGAGAAGGAGAGATATATGCAATATAGCCGTAATATATGATTTTGAATTAAATGTTGTAATGTATACATATTTGTATCAGTAATAAGTGTGAAGTTGTAACGACAATTTTAAAAATGTAGCGATATTGATATGCACCCTTAACCATATTGATTGAAATTAAATTGTTTTGGTATAAGTTAAACATAAGTAAATCGGTGTTTTAATGCAAAAAATAGGATCAATACAAAATTGCAAAAGAGACCAATGGAGCTGGTTTTTTGTATTCTTTTCATTATAAGCTAATCAAATTCATTTACAGTTCAATGATTTTTTAGGTCTCTAAAATGTAGCAAATGGCTTTTTACGTCGTTTTAGTTCACCTAAAGTTTAAATTTCTGAGTCTGTCGTCGGTAATGTTCAGGTCAGCCCATGAACGATTTCGAAACTCTACATGTATCATTTAGAATAACCGTTTATAACCTAGAGGAAACATTTTGGAGATAAGAACGAGGCAAAATGAGGTTGTCTAAAGAATGATCTTTAGTTCTTTATTAATTTTAAAACATTGTATTACTTTTTCTTTAAAAATTTCTTTTTATTATCCAATTTCTTTTTAATATTGCAATTTTTAAATTATAAATGAACTTAAAAGTAAAGAAGGAAAATGTATTTGCATGCAAAAAAACCTCTCCCTGTCGAAACAAACATGTGGTTATCGGTCAAATTATTTTCAAAATATAATTTTGAACATTTATATTTTCTATTCCTTTATTTACCTATTGTACAATATGCATATGGATTTAAAACATTGAACCAGGATTTGTTTCTCCTCGTCTTTTGCCCGGTATAAACGTCTCTTACATATTTACATAAATCACACTGAGCATCAAACACAGTTTTTCGAAAAGATTGCGGAATGAATTTGTCCTTCTCCATTAAGTAGCTTATGTATTTCGTTTCATTGGAACCTATTCTGATCAATTCTTTGGCTAAAAGTCTGACAGTAGGAAAATCCTGACTGTTAATGTAAGTTCCTTTAGGAAGATATTGACCGGCATCCTTTGGTCCGTTAATAACAGGTATCACGTAAGCACTGTTTAAATAAAGTGAAAACAGTTTCTCTGTAGTATAACCTTTGCAAAGTGAATTCTCAAAAGAAAAAAAGAATTTGTAGTCTCTTTCAAACATGGACTGACAGCCGTTCAAATTATCATATTACTTGCCACATTTTTTTGTTCCACATCTGCCAAATTTATCCACTTCTAAGCATCTACTTAGCTCTTCAACTAATTTTTCTCTTCTTGAAGGAGTTGGACAGTGGCTTGAATCCCATACCGCGTCTTAAGTTTTCTTGCTGAGAATTCCAGTGTAGTTTTTGATGAGGGGTTCTTGTATTCTTTGCAATTTACCATAGAATGGTACATAAATATCCGATTCCTCCATATACGACAAAGATAAATCAAAATGTTTCATCCATTCTTTATTTGGCCTCAATGTGTAATACGGGCTTTCTGCCGAGTTAAACACCCAAATCTGTCCTTTAATTTTCCTGATCACTTTTTTAGGAAGACGTCTGTGACTGAATACCACGATATCAGCATTGAAAACATTTCTTTCTAAAACACAGCCAGGTATGGAACATTGAGTACTATCGTAATACCGCAGCTGTTCTTCAAAGTATTGCTCTGCTTGGAACCAGTGTGTGCGATACATCCTTGGAAGTGAGTTATTGAATACTTTATTTGTCATATTTGTATTTGTATTGTTGAGTGACGAGTCAAACGTGTCTAATGTGGAGAAGTAGGTCAGTAAAGGAAGTTCTGTAGCTGGAATCAGACTCAGGATTATAACAAAAGATATAATTGTTATAAAACACAGTGATGTAAAAACGCCATTCCTTTCGAACATCTCTGAGCGTACTGAATGATAAAAGTTTTAGTTAAAACAAAAAAAAAAGATAAAGGAAAGACAAAAAAGCAAATAACATGTTCAAAGAAATATTCATATTAAAAGATGCAGTAAAAATATTATTAGACAAAACCTGTACCTCATTATAATCATTCTATACAATAATTAATTTCATTCAATGGTCTTAAGTGTCTGGTATTGTTAAATTACATGTATATGTCGATTTCTTGCTATGATACTGTAGAAGTACATTTGTCCTCGTGGTATTAAAGTACACTATGTACGCAGTCTCAAATTTTCCGCGGAAATTTGTCCAAGCGTACTTAATATAAATGTAAGGCATATAGTGACAGTCTAGGAAATCCGCGTAATTTTCTACCAGCGGATTGAACAGAAATTGAGTTCCGCGGAATTCTGACCCGGCGGAAAAAGTACGTCTACAGTAAATCAACAACATGTTCAAAGATAAAACAATTAAAGAAAAACGTTACATTTATTTTTACAATTCACTGCATTAGAAAGCGAAAATTTATGCATGGTAAACATTGAACGATTATCTGCATAATGTATGGCGAACATTAAACCTTAGAGTTCTAAATATTGAGCATCTAAAACAACCACCTTAAATAAATATTTATCTTAGCCTCCTATTGCTCAAATTTCCTCTCATGAATAAATATTTTCTATGTCTTTCAGAGCTTCGTATTAAAAAGCGGGACAAAAGTATGGGAGAAACTCTTAATGGTTGCACATCACTTGAAACATTGTATTGCATTGTTTATGGGCGTTTGATCTTGAAAACTGTTCTTTATCTCAAAATTTTTCACATAAATATCAGAAGTTCTATTTGCCTTTGTCTTTATCATACCTAAACTTGTATCACATTAGAATGCTTGTATAGATATAGTCTTCCTGCTGACACAATATACCTTAGATTTATCAATGTATATATTAGCCCTTTAAAAGACTTTATGCAGCAACTGTTCATACACATATATTGTCTTAGATCTTAGACCACTCAACATGCACATGTACTGTCTTAGAAACAAGTTTGATCTTAGACCATTCAACATGCACATGTACTGTCTTAGAAACAAGTTTGATCTTACATCAATCGACATACACATGTGCTGTCTGAGAAACAAGTTTGATCTTAGATCACTCAACATGCACATGTACTGTCTTAGAAACAAGTTTGATCTTAGATCACTTAAAATACATATGTACTTTGCGGGCTTGTAAAGACAGGACATAGATCAGCATTCGGCGAATTAACACTTTTTTATAATTATGTAACAAGGATAAATCGGAAAGTCAAGTATAAAACTTTTGCTATCATTCTGCATTCTCTAGACTTCAATGGGACTTATACTACAGGAAGCACCACGTGACGTCTATTATCAGAAAATATGCCTTAATTAAAATTGAAAAGTTCAACACTACCCCGGGGATAATAGATTTCAATTTGTAATAATAGTAATGTAAAATTATCTCTGTACCAAAAAAAGTGCTGCTAAAATCGTACTGTCCTATCACAGAAATAATCATTCAACACTTTCGGACGAAATCTTCCAAACATTTATACATTTTGTTCATAACATCGAAAAAAATGCATCAATTCCTGTAAACCATACGATTCTAGCAGCACTTTCCAAAAACAATAAAATAAGAACTTTAGATAGAAACAAAAATTAAGTTTCAAAATATGCGGCGTAGTGTTGAACTTTTGCACCTTTTTTGCTACGAACGACTGAGGAAAGGTTGATCAGCAACTAAACACCCTGTCTGCTTTAATTTTACGAAGAAATTAAAAAAAATATATTATCATACCTTATTCATCAGCTTTATTCCCACATAAATCACACATGATATTCATTCTTAATGCTTTCAAACTCCGATTTCTTGTGTTTGTTTACATGAATTCTTTCTACGTTTCACTTTCACTTTCCTACTGCCTGATCAACAGTTATGACGTCACGGTTTTGGTATTTAACCCCTGTGATATCTGCAGAGACCCAGAAACGGCAAAATTCAGTTTATATTATGCCTCTCCATATTTTGATTCATTTTTACGACCTCAAATCAATCGTAGATATCGATTTTCAGAAATCGTTATCTCTAAACTTCGCGTCATATAGCTTACTATGACGTCATACCATATAGACAAGTAGAATATTTGGTTGTAACCTTAACATACCCGCGTATCTTAGAAACGGCTTTGATCTTAGATCACTCAATCTTAAATCACCATACACATGTACTGTCTTACAAACAACTTAATTTGATCTTACATCACTCAACATTCCCATGTGTACTGTCTTACAAACAACTTTGATGTTAGATCACTTAAAATACACATGTACTAGAAACAGCTTTGATATTAGATCACTCAACCTAAAATCACTAGCAGCATCTTCAATAGGACTGCTTGGATTTTTTTCTTGTACATCTATGTTTATAAGCTTGTTTTGGAGAATATGAAAATGAAACATTGACTTTACCACAAAGGGAAAGACATCTGTTTAAAAAAATTACCCTACCTTCTCGGACAATATCTGTTTATCTGTGTCTACTTTTCTTTGCTACAAGATAAAGTCTTTATAAACAACTACATAAGATATTACTTTAGTCAGTTTCTACTGCAAATTAAATTTTTTAGTGAGTGCTATATAAAATTTAAGAACCGTCATCCTGCTTTGCAATGATGACCTCATGCAGTCATGTGAGGTATATTTCAGATAAACGGGAATTTTTGTTTTCCTTTTTCTAAAATAAATATTTTTTATTGAATTTCATAATTCTAATTTGCCTTTTATTACAGAATAAAAACAGTTCATGATAACTAGTAAATAAAGTAATAACAAATTTGTTCAATAACGTTAAGGCAACGTAAAATGTTTATTTTTAACATCAAGTGAATGTTTCATGAATTCCTTATCATTGTGTGAAAAATCATCGATTAATCATTAATTTGTTTTAAATGTGCTCCTTATTTTTGACAGAAAATTTATTTGGGTTCAAATAAGTATTCATAAACATGTATTGTCTTAGAATCTGTCGTGATCTATGGACTCTGTTCATTAATGGTTATAGAAATTTAAAATGTTAAAAATACAATCGTGCGCAGGTCTTTTCAAATGAGCTTTTTTCACAAAAAAGCTAGGCCTAAGTATGTCAGGATTAACATTTTTTGTCCTAGATACTGTCCATCATATTTTAGGTCATTAAGTCGTAGATCACACTGGATGCATCTGAAGCTGAGCTATTATAATTATTATTTCTTAGATACAATCCTGATCTTAAGTCACCCCTTCTTTGAATAATTGTTGTCTTTAACTTTTTTCTTAGCTCTATATATATATTTTTTTATTTCTTAGCTAATACCTTGATCTTAGTCCACTATTCTAAAGCTAGACTATTATAATTTTTATTCCTTCGCTACTACCTTGATCTTAGGTTATTATTTTCTTAGATCACACTAACAGTATCTACGGTTAGACTGTTATATTTCTTTATTGATGTAAATAGAGCTGAAAAAAATGTCGTTATCCCTTCTTATCCTTTTTTTCATCTTTGCACAAAATATCATCTATGCATGTAATTGCTTACAAATTTTAACTTCATGCAAGCAAAGCTCTTTTTAATGTAAATTAATGCTTAGTAGTATTATCCTGTTTTAAAGTGATTGCCCTAGTCACGTGATGCATACATAAGATGAATTTAAATTTCCTCTTTTATGCCTTTTTAATATTTCCTTGTTATCAGAGCTAAAATTGTTCACATTTTCAAAGCAATTAATTATGAAAATGTGAACAATAATGCAGTCGATTCCACTAAACAAAATACTGCATAAAAAACTTATGAAAGAATATAAACTACAAACATTACATTATATTTTGACTTCCATCATATCTTTAATGCATCTCTTGATCGAAACTGATTTGATTTGACACTGACACGCTTTTATGTTGGATATCTAGGAAATAAGAAGTGTAAATGTGGATAAATAACATGCAGTATTTATAGGGATATAATTGACTTTCATGAAGTTTGAATAAAACAAAATAATGAGTTTTAATATCAGATGTTAGCTATTTAGGATCCATTTATACAGTACACACTAAAGGGTTTAAATTCATGGTATCTTTAGAAAATTTTAGCATGTCTGATTTGCACGTTTTGGTCAAGCTCAATGAACTGAAATCTGCAGAACGATAAAAATATTGTACTAAATGAGGTGTTCTTCATTGTTCAATACAACAAAACGTTATAATATGTTGTAAATCATACAGAAGATATCAAAAGAAATGCTGAATGTTCTATAACTTTCTAATTTCATTATTCCAATACTCATCACTGAATTTTAACTAACTGTCAACAACGAGTTATAAGGTTAACTTACGCATTTCATTCTCCATATATCTATCCAGTTGCATGGATGAGTTATCTTTCCTGCAGTTTTGCTGATTTAGTATTGTTGAAGTGTTAAAGAATAAAACGAAATCTGTTTGTACAACACTGATGCCCCCGTATGGCAGGTTATAACGCGTTTTGAATTATCTCAAATATATGTCAAACTCCAATGGATAAGGTCAAAAAAGTTTATACCCAAAGGAAGGTCTTGTTCCAAGAAATACAACTGTGAAATATGAAAGCCCAACTTCTAACTCTTTAAAAGTTAAGACCAATATTTTTTTAAGCGGGTCAAACTCTTAAGTCGAGGTCAAAAGGTAATTTTTTTTAACAACTGAAAGGTCGTTTACAAAGTAGAAAACATCATTTATAAAGATTTTCAATAACCTGCCAGAATATGGGTCCTTGAGGAATATCTTTACAGATTTCAAGTAGGCCGCTGATATAGTGACTAATTTTGACCCATTGCTTTTGCAAGAAACATGTTGGAGAAAGACCATGCTGACTGGCCTTTGATTGTTAGGCCATTATTTTTAAAACTGAGTTGTCCACAGATTTTTTCCCGCTATTGTAAAACGAGAAAATTTGGTGCAAACGAAAGCAGGAATGCATTGGCGCAAATAAGTTTTAGCTCTTGAACTTGTCATTAAAATATCAAAATGTGATATTTTTTTCTTTTATTTAACATTCGTCAATTTTACCGTAGTGTTTTAATCACATGGACGTGACACAGTGTCAATTTTATTTTAATGTTTAGAAAAGAAAGAAAACGTGGAGTATTTACGCATTTTATTCATATAAAATAATGTATGCATTGCAAGAAAGTTACTTGGATAAACCATAATCATACTCAGCTATTGACTTCAAGCTCAATAGCCATGCTTAATTGCATTGTTTACCTCGAGGTGATAGATGATTGACATGCCGAGAATCCGAACTTTGAAGTGCTAATGATAAGTATTGGGTAACAACTTACAACAGTTTAACTAAATTATAATTTGGCAGTACTTTCTTGATCGTTCCTACAGTGCTAGTGTGTTTAAAAAAATCAAACTACCCTTGGCTCTTGCGTCAAAGGCGCTAAAATTAGTAGTGCGCCAAATATTCTCGTTTTACAGTATTTCCCGATCAAGACAAGGAGCACATGATGAGTATTTCCGGTCGGCAAGGAATACTCAATCATTCATTGCACCTGATCCCACCTCTGATGTTTAAGAGGTCTGTGCTTGATCTGTTCCTATTTTGTATTGTTTAAAGGACTTTTCAGCTGGCATACTATTCGTTTTCTCCACACATTTCACCATAAGATTTTAGATTGAGCAGGATAAGATCAGGATTGAGGCTATCAATTCTATATGTCTACCATAATGACACCAATATATTTATTTTTCAACAAATGCTGTACTCCTATCTTTCGTTATTTCTGAACAACAGGTTTGGTATCTGTTCTATGTAGTGTTTTTTTATACATAGTTTTTAAAATTGTTTATTAAGAGCCAGTCCGCGAGAAAACCATGCAAAATTCAAAAAATCGTCCAAATGGAAGGTTGCAACTTGGGAATTTTTAGTGGCTTAAAATTTTCTACATAAAGGTAGAAGTAAGAATATCCACAAAAAAATGTCAAACCCTGCATCTATTTTTAGTAACAGCTCATTTGCATATTTGTCGAAAATCACACAAAATTTAATGGAAAATGTATACAAATTGATCAAGTCAAAAAGTTACCTTTTGTCATCAGTTTATTTTCAAATTTTGTTTTATTGTCAAAGTCATTGTCCAATTAACACAATTAATGAGGAAAAACTTAAATCAAATGAATATTTTATTTTTTACACATCTATTTATAGATCCTAAGTAAATGAGTAT
>PRKT01000176.1:371226-461662 GCA_003671525.1 Saccostrea glomerata | reverse complement strand
AATAAAAATACAGGTGGCACTGTAGCCCTCCGGTATATCAATATATATTTTTTCGGAGAGCTACAGTTCTGCAGCTAGCAAACAACTTACTGAAGGCTCAAATTTTATATGTTCAAGTCTCAAAATTTATATGAATGATACTGAGTCCGTTTGAATTTAAATACTTGTAATTTCCCTTTTATTGATTATAAAGAAACAAACTTACAAAATGTAAGGAACATATATATTCATATGATTGTTGAAAAATTGCAAGTAAGCCAATACAATTAATTATGTCTTTTTTTCCATTCTAAACAATTGGCAAAATGCTAATCCTGATATTAGGGGTAATTTCTGACAATTTAGTTTTATTTAATTTTTAATTTTGATATTTTTCACTCTTAATTATTATTTCAAAGAATTTTTTTTAAATGTTTCTATATCTAACAACAATTATTTATAATTTAAAGTACTATATTTGACTTTGTAACCCACTTGAGTTTGAGCAATTATTTCGAAAATTGGCAATTTGTAAATCCCCATATCTCAATTATTTATTATTTCCCAAGCTCAATATTTGGCAAAGATAATGTTTAGAATTATATTTGTACAATAAAATAAAAAATAATAATTTCAAAGATTGGTCTTGGAAGATTTTGGGCATTAAATTTGTAATACTTTTGGCAATTCTTGAAAATTGGCATCAAGAGTTGTCTGCCCTTTGATATATTGCATATTTGATTATGATAATTGTCAATTTTGAAAGAACATAGTCTTATGTTATTCAAAATACCTTAATGGAAATGCAAGTTTAATTTTGAGTAAAATAAATCAAATGTGAATTTTACCATTTTTCTTGAATTTTTTAAGTGCATTTGCACTTAAATGTGCAAAAAGGAGGTGGCGCTGCCTACGGCTGCCATGTTGAATGATTGGAATTTTTTTGGTCATTTTTAAATAACATATTATAAAGTCTAACTACCCACCAAATTTCATTAAGATATGACAACCTTCGATTTGGACAGTTCTGCATAGTTTTCTCGCGGACTGGCTCTTAAGGGGGACCTATGTCGTTCTACGTCAAAGCAGCGTTATGTGACGTCACAATAGCGACATTTTTTTTATACCTGTTGACTTTTGCAACTGTGATATTCGCATAACGTTGTTAATAATCAATAACGTACACAATTTACCAAAAGAAAATTTATTCATCATTAATAACAGTTTTATTTGAATTATGGAGTTTGTTAACATTAGAATTCTCTTCCTCTAGTTGAAAATTCATAGGAATTTTAGTTGTAAAGAAATACCTCGATGATATGCTTATATGTAAGTGCAAAAAGATAAGATAAAATTCGGCAAAGAAAGCGGCGTAAATCAGGGAAATATGTTTAATTTTATGTTTACCATTAATTGTATTTTCTGGATAAAACTAAGAAAAAAAAAAGAAATGTACTTTTACTCATACTTGCTTATTGATTTATAGTACATGTAGATTTTATTGTATAAAGTCATTCCTAGGTTCTAATAGGTGTTGGTTGTTCACGGGGAAAATGGGGGGGGGGGGAGAGAAACAGAATGATTGGAATGACGAAGAAAAGAATTAATCTGTTTATATTGCTTCTTAACAAACAAAATACTCGTTTTTTGCAAAATAGTTTTATATTCAGATGGTTGTCAGTGCTTACTTACCTTTTTTTAGTGCAGAAAGGTCAATATTTATGACACAAGAGTGCGAAAATAAAAAAAAATGTCATATTTCTCGTTTATTTTATCATAAAGGTATACTTTTTTTCTTTGTTAAAATAAAGAGATGAATCATTTCTTTCAAAATATATAAATTACAAAATTATCACACAAAGACTTTTTAAGATATTACCTGTTATGCATGTCGGAATTGTAAAAAATACGACAAGAAAAACGGGGTGATACTTACATTGTACTCTATTATAATTTTTCATGCGAGATGAATTACAATAAATTTGCCTTCATTTTAAAGATACAAGTCATATAAATTAAATAGTTGTTGATTTTGAATGTGATTTGACATTTTTGGTTCTTTTTAGCGCATATTGGGGGTAGAACAATAATATCTGAAAATAATCTATTTTTTGCATTTTTTCACTGTTTTTGCACGTGCTCCAGTTTAAAAATAAGCACATAAAGGTATTGTTTTTAATACATTAAAATTAAGAGCAAGTGGTCAGGCAAGAAATGTCAAAGCTTTGAAAATTTCACACAAAGACTTTTCGGACATAGGTACCCCCTTAAGGCATAGAATGGCTCATTTTATCGTCTTTTTTTTTCTTTTCTTAAATGACCCTTTACTAGGAGAGTTAAACTCTCTTAACACTACACATAAATCTTTAAGCACTTTAAAAATCAAATTAAAATGTGCATAATAAATATTGAGTTTATTCAGAAAGTTCATAATTCCAATAAATGAAATTGCAAACGATTACAGTTTTTTAAAAAAGGTTTGAAAATCGTAGCAATTTTTTTTTCACTAAATGTGAACTTAAGAATTTTTCTTGATTTTCTTTACTAAGTCTGAATTAGTACAAAATAAATTGAAAGGCTTGACTAATACTTTTAAATACATTCTTTTGTAAGAAGGATATGGAGAAAACGAACAGTATTCAATCTCAAAGTCCAAAAAATATTACAAAATAAGAGCAGAGCAAACACGGACCTCCAAAGCATTAGAGGTGGGATCAGGTCCCATGGAGGAGTGAGTATCCCCTGCTGACCGGTAAGTAATATATCTGTAAGTCATGAATTAATGCAATTAAATCTTGATTCAACCATTCAGTTTACTCAACTAAACAAGATACTCCATACATTTGTATATATTACATAATCCGTAAATCTATATTCTACAAATTAAAGTTGTGAATAATTTAAAGCGTACAAACACATGTATTACATTTACATTTTACACAACTGTCTTCGAACACCATTTTCTATGCTTTTTTGAGGAAAACTATTTTATTGTAACACTGACTTAAAATTCACGTGACGCATGCATCAGATGGATAAACGTTCTTAGCTTAGCTTTTAAAAAAAAAAATACTTTTTCATAATATTTCCTTGTCAACAGAGTCATACTTAACCTGAAATACTTAATATTAACAATTGTAGCAGAGATAAATATATATATCTATAAAGGGGTTTCATTTTTTGAATATAGATAAAGGATATTTTTCTTAACTTGAAAAGTGCTGCTGATTTCTTTAAATCGAGGGCGTGATTTTATAAATACACAAAATATTTGGTAAAAGTCAAACATATTTCGACATTGGCTTATTTACCTGAAAATCTAACTAGTAAAACGCGAATTCTATTCAAAGCAGCAGCACTTTTCAGAAACTACAAAGTATGCAGAAACAATTAATAACTTGAATTTTTAATTTCAACTAGGGTATGCCCTTGCGATATTCAAATTTGTTCCTAACCTACATTCAGTACACGAAATATGCATTCATCACGTGACTGTCCATCGATGGGACCAAACTTCATACAGTAAAGAATTGGTTATACTATGCTATTTACATAAGTATTTGTGTTCTGTGATATTAAAACGGCTTAATTAAAATAAATTCAGTTTTAAAAAGGTCCCCCTTTTTGCACGTCTATTTTCCGTTGATTTCTCATAGTAGGCCTTAACAGTGCTGCGATGTTCTAACAACATTTTAAAAGATTACATCAAAGTTTTTGGTCTACTTACATTCATTTGTGGATATCTGAGACCATGGTAACTATTGAAACTTATTCAACTTTTCTGCGCACGCATACAATAGGGAGGAAGAAGTACCAGTGTATTTTGCAATATTTTCGTTCTGCGCCATACAGAAATTATTTTTATTTTTATTTTCCCCCATAAAAATATAATTTTTAGGTTCTGAAACCTATAATTTTCTGAAACCTAATACTTTTAGGAATGGAACGAAAGTCACATTAATCCATTTTTGGCCCTGTGATTTTCTGAAACATCAGAACTACCCAGTTTTAGTTGAAAATATGTTAAATTTTACTTTGAACCTTGGTGACTTCATATCAAATAAAAATGACATAATTTTTCTCTTGTTCATGTTTTATGACCCAATGAATTTGTCATTTTTACTCAAATCTTGAAAAGTTCTTTAAAAATGACAAGAAAATTAAGATGTTTTTTAATATTTTGCATAGCCCCCAACCTCTGATCTAAATTATTTAATTATATAATGAAAGAACTGTTTTCGAAGATTCTAGTCCATGAAATTTTTTTTGGATCGCGGGGTTGGCTCATATTTTTACCAAAAGTTGAAGATGCGCAATTTCCCCCATTTTCTTAAAAAATCAAGAACATTGCAGTTTCCAAATTTGCACTCTCAGAGGAAAATGAAAGCACTAAGTCTCTACTTTATGTTGATGTTCGAGATGGGACCTTATGACTTGGTCGGTTAATTGGTATATTTACAGGGCCATTTTATGGAGTTAGTTAACCTACCTCTTTACAGAGGTCATGCAAAAATTCTACTTTTGTCAATTTTCCCCTTTGTGCGTCACTGTGCCGCTTTAGGGTATGTAACTCATGAAATTTTTTAAATCCAGGATTTTTTGAGAAGTATATTTTAGATGCGTACTCATATAGTGTGACTCAAAATTGCAGAGAAAATAGGGGGTCAGTGTGCATCTTACTGATATACGGTACAATTGAATTGACGTTTTAGCACTTAAACTTTAACTCTTTGGTAAATTACTTTAACCTTTATCATATTTTATCAGATGTAACCATAACAATGAATAAAAGTTTATTTTTCGTAAAATTGTATGCATAATATTTATCACCGAACAAATCCTGCAACTTAATGCCTGTAAATTATTGTGTTACCCTTTTGCGCTAAAAAGTAACATATTCGGGGTTACTTTATTAAAAAACTAAATAGGCAATAAAACCTTTACTTAAATCAAGCTTTTTACGACAAGTGCTGATCAGTCACAAGTATCGAGTACGTTAAAATAATGAAAGAAAAAGTTGGTGTCAGGGATGTTAATTTTGAAATATTGGATAAAATATGTGATTTTCAGGCAAAAAATTGTATGGATTTTATCTAGATCTAGACTTATTTGACATATCTTTATTTCTCCCCAAAGTTTGTTGAAAGAAAGTATAAAACTTGTTCTAAACATATAAAATAAGACCTATTTTAAATATTCCTGCACTTGCATGCAAAAATCCCTCTCCCTCTCGAAACAAAAATGTTGTTGCCAGTCATATTTTTCTTAAAATTGAAATATAAATTACAACATCAATATTTTCTATTTTTTTATTTACCTATCGTACAATATACATCTGGATTTAAAACATTGAGCAAGGATTTGTTTCTCCTCGTCTTTTTCCCGTTATAAACATCTCTTACATATTTACATAAAGCACACTGGGCATCTAAAGTGATTTTTCGAAATGATTGGGGAATAAATTTGTCCTTCTCCTTTAAGTAGCTTATGTATTCTGTTTCATTAGAACCTATTCTGATCAATTCTTTGGCTAAAAGTGTGACAGAAGGAAAATCCTGGCTGTTAATGTAAGTTCCTTTAGGAAGATAATGACCGGCGTCTTTTGGTCTGTTAATAACAGGTATTACGTGAGCACGGTTTAAATAAAGTGAAAACAGTTTTTCTGTAGTATAACCTTTGCAAAGTGAATTCTCAAAAGAAAAAAAGAATTTGTAGTCTCTTTCGAACACGGACTGGCACCCCTTCAAATTATCATACTGCTTGCCACATTTTTTAGATCCACATCTGCCAAATTTATCCACTTTTAAGTATTTACTTAGTTCTTGAACCAATTTTTCTCTTCTCGAAGGAGTCGGACAGTGGCTTGAAACCCATACCGCGTCTTCAGTTTTCCTGCTGAGTATTCCAGTGTAGTTTTTGATGACGGGTTTTTGTATTTTTTGCAGTTTACCGTAGGATGGAAAATAAATATCCGATTCCTCCATATACGACATGGATAAATCAAAATGTTTCATCCATTCCTTGTTTGGCCTCCGCGTGTGGTACGGACTTTCTGCCGTGTTAAACACCCACATCTGTCCTTTTTCTTTCTTAATTACTTTTTTAGGAAGACGTCTGTGACTGAATACCACGATATCAGCATTGAAAACATTTCTTTCTAAAACACAGCCAGGTATGGAACATTGAGTACTATCGTAATACCGTAGCTGATCTACAAAGTACTCCTCTGCTTGGAACCAATGTGTGCGATATATCCTTGGAAGTGAGTCCGTGTTTACTTTATTGGTCATATATGTATAGTTGAGTGACGTATCTAATGTAGAGAAGTACATCTATGCTGTCTGGAACAGCTAGCTAAACCTGAGGTCCTCACATTCACACATAATCAATAACACAAGGTGCTGGTTCCATATTTATTACGGTACGTAATGAATGAGTGAGTGATTCAATGAGGATGAGACAGGTAAATAACTGAAATAAACAAAACAATACTAAATACCAAAAAGACTGAAACAGAGTTCCATAGAAAAAAAGCTCGCATATAAACCTAACCATAATAATAGATCAATTACTTTAACGATTACTAGATAAAATGAATAACAATAATCAATTCTCAAAACTTTCCTGACTTAAAACTTCGAGAAAAATACCCGACAGAAAAGTGTTTACAATAATACACAAAGTTTCTCAAAAAATAATTACCGAAATAACTTACAAATTATATGCTATACATCACAAAAGTTTCCTATAAAAAAAACTTACATGGTAGTAGGCCACAAATCAAAAGAAGGTAGTAGGAAGAACAAAAAACATGTATGTACTTCTTCACGGATGGAACTCGAATGGCTGAACAAAATTTTGCACGGGAAAATGAGGGAAGTAACTCTATACACAAAAGAGTTCTACTCAAGGAAGATAATTCAAAAAATTGACAAAGAACGATAACTCTATATGATTAACATATTTCACTACATATTACAAAGCGATATATTAAATGAAAAAATAAAAACTGTGACAGCACACTCCCCGTCTGATGTTTGTAGCATCACAAAAGTTAAATAAACTACACTACGTCATTGGCAAGAAGCAACACCATCTCGGTCACCGGACGGATAAATGTGGACGGCTGGCAGCCACGTCTGACCACATGTATTTCGGCTTTCCGCACTTTCCCGTCATCACTAGGGAACGTTTTTACGATGGCACCCATAGGCCAAAAGTTACGGTGAACATTCTTGTCGCGAAGCAACACAACATCACCCTCCGTAATGTTTCTTTCACTGCGCGTCCATTTGCGACGAATCTGTAGAGTATGAAGATACTCTTTCCTCCAGCGTGTCCAGAATAAATCTGCCATATGCTGTACGCGTTTCCACTGGGCTTGATACATGTTCCTCTTGTCAACAGGGAAGTCGACGATCACAGGAGTTTTCTGGGTAAGTATCATAGAAGGGCTCAGAGGGTACGGATCATCTGCATCTTCCGACAAGGGGACTAACGGTCTGGCGTTAACGATCGCTGAAACTTCAGCCATGAATGTTGTAAGTATCTCATGAGTGAGAGATCTGGCTGGTATCTCCAACATAACAGCATCAATTACACGTCTTACGACTCCAATGAGGCGTTCCCATGCGCCACCCATGTGCGAAGAGTGGGGTGGGTTAAACTTCCAAGTAGTTCCACACTCGTAAAGGAAGTTTCTGATTTTACGGTCTGCTATGTTGAGTCCAGATGAATCGATTTTCAGGTCATTTATAGCACCCACGAAATTGGTTCCTTGATCTGAACGAATTTGGGTAACTTTTCCTCGAATGGCTTCAAACCTCTTAAAGGCGTTGATAAATGATGAGGAGCTTAACTCCTCCACAACTTCAATGTGAATTCCTCTCGTTGTAAGACAGGTAAATAAAATCGCCCATCTTTTTGAGTTCACAGATCCTCCTCGAGTAACTATCTCCCAAGGACCAAACGTATCTAGGCCGATGTATGTAAAAGGTGGGCTAGGCTCCAAACGATCTGTAGGAAGGTCCGACATTTTTTGACACAATAGTTTTCCACGTAATTTTCTGCATTTGACACAGTAGTGTAGCATGGATGAAACTAATCTTCTGGCTCCTATTATCCAGAATCCAGCACTACGAATTGCTCCTGCTGTGAAGTGCCGACCTTGATGTATACAGATTTCATGGTAGTAACGAGAAATCAACAACGCTATGTGATGGTTTCTTGGTATTATCACTGGATTTTTCTCACTGATTGGTAGAGAACTTTTGTTGAGACGTCCGCCGACTCTCAGAATTCCATCTTTATCCAAGAATGGTGAAAGAGGTAGAATGTTACTATCTCTAGGCAGAGGTTTTTCTTTCAAAATGCACTGAATTTCTTCTGAATACACTTCACTATGCACAGTTTTGATGATAAATTTCTCAGCTTTGTCAAAACTTTCCACGGTATTTGAATTTTCACACACATGCCACCCAGAACATTTACTGTCTCTTTGATGAAAGGATCGAGCTATATGTTGAAGTCTGGCGATAGTTTCAACAAGTCTCCTCCACTGAGAAAAACGTAAGAATCTTTCTGATTTCAATCCGAGTCCCGAGATATCAACCTTTAAACAAGTGATTTCTTGTCTGACGTCCTTGTCTGAATCTGGGTCCACCATCTCATAGGGTAAATATGGATGTTCAGTCTGTTGTAAGTGAGCAAGTAATGGTCCTGATATCCAAGTACTGTCTTGTAGAGCTTGGGCTGGTATCTGTCTCGTTGCTTGATCAGCTGGATTTTTGTCTGTTGATATGTATGACCACTGATCTGGTTTAGTCACTTTACGAATCTGCATCACTCTGTTTGCCACATACTGAAAGAATCTCCTTGAATTGTTGAAAATATATCCCAACACTACTTTACTATCACAGTAAAACTTGAAATGTTCAATCGGTAATTCGAGCTGTTCTGATACACACTTAGCAATCTCCACCGCTAGCACAGCGCCACAAAGTTCTAAACGGGGTATTGAATGTCCTTGTAAGGGCGCTAGTTTTGATTTGCCAAGGACAAAACCAAAGTTTCCTTGTGATTCTACATAGGCCACTGCTGATATTGCCGATTCTGAAGCATCACAAAAAATGTGAATTGTTTTGTTAGTCGTCTCACTCCATGACTGTGTCTGTTCTAAGTAGACTCTTGGAATGTGTAGATTTTGGAGATGTTGTAAGGAACTTTTCCATTTTTCCCACTGAGTAGACTGGTTTTCAGGAAGAGGTTCATCCCAATTGACAATATTACAAAGCGATATATTAAATGAAAAAATAAAAACTGTGACAGCACACTCCCCGTCTGATGTTTGTAGCATCACAAAAGTTAAATAAACTACACTACGTCATTGGCAAGAAGCAACACCATCTCGGTCACCGGACGGATAAATGTGGACGGCTGGCAGCCACGTCTGACCACATGTATTTCGGCTTTCCGCACTTTCCCGTCATCACTAGGGAACGTTTTAACAATGGCACCCATAGGCCAAAGGTTACGGTGAACATTCTTTTCACGAAGCAACACAATATCACCCTCCGTAATGTTTCTTTCACTGCGCGTCCATTTGCGACGAATCTGGAGAGTATGAAGATACTCTTTCCTCCAGCGTGTCCAGAATAAATCTGCCATATGCTGTACGCGTTTCCACTGGGCTTGATACATGTTCATCTTGTCAACAGGGAAGTCGACGATCACAGGAGTTTTCTGGGTAAGTATCATAGAAGGGCTCAGTGGGTACGGTTCATCTGCATCTTCCGATAAGGGGACTAACGGTCTGGCATTAACGATCGCTGAAACTTCAGCAATGAATGTTGTCAGTATCTCATGAGTTAGAGATCTGGCCGGTATCTCCAACATAACAGCATCAATCACACGTCTTACGACTCCAATGAGGCGTTCCCATGCGCCACCCATGTGCGAAGAGTGGGGTGGGTTAAACTTCCAAGTAGTTCCACACTCATAAAGGAAGTTTCTGATTTTACGGTCTGCTATGTTGAGTCCAGATGAATCGATTTTTTAGGTCATGTATAGCAACCACGAAATTGGTTCCTTGATCAAAACGAATTTGGGTAACTTTTCCTCGAATGGCTTCAAACCTCTTAAAGGCGTTGATAAATGATGAGGAGCTTAACTCCTCCACAACTTCAATGTGAATTCCTCTCGTTGTAAGACAGGTAAATAAAATCGCCCATCTTTTTGAGTTCATAGATCCTCCACGCGTCCGTCGAGTAACTACCTCCCAAGGACCAAACGTATCTAGGCCGATGTATGTAAAAGGTGGGCTAGGCTCCAAACGATCTGTAGGAAGGTCTGAAATTTTTGGACACAATAGTTTTCCACGTAATTTTCTGCATTTGACACAGTAGTGAAGCATGGATGAAACTAATCTTCTGGCTCCTATTATCCAGAATCCAGCACTACGAATTGCTCCTGCTGTAAAGTGGCGACCTTGATGTATACAGAGTTCATGATAGTAACGAGCAATCAACAAGGCTATGTGATGGTTTCTTGGTATTATCAATGGATTTTTCTCACTGATTGGTAGAGAACTTTTGTTGAGACGTCCGCCGACTCTCAGAATTCCATCTTTATCCAAAAATGGTGAAAGAGGTAGAATGTTACTATCTCTAGGCAGAGGTTTTTCTTTCAATATGCACTGAATTTCTTCTGAATACACTTCATTCTGCACAATTTTGATGATAAATTTCTCAGCTTTGTCAAAACTTTCCACGGTTTTTGAATTTTCACACACATGCCATCCAGAACATTTACTGTCTCTTTGATGAAAGGATTGCGCTATATGTTGAAGTCTGGCGTTAGTTTCAACAAGTTTCCTCCACTGAGAAAAACGTGAGAATCTTTCGGATTTCAATCCGAGTCCCGAGATATCAACCTTTAAAAAAGTGATTTCTTGTCTGACGTCCTTGTCTGAATCTGGGTCCACCATCTCAGAGGGTAAACATGGATGTTCAGTCTGTTGTAAGTGAGCAAGTGATGGTCCTGATATCCAAGTACTGTCTTGAAGAGCTTGGGCTGGTATCTGTCTCGTTGCTTGATCAGCTGGATTTTTGTCTGTTGATATGTATAACCACTGATCTGGTTTAGTCACTTTACGAATCTGCATCACTCTGTTTGCCACATACTGAAAGAATCTCCTCGAATTGTTGAAAATATATCCCAACACTACTTTACTATCACAGTAAAACTTGAAATGTTCAATCGGTAATTCAAGCTGTTCTGATACAAACTTAGCAATCTCTACCGCTAGCACAGCGCCACAAAGTTCTAAACGGGGTATTGAATGTCCTTGTAAGGGTGCTAGTTTTGATTTGCCGAGGACAAATCCAAAGTTTCCTTGTGATTCTACATAGGCCACTGCTGATATTGTTGATTCTGAAGCATCAAAAAAAATGTGAATTGTTTTGTTAGACGTCTCACTCCATGACTGTGTCTGTTCTAAGTAAACTCTTGGAATGTGTAGGTTTTGGAGATGTTGTAAGGAACTTTTCCATTTTTCCCACTGAGTAGACTGATTTGCTGGAAGAGGTTCATCCCAATTGACTGTTTCTTGAAGTAGACTCCTCATGAGTGACTTGCCTTGGATGATGACTGGGGCAAGAAATCCTATAGGGTCGAATATACTATTTATTGTCGATAACACTCCTCTTCTTGTGAATGGTTTGGCGTCATTTGAGATTTTAAAGAAAAACGAATCTGATTGCAAGTCCCAATTTAGTCCTAAACTGCGTTGTGTTGGTAAATTGTCCTTTGATAAATCCAAGTCTTTCATTTCACTTGACAGATCACTCGGTGGAAAGGCGTTCATAACTTCCTGGTTGTTCGAAGCTATTTTGTGTAGACGTAATTTCCCGTAACTCAAAGCTTTCTGTGTTCTTTTCATGAGGTCCACAGTTTTTTTCTACGGCAGGTTGTGAAGTTAATCCATCGTCCACATAAAAATCACGTTCCACATACTGAGTTACATCAGTCCCAAACAGATTTTCTACTTCCTTTACAGTCTTGCGTAATCCATAGGTTGCAATGGCCGGTGAGGGACTGTTTCCGAAGACATGAACAGTCATGCGGTATTCGATCAGTCTCTTTTCAGGGTTGTTATCTTCATGCCATAGAAATCGTAAATAATTTCGATGACGTTCACAGACTCTAAAACAGTAAAACATTTGTTCAATATCTCCAATTAATGCAACTTTGTCTCTGCGGAACCGTAGTAATACACCAAGAAGACTGTTTGTCATGTCCGGGCCAGTAAGTAATACGTCATTTAGTGACTTTCCTTCGAATTTCGCTGAGGAATCAAACACAACTCTTATTTTGTTTGGTTTCTTTGGGTTGTAAACTCCAAACAATGGTAAGTACCAACACTCTTCTTCATTCTGTAGAGGTGGTGCTACTTCTGCATGACAGTTCTTGAACAATGCATCCATAAATTCCACAAAATGTCTTTTCTTTGTTGGATCCTTCTGCAAAGTGTAATCTAACTGTTTTGCTCTCTTTCTAGCTTGATCGTAGTTGTTTACAAGTCGCTGACGGTCCTTACGAAAGGGAAGTGGGGCTTGCCAATGTCCACTTACATCTTTTGTAAACTGTGAATTCATGATATCTAGAAACTTATGATCGTCCATAGAAAGTCCTAACTTTTCATCACTCTCAGTCCTTTGAAAAACACGTTCACCGATTTCAGTCTTTGTACACATGATGTTTGTTGAGGTTTCATCGATGATTTTTTCCTTGACCTTTAAATTACTGCCGCAGGGTAACATCAGAGTAGGACGGCCATCAGGTAGAATACAAGTTTTCATGACGTTAATAACATCTGGTTTGTGGGTTTTACCCAAACAAGTTTCACCAATGATAGTCCAACCAAGGGATAGTTTTTGAGCGTATGGTTGATTTCCAAAACCAATGCGTTGATCCAAGACTTGATGTGCTTTGGTTACATCCCTTCCTATCAGTAATAGGATTTCTGCGTTAGGATCAATTGGTGGTATGTGATCAGTAATGTCATGCAAGTGTTCATAGTGTAGAGCTACCTCCGGCGTAGGAATTTCCTCTCTGACTTCAGGGATTTCATCACACTCAATGATGGTAGGTATATCTATACATTTCTGTCGATCTAATGACTCTACTACTAATCCATGCACTTTACGTCCTGATCTTTGAACTTTTCCTGAACAAGATGTTAACAGGTAATTTGTTGTAGTTCCAATACTGTCCATAAGATCAAAGAGTTTTGGTTTAGCAAGTGTTCTGTTTGACTGGTCATCAATCACTGCATAAATTTTCACAGATTTTTGCGGACAGTGTTTTGGGTACACATGAACTAGAATGGTTTTAGCACAAGATTTTCCTCCAAATGCTTGTCCACAGATTTGTGTACATTTAGAATTCACATCTGGGTTGTTCACATTTTCAAAATCTTGTCTCTCAGTGAAATTCTCCCCGCCATTGTTTCTCAAAGGGTATGGAGTCTTTATTTTTGGCCTATTCACATGTAATGGTGATGTGTGAAATTTGCTACCACATTCTCCACACTGCACATCAGAATGACACTCTGCTTGTTTGTGATCCTTTGAACAACATCTAAAACACAAATTGTTATCTTTCAAGATTTTTCGCCGTTCATCAAATGATTTTGTCCTGAAACCTCTACACTGTTCCAAGGAATGGACACAGACTTTAAAACAGTAAAACATTTGTTCAATATCTCCAATTAATGCAACTTTGTCTCTGTGGAACCGTAGTAATACACCAAGAAGACTGTTTGTCAAGTCCGGTCCAGTAAGTAATACGTCATTAAGTGACTTTCCTTCGAATTTTGCTGAGGAATCAAACACAACTCGTATTTTGTTTGGTTTCTTTGGGTTGTAAACTCCAAACAATGGTAAGTACCAACACTCTTCTCCATTCTGTAGAGGCGGTGCTACTTCTGCATGACGATTCTTGAACAATGCGTCCATGAATTCCACAAAATGTCTTTTCTTTGTTGGATCCTTCTGCAAAGTGTAATCTAACTGTTTTGCTCTCTTTCTAGCTTGATCGTAGTTGTTTACAAGTTGCTGACGGTCCTTAAGAAAAGGAAGTGGGGCTTGCCAATGTCCAATTGCGTCTTTTGTAAACTGTGAATTCATGATATCTAGAAACTCATGATCATCCATAGAAAGTCCTAACTTTTCATCACTCTCAGTCCTCTGAAAAACACTTTCACCAATATCAGTCTTTGTACACATGATGTTTGTTGAGGTTTCATCAATGATTTTTTCCTTGACCTTTAAATTACTGCCGCAGGGTAACATCAGAGTAGGACGGCCATCAGGTAGAATACAAGTTTTCATGACGTTAATGACATCTGGTTTGTGGGTTTTACCCAAACAAGTTTCACCAATGATAGTCCAACCAAGGGATAGTTTTTGAGCATATGGTTGATTTCCAAAACCAATGCATTGGTCCAAGACGTGATGTGCTTTGGTTACATCCCTTCCTATCAGTAATAGGATTTCTGCGTTAGGATCAATTGGTGGTATGTGATCAGCAATGTCATACAAGTGTTCATAGTGTAGGGCTACCTCCGGCGTAGGAATTTCCTCTCTGACTTCAGGGATTTCATCACACTCAATGATGGTAGGTATATCTATACAGTTCTGTCGATCTAATGACTCGACCACTAATCCATGTGCTTTACGTCCTGATCTTTGAACTTTTCCTGAACAAGATGTTAACAGGTAATTTGTTGTAGTTCCAATACGGTCCATAAGATCAAAGAGTTTTGGTTTAGCAAGTGTTCTGTTTGACTGGTCATCGATCACTGCATAAATTTTCACAGATTTTTGTGGACAGTGTTTTGGGTACACATGTACTAGAATGGTTTTAGCACAAGATTTTCCTCCAAATGCTTGTCCACAGATTTGTGTACATTTAGAATTCACATCTGGGTTGTTCACATTTTCAGAATCTTGTCTTTCAGTGAAATTCTCCCCGCCATCGTTTCTCAAAGGGTATGGAGTCTTAATTTTCGGCCTATTCACATGTAATGGTGATGTGTGAAATTTGCTACCACATTCTCCACACTGCACATCAGAATGACACTCTGCTTGTTTGTGATCCTTTGAACAACATCTAAAACACAAATTGTTATCTTTCAAGATTTTTCGCCGTTCATCAAATGATTTTGTTCTGAAACCTCTACACTGTTCCAAGGAATGATTTGTTTTATGAAGGGGACATTGATTTTCCTTTCCTGAGCTCTGAGAAATCTGTGGGGGTTGAGACAGAGCTGTTTTCCTGCTTGAGATTTTCAAAGTTTTGTCACTGTGTTTCTGCATACTTAAGTTTCTGTCTGTATAAGCAAAACTGGGATTATTCTTGATACGGCTTTGCTCACGAATAAAGTTTGCAAATACGTGAAATGGGGGAAACACAACATGATGGTCACTGATGTATTTTACCGCTGTATTTGTCCATTTTTCTTGAAGTTGGTATGGAAGCTTCATGACGATAGGTGTCACTCCTGTCGATGCATCAAAGTATGCGAGTAATGACTGGTAACGAATATCTTCTTTTGCTGCTAGGATTTCATCCAAAATATCAGACAAGTCGTATAGGCGTCGATAGTCTTTTGACGTAATAGGAACAAAAGAGTTCAGTTTTGTTTTTAATGCAGACTCTATCATTTCAGGACACCCAAATCGTTCCTCTAATCTTTCCCAAATTCGCTGAAGTCCAATTGCGACACATTTAATTTTTATTGAGCATTGATCATGTTGATATACTTAATAAAGAAAATATTTTTTACTTTTAAAACGCTTGATTTCAATGTTAATTATCAGAATCAGCAATATCAGCAGTGACCTATGTAGAATCACAAGGAAACTTTTGATTTATCCTCAGCAAATCAAGACTAGCGCCCTTACAAGGACATTCAATGCCCCGTTTAGAACTCTGTGGCGCTGTGCTAGCAGTGGAGCTTGCTAAGTGTGTATCAGAACAGCTGGAATTACCGACTGAACATTTCAAGATTTATTGTGATAGTAAAGTAGTGTTGGGATATATTTTCAACAATTCAAGGAGATTTTTTCAGTATGTGGCAAACAAAGTGATGCAGATTCTTCAAGTGACTAAACTAGATCAGTGGTCATACATATCAACAGACAAAAATCCAGCTGATCAAGCAACGAGACAGATACTAGCTCAAGCTCTACAAGACAGTACTTGGTTGTCAGGACCATCACTTGCACACTTACAACAGACTGAACAGCAATGTATCACCTATGAGATGGTGGATCCAGATTCAGACAAGGACGTCAGACAAGAAATCACTTGTTTAAAGGTTGATATCTCAGCACTCGGATTGAAATCGAAAAAATTCTTACATTTTTCTCAGTGGAGGAAACTTGTTGAAACTATCGCCAGACTTCAACACAATCCTTTCATCAAGGAGACAGTAAATGTTCTGGATGGCATGTGTGTGTGAAAATTCAAAAACTGTGGAAAGTTTTGACAAAGCTGAGAAACTTTTCATCAAAATTGTGCAGAGTGAAGTGTATTCAGAAGAAATTCAGTGCATATTGAAAGAAAAACCTCTACTTAGAGATAGTAACATTCTACCTCTTTCACCATTCTTGGATAAAGATGGAATTCTGAGAGTAGGCGGACGCCTCAAACAAAAGTTCTCTACCAATCAGTGAGAAAAATCCAATGGTTATACCAAGAAACCATCACATAGCCTTGTTGATTGCTCGTTACTACCATGAACTCTGTATACATCAAGGTCGCCACTTAACAGCAGGAGCAATTCGTAGTGCTGGATTCTGAATAATAGGAGCCAGAAGATTAGTTTCTTCCATGCTTCACAACTGTGTCAAATGCAGAAAATTACGTGGAAAACTATTGTGTCAAAAAATGTCGGACCTTCCTGCAGATCGTTTGGAGCCTAGCCCACCTTTTACATACATCGGCCTAGATACGTTTGGTCCTTGGGAGGTAGTTACTCAATGTAATGTTATGTATGACAGGGGAGGGAGGATGCCTCGGATATGTCAAGCACAATAAGTCTTGTCAACATGTGCAGCCATTTATTAACTGGTTCTCTAAACTGGTTACAAAATGAAAGTAGCTAGTAAAAGTAAACTTGGTACAGTAAATAAATCCGGAATAAAGTTATGAATATTACAACTTTTCCTTTTACAAAATTTTGATGTAATAAAATTTTAAAGTTCAGTCAATGTCTTCGTTATAATTTCTTATAAAATAATTGGTCCACACATTATAACAACTTTAAACTTGTTAATCAATGATGACTTGGGTAGACTGCCCAGTCAAATAAAATTACTAGAAATAATGGGGATTATTCTGCCCCAGTTTACAAACACAAAAGTCATTTGCACAAATTATTCATCACTGACTCATCCTTGAATCTATTCCTCGAAACGTTTGGGCTTTCGTACTTCTCGTCCAGATCGGGTACGATAACTTCCAGTAGGATTACGTGGAGATTGTGGTTCCGAAACGATAGCACTCTGAGAGTCTCCTGCTGTATCGGATCCCTGTGAACTGTTTGGCTCATCATCAATGGAAATTGCTGGTTTTGGTTTAAAGTTTTTCTCCTTTGAAATAAGAATGTCCTTCCGGTTTCTACGGTATTCCCCTTCTGGTGTGGTCATCCAGTATGATCGGTTTTCGTTCTTTATCACATAACCCGGTTTCCATTCATCTTTGTGTCTGAATCGAACAGCTTGTCCCATAGAAATCTTTGGTTGATCTCGAGCTGAGCGATTGAAATAATATTGTTGTCTCCTTTGCGCTTCCTTTCGATCCTTGACGACGTCTTTGGGTTTCAACGTTTTTGGTCTAAGTTGCCTTTTGGTAACAGGTAATATGGATCTCAACTCTCTGCTCATCAATAACTTAGCTGGTGATACTGTATCCGTTGGTGTGTTCCTGTATTCCAGTATGGCCAAATAAGGGTCACTTCCATCAACTCTCGATTTCTCAAGTAGTCGTGTTACCGTTTGAACTGTCCTCTCTGCAAGTCCGTTAGCTAGTTGATGGTAAGGACTAGAGGTAGTATGCTGGAAGTTCCAATCCTTAGCAAATTGTCTGAATTCCTGTGAAATATACTGGGGTCCATTGTCACTCTTGACTTCATACGGAATGCCATGTCTCGCAAACATGGACTTAAGTCTGTGAAGCACAGTACCACTTCTGGTGTTAGGTAGTTTTGCAACTTCAAACTAGATGCTGTCATGAGACAGTAATACCCGCACTAAGGTGTTTGCCTCTAAATGCACACTTCTTCATATTGGGCTTTACCAAGGAAAACGTCAATATAATTCAATGATTTACATAATACACGTATTCAACAAATTGAGCAAGTAAGCTACAATCTTGAATTAATTTTGTTCGATACCTCTTGTATGGGAAATTAACTTTTAACTGAAGTAATAAGAAATTAATTTCATTCATTGGTCTTATTTTAAACCTAATCCTATGATTTGTCCCACCTTAGCCAAAAAAGGTCATGTCATAACAATCTAACTTGAAACAATCCTTGAGACACTTAAAATATAATATTATTAAGACTACTTGTAAACAGTAATAGAAGAAAAAAGTTTTATAGTTTCACACATTATAAGGATCAATAATTAAATGTCAATATCTGTATTGCATTATTAGAAATCACAATTACATATAAATGATGTAGCCATCCTTATTTAGTATGTATCTTTCATACTTGTTGGATTTCCATCACCCAAGGATCATTGCTTAATTTAATTGTGGTTCTGCAGGAGAAGTTAAAAATATGAAACAAGAGGCCCATAGGCCACATCGCTCACCTGAGTACTGTGACTAGGAAAAAAAAAGCAAAAATCATCTAGGCTAGCATTGAAAAGTTTAAACCCAAAAGTGGTCACTCTGTGTCCCCCCTCTCAATTTTGGGCCACAATGCTGACCTGAGTCAGAACATTCTAAAATATAATCCTAATATGTAAACTTCTATCCCTATTGTGACCCCACATGGAATACTATATTTAATTTCCTAATTGAATTGAAAATAATCAATGCTTCATATTTCAGGTGTTGACAACTCTACGCTTTTTAGCCAAAGGAGAGTATTTGTCTGAGGTTGGCGATCTTCATGGAATTTCCATATCATCCGCTTCCAGGATCGTAACCTCTGTTACCACTGCTTTGTGTGAGTCCTTGGATAACGTTAAGTTTCCCGAGTCAAATGAAGAACTTTCAAAGGTGAAAGAGGACTTCTATCAGGTTGCAGGGTTTCCAAATGTTGTAGGGGCGATTGATGGGACGTTGATACCAATCCAAGGCATGACAGGGGATGAGGAGCCCAATTTTATCTGCAGAAAAGGGTTTCCCGCTATAAATGTACAAGGTGTTGTGGATGCCAACCTTCGGTAAATATAATTGAAAAATAACAAGTAACTGTTTTGAAAACTTGAACGTGTTGACTATAAGAATCAAAACAATGCTTAATTTTTTTTAAAACAATGTTATCTATCACATGCAGCTTTTCAAACATAGTGGTAAGGTGGCCAGGAGCGACTCACGACTCCTTTATCCTGCAAAATTCCTCGCTTCCAAATCTACTGAGGAGAGTTAATGGTTGGTTGTTGGGGGATTCTGGGTATCCACTCAGGAAATGGCTCTTGACCCCATTTGTTAACCCCAGGACCCCTCAGGAGCAGAGGTACAATAATGCCCACTGCACCACAAGAAATACAGTTGAGAGGGCGTTTGGAGTCCTCAAGAGTAGATTCAGGTATAATTAAAATACTCAGATAAATAACAATTCAGTTCATTGGCACTATTGAAAAGAATTGAAGGGAAACTATAATGGTAGTCACTGTAGTACACATATTTCCATTGCAACATTTACAAATTAACCTGAGGTGAGTTTAATTCCTTCTAATATTCTGCAAACAATACAGAAAAAAGTTTTTGAAGTATATAAAAACATAGTGTAATCTAAAGACTAGTATTTGATTTACAGATGCATTCACAAAACAGGAGGCAGTTTACAGTTTGCACCTGTAAAATGTATCAAGATTATAGAGTGCTGTATGAGACTGCACAACAGAGCAATAGATGCCAAAATTCCAGTCATTGGCGGAAATGACCCCATCCAGCTTTATCATGACAATGCTGTGTACCAGGGCTTGGATAACGATGGGATTGCTGTGCGACAAAGACTTGTTCAGAGGTTTTAAAAACCTTTGCTATGTGTTAGGATTTTAATACTATTTTGTTTGTTGTATGTATAAATGTTTGTTTGTTCAAAATCAGACATGTACTAGTATTTCTTATGGCCTTTGCAACAGCAGTAAATAGTGAGAGGTCTTTTTCATGTGAGCACATAGTAACATAGTAATTATATCATGCAATGATGGAACAAATGTACACCCAAATAGATGGCTGGTTAATTCCCATGTAAATGAAACATGTGTTCTTAGTCTAATTCACAAGTAATGTCTGTGTAGTACAAGTAAACTATGTAATGCATATTAATGTGAAGTTGTTTTTTCATAAAAAGTTATTCCCCTATCAAATGGCAAGATAAATAAAGAAAAGAACTTAAAATCTGTTATCAATTCCTATTTTTGGTCTGAACAGAAAAAAAAAATGACAAATGTAAAGAACAGTGATAACTTTTAATTTTGTTTAGTTTGTCAACAATAACAATTTTTTAAAACAATCTTGGTTTGTCAACAATAACATTTTTTAAAACAATCTTGGTCTGTCAACATCATTTTTGAAAACAATTTTTCAACAATAACATTTTTAAAACAATAAACTTATAAGTGCTCTTGCTGCCAGTTATTAACAATATCACAAAAATGTCTGTAATTAGAATATCTATGAACAGGTGAGCTATTAAGAATACTTTAGACTGCATACACTGAACATGTAGTAACATTAATGGTATTAAATGAATTATTGAACACCAAAGCATGTTTTTTGTTGATATTCATATATGGAATTAATCAATTAAAGAAGGGTAATTCTCAGAGTGTTCACTTGAAGTATACAGGTGCTTGAAAATCAAGTCACAAGACTAATCAAGAAGAAGTTTTAAATATTTTATCAAAGGAATGTAAGCTAAAAGATTTTACCCCTTGGAATAGCCAGTATTAAAAAAAACATACATGTATAATAATTATGAACATAAGAATTTTCCAAAAGGAAGAGGAAAATATGAGAGAAGTGCTGAAGCATAACATTAATAGGAATCAGACATAATGCTCTTATCCACATTAAAACATAATACATGCACTGACAAGAAAACTTTGATGTAACCATCAATTGTCGCCCGGGAGATATATAAAGTAAACAATGGAAATGAGTCTTGATCATCAAACCGTTTCGATGTGCGTGAAAAGGCATGCGTTTAATTGATGGAGACGATAGTTGCGAATATTTTGAAAAGTTATAGTCGGATAAAAATCAAACAAAAACGATACCATTTTAAACTTAATCAATTCCACAAGAAAACGTTGGTTGCATAAAATATAAATTGAAGTTAGACACATGCATCACCTATATTCAAAAATTTATCATTTTTCATTTTGAAAATATAAAACACG
Source organism: Saccostrea glomerata (assembly GCA_003671525.1). Taxonomy (NCBI): domain Eukaryota; kingdom Metazoa; phylum Mollusca; class Bivalvia; order Ostreida; family Ostreidae; genus Saccostrea; species Saccostrea glomerata. The sequence continues at coordinate 440,030 of PRKT01000176.1, read as the reverse complement.
AACTGTGCATCTAGTACGTTTTTATGCGAAAAGTAAAATTCGATACTCTAAAAAACGGGACCTGTCATTATTTCGATAGTAAATAATAAGCAACTTTATAAATTAAATATGAAAAACACATATATTTTTACAGATTCACTTTATAAAAGTAAATATATTATGTATCTCGTATTTTGTAAGGGGAAAGAACATTCTGATTAACACTCTTTTAAATGTTTAGAAAACCTTTAATTCTGAATAACTACTCCCACTCCAATTCCCATATACCAACACTTAAACTTATATGTATAGAGCAGCCCGGTCCTCCGGGCTGCAATAAATGAACAAGAATTCTGTGAGTCACTGCTCACTAGAAATACCCCCGCTCTGATGTGGATAAACACAATCATGTTAAAATACACAAGTTCAATTATGGAGAGATGCACAGAAAAATATGAAATTGACATCAAATTCATATCAAAATTAATCCTACCATATGGCATGCCTTAACAAAGAGTGTACTAAAATTTCAAGCATCTGCGATGAGTAGTTACTGAGAAAATTGCGATGAAAATTTGTTACAGACAGACAGACGGACGGATGGACACACAGGGGTAAAACAGTATACCCCCTTCTCTTTCGGAGTGGGGGTATAATAATCGCATGAGATGCATGAAAAGACATTATCATCATACAAATTTTAGGGAGTTTAAGGGGAATAACTCTTATGATGATACACTAAATATTACACTGTATAATTATATTTCAGGTGATGAACCATACAACCTTAAAAGAGAGTTTCTTGATGGGGATGCTTGTTCTATTATCTTTTACACAAACTTAATAATTATTCTTTCATTTCAATATATTTACATTTGAGAATATTTTCCTTAGATGAACCTATACTGAAGAGAAAGTATGTTCAATTCTGTATGAACTGACTAGGGGGTCAGATGTCATAACACGACCAAATCAAATGGCAATAAGATTTTTTTCTCCATCACTGAAACTGCCTTGGAAAATTCTAACTTAATTTGTAGCAATGAAAAAGAATACAAACATTTGAATTCTTTAAAAATTTCTTTTCAATCTTCTTTTGGTGTAAAAAAATGTTTTGGATAATATCATTTGACTAAAAGCGTGCTGATCTTTTTTAACCTAAAATTCCTTTGAAGGTATGTAAACTGAAACAGGTGATACCACCGCTTTGACATCACACATATAAAGAACTTATAAAAATATAATGATTTCTGTCATGGTTCTTTCATTATAAACAGAGATTTCAAGGTCCGGACTGCTGAAAATTAATGTAAATACTCAAATGTTGGTCACAACATAGCACCATGTGTGTAATAAAATACAGTTCTATTCGGAAAATTTTACTCAAATGTAAATATAAGTATCGGTAATAAACAACAATATTAGAAAGTTCTCTGGGAAATGAACTTTGTGCTTGGGTACGTGATCAAATCTACTGAGAAACCCTTCGGGTTTTACATGATTTGATCATGTGACCAACAAAGTTCATTTCCCAGTGAACTTTGTAACATTATTGTTCACTTCTTCAACATACAGAAAATAGAAGATATCCCTATAATATTGCATGCAGCATCAAATACTGGACTAAACTATCAACTGAATTTTATAACAGGGGAAAGTGAAAATGGTGAGGGAGACTGTGCTGACTCATGTAATTTTGTAGCTATGACCTCCAGCGCTGTTGCTGTTCTCCTCTGTATTTCTATTAGTTCACTCTGTTGTTGAACAACTTTTTCCAGCAGGGAGATCTTCTTCTTTCTGTAGTCTTCCAGAAGAGCTTATGCGATAGTAATGTGTCCGGCGTCCGTCCGTCTGTCTGTCTGTCTGTCCGTCTGTCTGTAAACAATTTTTCAAAATGCTACTCCTCCTACAGTTTTGGTCTAATTTCAATATAACTTGGCACACAAGTAGACTACACTAAGATACATAATTCTGTGTATCGGTTTTTGATTTCGATGAACGGTGTTGCCGTGGTTACTATAAATAGAAACTTCTGTGAAACTCTTTCAAAATGCTACTCCTTCTACAGTTTTGGACTGATTTCAATATAACTTGGCACACAAGTGGACTACACTAAGATACATAATTCTGTGTATCGGTTTTTGAGTTGCCGTGGTTACTAAAAATAGAAATTTCTGTGAAATTCTTTCAAAATTCTACGCCTCCTACAGTTTTGGTCTGATTTCAATATAACTTGGCACACAAGTAGACTACACTAAGATACATAATTCTGTATATCAGTTTTTGATGTCGATAAATGGTGTTGCCGTGGTTACTTAAAATAGAAATTTTTGTGAAATTCTCTCAAAATTCTACTCCAAATACAGTTTTTGTCTGATTATATTATAATGTGGCATGCAAGTAGACTACACTAAGAACATAAAGAGACTTAATCAAGGATTATTATTCTATTTATTGCTGTTGTAAAGTTCCAATTCCCAACTGCTTAAAAGTACTTAACTGTTCTGTTGCTATAAGTACAAACCAGTAGAGCTTCAGTCTCGACAGAGACTTCTGGTTTTCTTGACGTTATAACATATATACATACATATATTAATTTATTTTTTATTTTGAATTTGTCAGGCTATCAACGACACTTTAAGAATATATCATTTCCTGAGCGGGTAGCGGAGTTGAGGGAGATTAAGTCAGAATTCCACGACATTGCCAAAATGCCGATTTGTGTTGGCGCTATAGATGGAACTCTCATTGCCATCAAAGGAATGAGTGGGCCAGACGAATCTGCATATGTTTGCCGAAAACACTACCATGCACTGATTATACAGGCAGTCGCTGATGCAAGGATGAGGTTATAGTTTTTTTTATATAGATCTAGAATAAAGCATTGAAGAGTAGATCACAGTAGATCTTGCTAAAAAATAATAATTAACAACAAAAAAATCAAAGATTGAAAACACTAAGGATTGGTATTCTCCACATTATACATATCATTTTTTTCTATTTCAAGATTTCTTCACATCAACGCTTCTTTTCCGGGCTCAACCCACGATGCTTTTGTTTTGACGAACTCTGGACTTCCAAGAAGAATTCAGTCTCTCCCTGAAGGCGGATGGTTACTTGGATATTCGGATATCCACTTAAGAATTGGATCCTCACACCCTTCCCATCCCCAAGCAACCAACAAGAGGAAAAGTTTAACGAGGCCCACGGAAGAACAAGGGTTGTCGTTGAGAGAGCTTTTGGGGTGTTGAAGTCAAGATTCAGGTAATATTATCATCGTTTTAGTTTTCTTTTTATTTATATTTAAAAAAATTATTTCCAACTATGTGCAGTCAAAGAGAAACCTGAGAGCATGGATTTATTAGCTTAATTCTTTTCTTTATTCTAGATGTCTACACAAAACGAGAGGTTCGCTACCATTTTCCCCATAAAGTGTTCGCGGGTGATCGAGAACTGTTTCAGACTACACAATATTGCAGTTGAAGAAAACCTTCCACTAAGAGATGGGAGCCGTCATCATGCTGTATGCAGAGATGCTGCCACTGTGTCAGCGCAGCAAATAAGACATCAAGTTGCAAATCTCTTATGAAAATGAAACCAATACAGGATTTAGATAACAGTACTTTGTTTTATTTTTAATACGATGATCATTTTTTTTTTACATTTTGGCTTCCAGTGCTGTTGCAATACGTTCAAGAGCTGCAGCTTTTCTTTTTTCAGCAACAATCCTCTCTCTTTTTATCAGGATCAAGTTTTCCATTTGAGCATCCTCTGTACACTTCTTTTTCTCTAAAATTACATTTATTATTTTGAAGCGTAGCGACACTTTTTTTACTCGAAATTTAGCTTAACAATTTTACTACCATGTTTGAAATTAAAATATAGTGGGTACATGTACTTAATATGAACTATTTTGTAACGAGAAAAGAGCAATGTATTAACCGGCCATGTCGGTATTCGATACTCACACCAGTGTGCTTTACAATAGATACTTATAATTAACTTTCCATTTTATGTAAACATAAAATACATTTTTCATTGTAAACGAACTTGAAGGAGATTTCCCCTTGCTTTTTCCATGGCCACTGCTTTCTTCCCCTTGCATTTATTTACGTGTGCATTCATCATTGTCGGAGGATTGCAATGTTGCACTTGTAGTTGAATTTGCTTCCGTTGGTATTTCCACTTCGTGAACTATTTAAGTACATGCATGGGTATATATAAGTAAACATGCAAAAATTTTTAGAAATATTCCAAAGATTTGTGAACGAATGTGTTATGATTACATGTACCTTCAAATGACTCTACCACGGGACCTTTAATCTGACTACGTGAACTTGTCTCAGAAGCAGACTTCTCGGAACATCCTTTAACAGGGAGAGTAAAATGTACAAACCCATTATTTTACAAGGTGCATAGCATGAAAGAAGCCTAAAAAATTGAAAAGCAACCAAACAAAATATAGGACTTTTGCGTGAATTTAGTTACACTTCTCAATTGTAAGGACTGTCCCACTTTTATTTTCTGAAGGTTTGGGGGTGGGGGTGGCAGGCATACCTTACCATTTTGTTATTGGTGCCTACCTGATCACATAGATCTATATACACATGTATTTTCCATGTATGATACTATCAGAGGAATATGAAATTACAAGACAAATCGTTAATGATATAAAATTATCATTCAGAAAATTCTCACATACTTCACAAAATTAATGGGGTTTATCCAATATGGATAAACCTGGTTATTTCGTGCAGCTTAATTTTTTACATGTAAAGATAGATAACTCTTAGCTTCTTAACATTGAACTTCATAAATCATCGGGCTCGGTGCTCAAAAAATTCTTGATATTGCTTGTATGCGCATGTCTTCTAGAACATTCCTTTTGAATCTGTAATTGGAAAGAAGCAGACGCAAAAAAATTTTAAAAGAGTTAATCGATCATCATCTGCTGATTTATTGTCAAATTCAAGTAAATATGCTACGTGTATCAAGAGCTTCGAAGACCTTATTCCAGAGAAATCACAAGAAGTTCCGTATCCTGGCCAAAAAACATAGAGTAGGCCTAGCTGTAGCAACTCATGCACCGCCACGTTTTGAACATGATGTCGCCATTGTCGAGCAGGCACCTGACTCAGAGTCACTATCCACTGTAACTTCCTTACTTTCCATGTTACCTGCTATTCCAGCTCAACATAATCGAGGTACAGTTCAATTTGACCCAAATCCTTTTATTAATTTTTATATTTTTAATTTTACGAATTTCCATACAATGCGAGATTCAAATGACGTCATACTTGTTATCAAGGGGAGCCCTATGCATGTTTTCTGACAAGATATGACCCCTTTTTCCACCATTGCCATTTGCCAAAACCAATATCGAGCGAGTTGTGTATTTTTGCACATTTTGGAATTTGCCTAAATCTAATACACATGTATCCGTCGTGGTTTAAACCAGAATTACAAACTTGCTTTCAAAAACCAAGACCCTGCATAATATAGTCTGTAAACTATCCATCCATCTACTGGTCACCGTCACATAGTAATAATTTGGGGTTTCCCACGTTTAATATGTTTTCTACGGTGATCTAGTTATGTCATTTTTATATAATTTTCAAAGAAAATATCGGGGTTTGTTAAAAAAAAAAAAAATTGTGCCATTACATGTACATAAACATTCAATTTCTACATGTATATGGAATTTATTTTTAAAAAATTAATCAATAAAATAATTTAAAAGCTTAACATTTTTTTAAACCACTCTTAAAATAATTAGATAAAAAAAAAAGTTATCTAGACTGATTGATGTGTAATTAATATTAATTCTATTTCTTTGGGATTTTAATTGTAGGACACCATTTCCTAGTCGTGTGTGGTAGGAATAATCTATATAATGCACTTCAATTTTATTTGGATAGTTCAATAGTTACGGTGTGGTGTTAAGTAAACATTGGTGTTGCCCATATTGTCCTGTTGACTGGCTTGAGGAGTAATACAGGGATATCGCCTTCTTAGAACTTGTATCTTTTGTATTAAGGATTATGATCTGGGCTGAAAGTTTAAATTAAATTTAAAAACTCCTTCATATTGACAATTTTTTTCCTTGGTTTACAGCAATTTAATCACAAATCATCTAGAAACAAAACAATTATGGCATTAGTCGGGGTATTAGTTATGCAGACTTTTTTAAAAAGTTTAATGTACATTTAAAAGCTCAACATTGTAACAAGGTATATTATATAAAAAAAAAAGAAATAATAATAAAAAAATAAATAAATTTAAAAAATGAATTCCAGATGCTATTTCTCGGTTTCAATGCACCAGGTTTCATTACAGAACCTTTTCCCTCCATGTACCTATTCAGTTTTGCAGAGCTGTTCAGGAGCTAGCTGTGGCCAGTCTCCTTCAAACTGGTGTATCTCAAAATATAGAAAGCAAAAGTCTTTTTTCAATTTCAGGCAACAGGTATATTTCAGCAGATCTGCCCCCCCCCTTCCTGTTGATCATATGATTAATTTTATAGCATATATGTCAGAGAGTATTATGGCTTTTTCTACCGTCAATTGTTATTTATCAGGAATCAGTTTTGTCATCAACTTACATGGTTGGAAGAATTCAATCCAATCGATTCATTTATTATTAAGAAGTTATGGGCTGGTTATAAGAGATGTAACTTATGCGTCTAAGGATATACAAAAACCATTATATTACCTATGTAATTGTTGGATAACATTGTCAGTGATTTGCACATTTGTGTTCTGATTTTGAAGCGGCTTTATTTAGGCCTGCTTTTACATGATTTTGAAGCGGCTTTATTAAAGTCTGCTTTTACATGATTTTGAAACGGCTTTATTTAAGTCTGCTTTTACATGATTTTGAAGCGGTTTTATTTAAGTCTGCTTTTACATGAGCTTTCTTTGCATTTATAAGAGTGAGTAAAATAGTGGCTTTGGGTATCAAGCATATAATACTGTCTCTTGTGATACCATTCAAGTATTTGTTACAACATTATTGACTGGCCAAACTGGTTCGGGGACATGTGTGCATGTGGAAAAATATTACAATGTGATTGTTTCAATCTCTGCAGATTTTTGCTGTATATTGAAAGGGCGTCGCAATTTTCACATTTAAACTCAAAACCCTTATCCCAATATCAGTTTCCGTCCATGTTAAGGTATTCAATGTATAATGAAGGGATTTTCGACGATTTTAGATAAAGATAAAAGTGAAATGAACCAAATTCACAAGACTAATAACATGTACAGAGACGGTCATTTTTGCACATTGAAAGTTTCTAAGAGTTATCTGGCCTTGATGGGAAGAAGAAAATTTTTAATTTATCAAAATTTCTTCGGTATAAAATTCATTTTATATCATATTTTAATAAACAAAGAAACGCATATTTTCACCAAGAGATAATACTCGGATTAGTTTTAAATTTCAAACTACTTCTTAAGATATCTTACAAAAACATATGCGCTGTCCATAGACTTTAATGTTAAAATAAAGGTGCAATTAATTGGTTAGTAATCAACATGTTGTAAATTCCATGTTGGAGCATTTTTGTTTGATAACATCTTCAAATTATGACTAAAATATTGCCGGCTTGGCGTAAAACAATAATATTTAATCAGTCGAATTATTTTGCTACCATGATTTAAAATATCGGACTATTCATTTATTAGGTACAAAATATGGTCGTTATACATTGAATAAACTTTAAACAAAGCTTTGCAGTTTTTGAATATTCAGTCAACTGAAGTTTAAGACGCTATCATTTTACCCATTGGGGTTTCAACCCACTTGTATACAAAAGTGTTTTCAGAGGAAAATATTACACAGATGGGAAGGTGGCAGTCGGGCGCCAGGACTGTGTATTGAGCAAAACATTTAAATACAATACGATACAATATTTTTTTTTTTTAAAGATGTATGCGATATATTTGATTCTATAACAAGTCAATCAATCATAAAAGGCTTATAAATCATTTAACGTATGAATTTCATAAAAAATTAAGGGTTTCATTGTCATTACAACTTACACCTTATTAAATTAAAACTTTTAATGACTATCAAATCAAAACTTTTAATGACTGTAAAATTAACATTCTAAAATAAAATTGTCTATGCTTTAGTAATAATTCTGTAACTGTGTTCTTGCCTTAAAAAAATTTAATGATTATTGAACAGATTTACTTCAAAAGAGTAAAATATGATTTTTGGTGATTGAAGTTTTTAACAGAATTAGAAAAAAAGTGCTTGTCCGACGTCCGATACGTATTGGAAGCTAATTTTCGATGCGATATGTTTCTTGAATATTGATACGTATCGATGTATTGATAAAACCCTACAGTCAGCAGCCTACAAATCTTACATACGACCATTGTCGTAAATTTACCTTCTGTTTATATATAATTTAATATTATGACACAACGTTGTAATTCAGATATTGCTTTGACATTAACTGAATTTTCCCACAAATTTTTATTATATTGTCACATATTTTGCCTCAAAATAATTGATAAATTGCCTTGCAAATGCAGAATGACAAAAGTGTAGACATATGATTAATAGTGCATGTGCTACATTTGTGGTAAATAAGTTTCAGGGTCGTGGTGCATCAATCAGTTATCCACATATTAGGGCGCATTGCAAGGAGTTGTTCTGAGATGGAGTTCAATTTTTGGATTTGGGAAACAGAATTTTTATTTATATTTTGAGAATTGCTTTGGATCATTTCAATTGTGTAATTTTGTTTTGTGAACATTTCCGCGATGCTTGTCATGAGCCCAATTGTGTGCGAGTTGCACATTTATCATTTTCAATGCAATTTGCATTTATTTTAAAATTTCAATCTTAAGGCGCAATTTGTGCCTTTCACTTACCAATTTGGTTATTTGGTGCAATTTGCACCTCATTTGTGCACGATTTGTGCTTTAATTGTTGATCTGGGTAATTTGTGCACGATTTGTGCTTTTATTGTTGATCTGGGCCGCAAAATCGCCGCCCCAATGTTAGTTCGAGACGGATGGGTCATGCGACTATGTCCCTTGACCCATTTGGCTTAATACACATATTTTGGTACGATTTGTACCTAATTTATGCACGATTTCTGCTTTTATTGTTGATCTGGGCCGCAAAATTGCCGCCCCAATTTTAGTTTGTGGCGGATGGGTCACGTGACTTTGTCACTTGACCCATTTGGCATAATTTTGCAAAGAATGCTGTCTCCAGGGGGTACTGTTTTTTCCAGACTCCTTGGATCAAGATGGTATTTCTCTTGCTCATTATCTATATTCATTTACCTATGCTGCCATATTATCATAATGATCGGCGCATACATTGTGTTATATCTATTTTATTATTAAATGGCCATGACAAGCACGCCAAAACAAATAAAGTCTTGTTTTTATTGACTGTATTTTCAGACTTCTTAAACCTTTTACTGGGGTTAATCTGATCAAGTGTGTTTCTGTTATTGTCTTAGTCCAATGTCGCGAAATAACATATTGTTATTATTTTTTTAGCGCTCGCTTTCAATGCACATTAATGAATTTAAAAAGTTGAATTACAATGCAGTTGAGAGTACCTGGATTATTAGCTGTAGTTGATAGGTCTGTATATACAGCACCCTCCAGCCCGGATATACTCTCTTCCGGAATTAGGGACAAAACATGTAATGGAAATTGTTACATCAATGAATTATTGAAATTTATTGTATATCTATAGTTTGTGTTATAGAAGAATGGTATCGACTACCTCCATCTCCCACGGCTTAAAAACTGTGTCAGGCGGGGAACCAGAAGCGTTATTAGAAGACTAGATTTACCGTTTGCATGTTTGTTTCTGGCCTCCTGGAGAAAAACATGGACTTTGCCATTTTAAATTATAATCACATGGAAGGCGAGGGGTATTGTATAGTCAGATCAGTGCTCACAGTGCCTGTACATGTATTTTAAAACAATGCAATTTCAAGTTCAGTTTATTCATGTGTTATTTTCTCAGACCACTTTAAGGTACATTATGTTTTAAGTATTGTAAGTACGAAGACAATATACAAGTGAAGTATAATATGTTGATGTTTCAACTAATAGATGCAGTTTTGATCAGACAGGCCTTATGGTTTCCTAGAAATAGACCTGCAAAGAAAACTTTTTCCCGGCCTATTTTCTCGAAAATGTATGTCATATCAAGCATCCGAAGAAAGACTGGTAGTGTGCATCCTTAGATGTATTATCCATGCGAGTTTGGTCAACATAGGGCTTATAGTTTCTTTAAAATGAACCTGCTCCAATACTTTATCCTGTTCACCCATCCGGAAAATCTAGGCCAGATCGACCCAGCATTCAAAAACGCTTGGTACTTTGCATCCTTAAATTTATCATCCATGCAAGTTTGATCAGTAAAGAGTTTTCAGTTACCTGGAAACGAGACCTGCGAAATTTTTAACCTGTATCACAAATTTTAACATGCTCCAAAAACATTAATCTGGTCTATTACATGTACATTATCAAAAGCCTTGACTTGTACAATGTAACATAATAGAAGCATTTTCCATGCACATCTGATAAATGTAGGGCATAGAAGTACTTAAAAATCTTAAACCTGCACCAAAACCTTAACCTGGGAATTATCAAAAATATATTGGTTCCGGCTTCAATAACTTTATTTACCTCATGTTATACAATTGTTGTTTAAAGTCATCAACTTCAAAGCAGTCAGGTAACATCTTGAATTAAAATCAGCCATTAAACACAAATATTTACTGTCTTTAGATATTTACAGAAACAAATTTAACTTTATCTTAAAAGCAATCATTATGTACATATCAACTGCCTTCTGGGATAAGGCAAACTACACAAATTGCACTTTCGCCAGCAATGGAATTCATTAACTTGTCTTCAATGTGTTCATCCATAGAATACATTTACAAGTTTTTGATCTAGAGACATGAGAGAGTCAACATATTTTTCATCGTTTTATTTGCAATTGATTTTATCACTCAAAAGCGAGCGCATTTTGGACGATAAAAGCTGTCCAAATATTGGCAACACTGTAGTAGTATCCTGTCCATCCCCATGCACAATTGGGAAAAGATAATGAGTATTTCAAGAAATTACCCGGCTTCTCTTGCTGTCCCGGTTGCACTGTTTTAAATTGATTTCACTTTTTGTCCCCCGCTTTCGCGAAAGCGAAGGGATTTGTTTGTGAGTCTTTAGTTCTGTCCGTCTGTCGCAAAAACGTGATCCTTGGTCATATGTTTTGAATGGGAAGAGATGGGGCTTTTATATTACACGTGTATTGCCTGTGACAAGACCTTTCTGAACACACTATGATTTTTGACTTCGAAACATTGACCTTAAGGTTTGACCTAATTTTTAAAAATTTAAACATTACATGTACTTAGAATTGGCTATAATTTTTGTATGAGAAGAGATAGGGCTTTCATATTAAACATGTGTAATACCTGTGACAAAACCTATCTAAATACACTATGATTTTTGACCTCGTGACTTTGAACTCAGAATTACTTTTCAAAAAATTTAACCTTGGTCATATCTTTGAATGAGAAGAGATAAGATTTCATATTAAACAGGTCTATTGCCTGTGACAAGACCCTTCTAAATACACTATAATTTTTATCTCGTGACCTTGACCTCAAACTTTGATCTACTTTTCAAAAAAGTAAAATTTTCTTTACAACTTCTGATTACTTGCGACAAGATATTTCCGAGCATGCCATGATTTCTAACCCCTTGACCTTCCCGATTGACCTAATTTTTCTGTTTAATAAGCAAGATTTCATAAGGCATAAAAATTTCTCTTAAGAAAGGTATATACATGTATGTACAACATGTCTTAAATGGAAAAGGCAATGCTGTAGATAAAAACTTTGCTAAAACTTCAGCATACATGTAGCAAATGTTTTAATTTCTGCTACAAAGTTCTGAGTCTGCTGGGTGATAATTGTTGAGGAAAACTTTCAGAATTAGTAGAAATCTTATTATTGTGTGTGAGTGTGTGTGTGTGTTTTTGTCCCCCAATTTTTCTGAACGTTCTTGATCCACGTGTTACAATTGATACAAAAGATGATAAACAATGCAATTTAAATATTAAATTTTTCATGGCTTTGCTGTTCTTGAAAAGTTTCCTTGATATTGTGATCTAAAACTTAAAAGACATAATGCTATTAATTGCTGTCTTAGAAAATAAAGTATTTTTAAAAATTCAATTTTTTTTTACTCATTTCGTTTCATTTTTCTGTTAATTAGTGGCACATATTTGACTTGAAACAACTAGATTTAAAAGACTCGATAGGCGTTCTTGAACACTGCCTCAAAAGCATGGTTATGGGACACAGTTTAAATAAATACCCTAGTACTAACTTTGAAAAAGTTATGGCCAAAATTAAACTTAAAAGTGGATCACACTCTAAGATAAAATTCAAACTTGTAGGTACCCAAATAAGGTATTGTCACAATGAACAAATATGTAAAGAAAGAGAGTCCTAGCACAAGCTGTTCAAAAGTTATCACTAGTGTTTGTATAAGTGGGTTAAATTCCAAGGTTAAGGTCAAGAGGTCAAATATGGTGGTATCCTTAAAAGAACTTGTCACAAGGAAAACACCTTTGAAATATGAAAGCCATATCCCCATCCAGTCAAAAGCTATGGGCAAGATTAATCTTTTCGCGGAAAAACAGACTGACAGACGCGTACGGATAGACGGACTGAACAGAAACTTCGATTACAGAGGCATAGAAACACGACCCATGAAGAGTTATATCTAAATATAGACAAAGCTTAATTACGAAGAAAACTTTATTTATATGGAGGGTATGCCAAGCTTGTTATAACAAAACTTTTCATTTTTATTTCACATATATGGCAGATATGCCAAGTGTGTTATATAGCAAAACTTTTCACGTTTATTGCAGCCCGGGGGACCTTGCTGCTCTATACATAGAAGTTTAAGTGTTGGTGTATGAGGATTGAGGTGGGAGAAGTTATTCAGAATTAAAGGCTTTCTAAACATTAAAAAGATTGTTAATCAGAATGTTCTTTCCTTTTATAAATTACGATATACGAGGGGTGTTAGAAAAGTTCGCGGACAAGTTCTATTGTGAGCGCGCTATTTCCACGAAACCGGTCAAACTTTCCAGATATAATCTTGAGCTTTTTTCCAATAAATATACAAGAATTTGGTGCTCCCCGGTGATTATTGAAAAATATACGGCATTTTTGTTTTGATAAATCTTGCTTCACGGAGCATGCTACATTTTGGCACGTTTACATCACAAAGACTCTTTATTAAAATTGAAAATTGTACAATTGTGGTGCCAAGAGATTTATGATATTTTACCTGCCGCTAAAGTATGCAGGAAACGTCACTGGGTGAAATTTTGAACTTAATTGGAGGGTATATGACTGTTTTATAGCCGTTTATAAATGATCAACGCGTAAAAACACAGCCAAAAATCGGAACGTCATTGAGCGTCATGGAGCACTGCACTACGTAAAAGTTATGTGTGCAGACAGAAAAATGTCTAAAGGGAGATTAAAATGTTCAAGATGCTGCCGGGAATATCCTACACATACAAAGAACAAGTTTTCAAATGGTTGTAGCTTCATAAGAATGGAAGGAGTAAAATTTTGAATGATTAACTCAATCGATACTTCAATACCCCCCTATCGCATGGACGTTGCGTTGCGCCTATATGGTTTTGCATAGTTTCCATACCTGATCGATTGACTGAATAGACTTTTTTTTATTTTTTAAGATCTCAATAATATTCGAAACAGAACAGAAGACATTATAGAAGAAAAGTAATATGTCTTGATATAGATATTCAATTTTAAAGTAGAAAAAAGATTAGAAAAATCTGAAGAAATGAAAGATTTATAGAACTGCGACAAAGCTTAAAGGGTTGAAATCTGGTTGTCACATCGCTTACGTCAAGTGATTGCTCCGTGAATCCCATAACCCCATAGTTAAAATAGTTGTAAAATTTTAAGATTTTATTATATGGACCTGATTTTTTACATACCAATAAACAAAATATAGGAATTCATTCAGACATAGGTCATACTTAACAGTACACAATAGATTTTTTGTAATTCAATGTGTCCGCGAACTTTTCTAACAACCCTCGTACATAATATATTCACTTCCATAAAGTGAATCAGTAAAAAAATATATATGTTTTTCATATTTTGATATATAAAGTTTCTTATCTTTTACTATCGAAAAATCGACAGGTCCCTTTTTTTAGAACATCGAATTTTACTTATCGCATAAAAATGACTGTACACAGTTCGTATTTTATATTCTTAAAGTGAAATACATTTTTGAATTTAGTTGATGCATGCGTCTGGTTTCAATTTATATTTAATACAGCCAACATTTATTTCATGATTGAGAAATTTTAAATGGGTAATGTTTTTGTTCGATTTTCATCCGACTATAAGTTTTCAAAATATTCTCGACTATGGTCTCCATCATTTAGACGCATGCCTTTTTCGCATATCGAAGCGGTTTGATGATCAAGACTCATATCCATTGTTAACTTTATTAATTTCCCGGGTGACAATTGATGGTTCCATCAATGTTTTCTTGTTTCATATATATATGACGGGTATGCCAAGTGTTAAAGCAAACTTTTTCACGTTAATTTCCTACATAGTTTTTCTTTACATAGAAACCGACTGTCGACATGTTGATAGACATTAAAATCTCAAGTCAAAGTTTTAAGCTTTTCATTCATAATACAAACATACTTAAAAATTTGCAAGTTTTTATAATCGTCCAATTCAAATATGTGAATTCTATTAAAATTTTCAAAAGTTTTATCTGTTTGCAGTTTATGGCCTCGAGCCAGATTAACATTACGATTTTTTGATGCAGGTTAATGTTTATGGTGCACTTCTCATTTCCAAGTAACTATAAGCCCAATGTTGACCAAACTTACATGGATGATACATCTAAGGATGCGCACTATATAGCTTGCTTCGGAGGCTAGGTCTTCCTACGTTTTATGGACGAGTAAATAGGTTAAAATTTTTGGTGCAGGTCTCATTTCAAAGTAACTCTAAGCCCTTTGTTGACCAAACTTATAGGGATGACAAATCAAATGATGCGCAATATCAGGCTTGTTTCTGCAGAGTCTGAAACTTACCTACATTTTCCAGATAAGTGAACATATTAAAGTTTTTGGTGCAGGTCTCATTTCCAAGTAACCTTAACTCCTATTTGACCATGGGTGATACACTTAAGGATGCACACTAATCGGCTTGCTTCGGATGCTGGATCTGACCTACATTTTTCAGATGACTGAACAGGTTTAAGTTTTTTGAGCAGGTTCCTTTAGTAGGTATAAGCCCTATGTTGAGCAAATCTGCATGGATGATACGTCTAAGGATCGCGCTAATTGACTTGTTTCAGATGCTGGATAAGGCATAAATTTTCCAGATAATGGACCAGGCTATTTATGGGTGCGGCCTATTATTAGGAAACTAAAAGGTCTAACTTAAACAAACTTGCATAGATGATGCATCAAGGGAGGAACACTTTCAAACTTGCTTTAAATGCTGGATTTGATTGGTGACTAGTTTGAAGTTTTTGGATAAGTCTATTTTCAAGTCACTGTAAACACTGTCAGATCAAAATCGCATAAATTAAGCATGTTGGGATGTAAACTTCTAGAGTATCTCTTTAATGTGAGTTTTGTCTTACTTAAAGACAACATTCGTTGAGGTTATGTCTGTTAACTCTGATTACCTATGATTGTAAGAAAAATTAAAATCCTTTAGAGGGCTGGGTGGTTGTGGCCATTTTAAGACTATATTGATCTCCTTTAGAAGGAGAGTTCCATATAGCGATATACAAAAGTGATGAAATTTTAAAAATAAAATGTATGAAATATTTCTTTGCTAAGTGATGCCTGAAAGCTCAAGATATCAAATCTAACAAGATGTGTTTGTGAAACACTGATGCCCCCGTATGGCAACATATCAAAGACTAAACTTTTCTTAAATGCAAATTTAATTAATTGGTACCAAAAGTAGGGTATTCTCACTGGAAAACAATTGTGAAATTTGAAAGTAAGCCATGTTAAAGTTTTTTTTTTTCAATTAGTACAAAAATCTCCAAGGTCAAAATCAAAAGGTCAATGTAATTTGGTATCAAATGAAAGGTCTTACCACATATAGTACTTAAGTAGAGCATGAAGTCCCTAGCCCTAAAAAGTTCAGAAGTTATGGCCAAGGTTCAATTTTTTAAAAAGTAGGTCAAACTCCAATGTCAAGGTGAAAAGGTCAAAGTTCTTGTTATGAAATGAAAAATCTTGTCACAATGATTAAATATGTAAAGTATAAAAGCATTAGCTCTAATCCTTTAAAAAATTATGGTCAAGGTTTGCATGCTTATTTAAAGTAGGTCAAGGTCAAAGGGTCAAATTTCTTGAAATCCAATGTAGGGTCTTTTCACAAGGATGACATTTTTGAAGTATGAAAGCCATATCTCTTACCGTTCAAAAGTAATGGCCAAGGTTAAAGTTTATTTTACAAGTACGAAAATCTTCAATGTCAAGGTCAAAGGGTCAAAGTTCTTGGTATTAAATGAAAGGTCTTTCAACAAAGATTACATTTGTGAAGTATAAATGTCCTGGTATCTACTGTTCAAAAGATATGGTCAAAGTAAAAGTTTAAAATTTTCATGTAAAAGTGGGTCAAACTTCAAGGTCAAGGTCAAAAGGTCAAATTTGGTGGTACCCAAAGAAAGGTCTTGTCACAAGAAATAAACATGTGAAATATGAAATTCATAGCTCCACTAAATCAAAAGTTATGGGCAAGGATAAAGTTTTTGCGGACAGACGGACACGGCAAAAACTATATACCCCTGAAACTTCGTTTACGGCACAGGGGCCTGTAACATACTGTATTTGATTTTACGTAATCACTATATATATATACAAAAAAAGAAAGGGAAACAACGTCAGTCCAAATTTACACAGGGTCGATCTCGGAAATATTTCTTATTCCATAAAAATAAACAATGCAGCAAATTAAATTTTAGCTAGAATCATACTACAATGAATATTCTTTAATAAAACAGAAACCTTATTTATTTATATAGCGTTTAAGTTGGGTAATACTAACTCGATATTCAGTTGTGCGTGTCGACGTACTTTAAGTCGTCCACTAAAACGAGGTAAAATTCATACATTTTCTCCAGTTTTTAAGTCTTTCTGGAGATGGAAAACACAAACTAAAGATCCAGCGTTCACGAAAATTATCTTTTTCTTTTGTTAATTACAATTAAAATGTATTACCTCTCTGATTTGAATAAATACAGTGGGTTTTTCGTTCACAACAAGGCCCCGAGCCTAGAACAGACGACATTTTGGAAAAACCCATAATAGGTAAAAGGCGGAGCCTGATTGGTCAGATTTATTCTAGAAAAGCAGTATTGACCAATCACATCTCGCGTTGAATCTTGGAACAATGTTTACCGACTTTAGTGGACGACTTAAACTACATCGACTGCATGACAGGATATCGGATCTGCAAAACACGACTTACACGATTCTTAAATGACCGCAATGATAATTTTATTAAAGAGTGATTATTGCTGAATGATTCCAGGCGTTATTTCACTAACTGCAAGGTATTTTATTGAAAACACGAATCATTTCCGAGATCGACCCTGTGTAAATTCGGGTTGACGTTGTTTCCCTTTCTCTTTTTGTATACATCTAATGATTACGTAAAATCAAATACAGTATGTTACCGACCCCTGTGGTTTACGGGGGCATAAAAATTTAGTCATACCTGATGTTTTATTAGTTGACCCCCAGCCTCCTTATTATGTATCCGCTATATTGTTTTTAATTAGAGACATCCTTCAGTATATATTGGTCATTTTGGAAGCTACATTTAAGAAAGTGTTTATGCTATTTACATGCTATGTGACGGTCAGTTATACTCTTAATCCATGTTCAAAGGAGAAATATTTTGACATCATCTACTGATTCTTTTCATTGATTTTTTTTGTAATAAATATGTTTTAATCGTCAAAAATATATTTTAAAAAACTCTGTCGGTTCAATTCCTAGATCTTTTTGACAAACATTTTGACACATTTTAATCTGGGTCCTTCTCATTTATTATTAAGATTTTTCTAAAAAGTGAATTAAGTTTACCTTAAACAGAAAACTCAAAGTATTGCATACTATCATATGTGAAATTTCAATTCCTGGGCTATGTATTTTCTATGTTTTATCACATTTTATTCAGATATACCGGAATCAAAACATATTATAAATTCAAAATGGTTTTAAATATTTCTCTTAATTCAATATATTTATGCAAAGCCATTTATAACAGAATATATATTAGGTAATATCCATGTACATGTATTCATTGGATTGAATAAATTATCAGGAAATTATTAAGTCATCCAGCGAGGTAAATTTGTTGAATTTTAAACACCCAGTTTTAGGCTAACTTCTTTTTGTATTATGTTTGTTCTCAGTAAGAATACAATGTCAACTGATATTTGCCCCATGGGTATCCGTGCATGCACTTCATTCAATTTAAATCGTCTGCATTTAAGTGCAGTTCTGGTGACTTAAAATTAAGTATTACACTGCATAAGTACGCAGAAGAAGAAAGAGCAATTGATATGGAAATAATTAAATTATCAGTGCTGCCCGTTATATGTGCACTTTGTTTTACTGTATTTCAGATGATCAACTGTGCTTGTACTGTAAATTACGATATCAACTCATGCCATTTGCTTTTGTCTCTTAATAGCACAATATTAGGGGATCAATGTTCTAAGGAAGAGAGCATGGACTTGGATTATACCTTCAGAAATCTGCAGACTTTTCCAAGAAATTTATGTGATTTTCCCTTTATAAAGATGATTCGTCTTTCGGACAACCTGCTCACAGATATCCCATCTCTGTCTTGTCTCCCAAACTTGGAGATTCTGCAACTTTCTAGGAACAAGATCAGTTCTCTCAGGAAAGCTTCGCTGATACACAACAGGAATCTGGGGTATGTTGACTTATCGTATAACTTGATCACATACATAGAGACGGGGGTTCTGGAACTCTCAACCTTTCACACTATCATTCTGAAAGGGAACTTTTTAATGTCACTGGATGTCAGAGATTTCGCCATTGTGAGGCCATTCTGTTTGATGGATATGTCGTATAACAACTTGCAGGTTCTAGTTAATAACTACAAGTGGACGGTGAACAAGAGTGTCAGCTATTCTGGGGGGTTTATTGACGCTAAATACAATAACATCCAAGAACTTCCAAACTGGAAAAAAGTGGGATTTCCCAATCTTTCCGATGTCGGGAAAATCATATATTTTGGAATTGACGTTCGTTATAATCCTATTACTTGTGACTGTAAATTAGCAGAACCCATAGTTTATTTTAAACCATTAACAAAGTACATAGATCGAACTTATTTCTATATGTCTTGTCAGAATCCACCAGCTTTAAAAGGAAGTTTAATTATAAATTTTCTGGAGGGAGATCGGATTTCAGATCTTGTATGTGATTACACGGGTACACCATTGTGTCCTCGTGGCTGCTGTTCCTGTGTGAAGACACCAAGATATTCAAGCGCTGGGGAGACCCAGCTGACTTTCACTTTGAGCATTAACTGTTCACAATCGAAAATTCAACGATTACCACACATCCTACCAGAAATTAATGAAATCGAATTTTATCTCCATGGTAGCTTTATCAACCACATTAAAGAAGAACATTACTTACCTCGTGTCTCTGTTATGGAATTGTCAAACCTGCCTTCCTTTGAGCATGGAGCCTTAGGAAAATTGAAAAGATTAAAAGAATTTTCTACTTCCAGAAAAGCACAGTTTTATGGTATACCGCGTGAGTTTTCTTGTTTTGATCCGTGTATTTTTCTGCAGAAGATGGATTTTATTGTAAACTGTACCTGCTCACATCAGTGGATGTATGAATGGCTGGTGACTAGAAATGGAACCTGCAGAACAGGATTTGCTTTTAAGTGTATGGTTGGAATCAGCGCCGAGAAAATGATAACATACATTCCACACATGGATTGCCAAGAAAAATCTAATTACTCAATTTACATCTTATTATTTAATTGTTCTTTCCTCGGTATATGTGTGGCTGTATTTGCCGCCGCTGTTTATAGATATAAGTATGAAATACGGCTCATCTATAGGACCTCAAGGGTGTGTAAACGATCATCATCTCGGGGCGTGTTGGACCAGGACTGTGTTGTGTTTGTTTCCTACGACGGGGAAAATCAAGATCTGCATTCGTGGATACTAAAATCACTAGAACCTTTTTTAATCCTGAAAGGCTTCCATGTTTTCCTACCGACACGTGACCTGACTCTTGGAAGTGTTCGATCTGACGAGACAGCATGGCAGGTCTCGGTGTCGAGGTTTTACATTGTGCATCTATCTGACAATTACTTAAACGAAGACTCTCCTTATACCTATAAGGAGTGGACTTGTATTTGGGAAAGTTATCTGGCGGATAGCAGAAAGAGGCTGCTCGTTATTAACTATGACCTTATCGGTGCTGCTGATACATCCTGCAATAAAATGAAGTCCGTTTTGCACGCTGGAGATGTTGTCAGTTTTTCAAGAGGGGAGAATTTGATGTTTTCAAAAATTTCAAAGACTCTTCGCTAGATTAGGAGATTTATCAAAGAAATCTTGATAAATAGGTTATCTGATTACTAAAATTCTGAAAGACCAGTAGAAATAAAAAGATTTCCACTAAATAGTCTATGTAGCGTCACCCAGAATGTATGCGGTTTACCACCGTCGATTCAATTTTTTTCACTTCAATAGAAATTTAACCGTACACTAGTAAAGGGCTTCAAATTTAGACCTTTACTCGACACCAGGGTACATGTAATTGAGCAGTGAGGATTCTTTACAGTGCAAACGTACAAACGCCTACGGTGACGCAGGACAGCGACTTTCACCACTTGTGCAGGGCGCTTATAGAGAAGGAAGAATGGACCTTACAATCACAAAGCGAACGCTCTACAACTTGGTATCCTGACCATTCTCAGCAATGAATGGGGAACTTCAGCAGTACGGAGCATCATCAGTTTAGGTTACATGATTTCCTCAAGGTGACCGATTCTATTTGGTTTCGTCCGACGGGTGCAACGTCTATTGGGCCTTATCATTGAAATGTCATGAAATGAGGACACTCAGCAAACTCCAAAAATTTTTCAGGATATCCGCTCTTCTGTCGTGAGGAAGACTCTGTCGTGAGGAAGACTCTGTCGTGAGAAAGACTCTCAAGATGATTTAATTCAGAAGTATTGAATATGTTGCTTAAATTGGAGATGTTTCGTACAAGGAACAATTTTCATTTTATGCTTCTCAAATATGATTTTTAAGTCTTAATTTGTTCTAGTCTTAATTGTTCTGATGTTCTAAAATGATTAAAGCACAACATAATAGCAATATGTTAATACTTATAAACGATATAAAGTTTAAGCATATCAAAGAGAGAAGTTCACGAAGACCAAGACCCTCTTCAAAACCCTGTGACATGATCGTGGTTTGGGGGCACTAGAATCTTTCCAATTCCCTCTTTAATATACCTTTTACCTATACAACCTTAAAATTAGAAGCAGAGTTTACCTCATTCAAATGAAGACTAGCTTATCAAGGGTTTGGGGTAAAAAGCTGAGTGGAGTGGAGTGGAGTGGAGTCGTGGAGTCATGGAGTGGAGTCGTGGAGTGGAGTCTGTATTATAACAATCGTGAAGTTTGAGAACAAAACAATTTCTTTTGCATATAATATCTCCCCTTCATTGTCGTTTAGGATTTGAGTACACTGTACCAAGAATGAAACAAGAAACAAAAGAAGTCCATGCAATCAAAAACTAACGAACTTAATTTAAATGCCAAACAGAGAATCACTTAGAAATGCTTTATATAAACACTATCTAAACTTAGCAAGACTGTTTGACCTTATTCGCCTATCCCAAAACAGGCGAACCTAGCAAGAGGTGTTGACAGCTTTAATATCAAACAGAGAAAGAGCACTGCACTGCAGAACTGATGACAGCAATTTAATGAGAAAGGCACATTTTTTTTTCATTTTACTATGAAAGTGCAAGATAGCCCCTTTGTTGGAATTTGAAGGTCACATTTTTTTCTGTATCTCTATCTTCTTAACACGTATCTTCCTTTTCTGGTTAAAGTAGAGGACATGCTACAGAATAGAGTGTTAAGACTCGACTGATAAATACATATCAGCCATTGGATCTGTTGAAGTTTAATAATTGACCAGGATTAATTACTAGACTTAAAATAAATATAATTACCGGAATTGAAAACCTTAAAAAGTAAAATATTTATTGAAATGAGCTCAACAACTTGTGTTTTTTTTTTCTTTTCTTTTTTTTTCATTTTAAAGTACACATTGTGCATTTTAAACGATGACACACAATTAACTTTAAATAAAATTATTTTACCCTTGTTTTGTGAAAAGGGAGCTGTTTTGATTTATACTTATAATTAGTTTCATCAATATTTGATCAAGCTTGTTTTATAAATGTGACTCATAACAAAATTAATACTTATGGTAAGTAATGTCCCCACCCTAAAACAAGTGTTTTCCTTTTATTTTGCTGATCAATGTATAACATGCAGTCTATCAACCAGTATATGTATCATTGAGGCAATTATTTATTATTGATGAAAACATTTTGACAGAATTCATTGGGACTTTAAAAGAATGTTTATCCCTATAGCGATGTGATGAAATGTATTTGATTACTTCTGATCATAAAGATGTGTTATAAACTAATTAGTTATTTATATCTTATTGATTAATTATTATATATACTGTAGTTGGAGGGGCAGATATAGTAACACATTTGTTTGTTTTAGTTTGTGTAAGTTAACAGGTGACATCATTTAGATTTTTTTGCTGACAAAAATAATATACCACTTAATTCAGTTCTTTTTCAAGCAAATTTTTATTTACAAGCAACAACTGAGTAGGCATTTCAAGCGCAGTAATTAAATCTGTCAACACTTCTCGCCTGTTGGGATGGGAGTGCATATGGGTCACTTGGTCTCTGTTACTCAAAACAAAAAGTTATTCTCATTGATGTGTTGGCATTTGAAGGTTATATCCCCCCCCTATTTTCTCATTCATCTACAATATATAGGAACTATTATTGTAACAGTCTCTCAATGATCACAGACAGCTATAGCTTGGGCATATAGAGCTGAAAAGGAAAGGAGGGATTGTGTTCGATTACCTGAGTAATTTTTTGAATTCCATAGCTCTACATCTACTATATAGTAACGTTCTGTAGTATTTCCTACAATTACCAATACCTGCTAACCTCTACGCTCAAAAGCAGAGTTGTAAATATTTACACAAAATGAGATTTAACAAACAATTAAATATGATAGTTTTACTTTTAAAAAATAATTTAGATAGAGATTGAAAGCTACCGCATTATATAATACATGTAAAATAAAATAAATTGATTTGAATGTAATGATTTTTTGACAAATCATTGAATATTTTGTACATTGTAGCAAACCATAAAATTTTAAGAACAACATAAAGTTGACAAAATCCTGCTTGAACTAGTCATCTTTTTGAAAATAAAATTGAATAAGCAAATGCATTTCAGCACATCGCTATTGGGATAAACTTTCTTTAAAATTCTCCATTGACTGCATGTTATATATTGACCAGCAAAATACAGCGAAAGCACTTTTTTCCCCATTACTTATGATAGGTATAATTTTTGTTCTGGCCACATTATAAAATAAGCTTGATCAAATATTGGTGAAACTAATTTTGTGACTAATTGTATGTTATTTTACATCCCTCTCGAGAATTTAAACTCGCATATAGACCCCATTACCTGCGGATGGAGATTGAGCTGTAATATTTGTCCTATACTCGCACTATACTTGATCATTGAGCAGTGAAGGGTATTTTTCGTGCTAGTAACTACTGCGACACAGTACAATGGACATTGATGTTTGTGTTCTCATCTGAAAGACCGGTCTCTATTAAGTCCCACAGTGGAATTCAAACCCATAATGTAAGGATCAGCTCCTTACTGCGCGACTCAGAGCAGACACTCCAATCACTGTGCCACGCGGGTGACAAAACTAATTATAAGAATGAAGTATCACAAGTTCCTCTTCAAGAAACAAAGGTAAAAAATTTGAAAAATAAGTAATGCATCATCGTTTAAAATGTGTTTCAAAAATCAGACATAGCAACACCAGTTTCTCAGCAAACATTTAAAAAAATATTATCCATTTTATGTTTCACAGCTGTATGATATGTATTTGTCAGTCGAGTCTATTAACACCTATATTCTGAAGCATGTCTCCCAAAAGAGATATATGCATGTAAATATATATGTTTATATACAAAGATAGAGATACAGAAAAAAAATTGTGACCTTCAAATTCCAACAAAGAGGATATCTTTAATAGTGAAACCTATTTTTTAAAAATATGTGCCTTTATAATTACATGTATGTAGTTGTCATCAGTTCTGCAGTGCTCTTTCTCTGTTTGATATTAAAGCTGTCAACACCCCTTGCTATGTTTGCCTGTTTGGGATTGGCGAATAAGGTCAAAAAGTCTTGCTAAGTTTGGATAGTGTTTATATATCACGTAGTAAAGCATTTTTAGGTGATTCTCTGTTTGACATTTAAAGGTCGTTAGTTTTTGATTGCATGGACTTCTTTTGTTTCTTGTATTGTATGCAAAAGAAATTGTTTTGTTCTCAAACATCCTGCATTGTTATAATACAGACTCCACTCCATGACTCCACTCCATCACTCCACGACTCCACTCCACTCCACTCAGCTTTTTAACCCCAAGCCCTTATCAAGTTCATTCACAGCGATTTCTAAGGAGATTTCACATATATAGACTAAAAATACCAGAAGTCACTGTCAAGACTAGCTCTACTGATTTGTGTGAAATATGAAACCCATAGTATTAATTAACTGTTCAAAACTTATGGCTTAGGGTGAAGATTTTAAAAAGTGGGTCAATCAAAGACTAGCTCTTATGATTTGTGTGAAATACAAGCATGAAATCCCTAGTATTAACTGTTCAAAACGTATGGCAAAGGTTAAAAATTTTGAAAAGTGGGCCAATGAAGGTCAAAAATATTTAAAGCCATTGAAAGATCTTGTCGCAATCTATACGCATGTGAAGTATGAAAACCCTGGCACAAATTATTCAAAAATTATAGCATAGGCTTTCTGTAAAAGTGGGTTAAACTCAAAGGTCAAGAGCTCAAATTTGGTGGTACTCTAATACTAGTATATTTGTGAAATATGAAAGCCAAAGCCCCACCCACTCAGGTATTGGTGGGTTTAAAGATTTGTGGACAAACAGACAGACTGACATGGCAAAAACTGTATACCCCTCATCTTTCATTACGGGGACAGGAAAAATATAATTTTGTAGTTAATATACAAAATCAAAATAAGGTTAAGAAAGCAACAGAAGGCTCCAAAAAAGACCCAAAACGCGGCGTTAAGTTTCATTCACCCTTTCCATTTTTAATAACCATGGCAACACCCTTCATTTAAATCAAAAACCCATACAATCGCATAAGCTCTTCTAGTCTCCGACCAGTACAGTAATAAAAATAAAAATTGTTGCAAAATATCAATCAAGTCACAAACAAAAATTAGCATTGAAAACTAGTACAGTAACTAGTATTTTCAAGGAAAGTACCAGATATTCACCGCCGAAAGTGTTTAAGGCTGTCTTCTAAGCAACGAAATAAAATTTCTGTTCATTTGTTCATCAAATTGCTTCATCAACGTGAAAATCCGGGATGAAGAACAAAAATGTGTAAATTTCCTACAAAAGAGAAAATACACAAACAAATGGTGTACATCTGTAGAAATTGTACTATAGAGAAAATTGCCTTTTAATTCTTAATTCTGAATTGTTCCGATGTTCTAAAATGATTAAAGCACGTCTAGTAATATGTAAAAACTGGGTTGACAAGAATCTGCCTTTGCCTGTTTATCTGTATCTCTTTGTATTTTAGCTTTCTCCTTTTTATTGCCATCTGATGCTGAGTTTATATCATTACCTGTCATCACTTTGTCCTCTTCCCTGTTCTTTTTCCCATGCTTTTTTCTTTTTTTCTGGATAACACACGATTCATCTCTTGTCAGTTCTTCTGTCCCTCTGTAGTCGTCACATTTCTTCTCTCGTTTGGAGTCTAATGTTAACAATATCAAATCAATACTTTGCAACAATAATTACACTTTACATCACTCAATGAGAGCTATATAGTGACTTCTGCATACAATATGCATGATTTTGTATTACATCATTTCAAAATCAATTCCATTTCATTTATTCAACAAGTTAAAAAAAAATCATTTTTCATGTTCTCTGAATGGTAATTAATTGAATAAATTTTAGTGTTTTTACAGTCTTGTGGATTGATATGCAAATAAAATTCTAAATAAAAAACAATTGTCTTTTAATGAGGTTTCAAGCATATAAAAAAAACGTCAGTATGTTAAAAGCATTAATATATCGGCTTGGGGTAAAAAGCTGAGTGGAGTGGAGTGGAGTGGAGTCGTGGAGTGATGGAGTTGAGTCGTGGAGTGGAGTCTGTATTATAACAATGCAGGATGTTTGAGAACAAAACAATTTCTTTTGCATACAATACAAGAAACAAAAGAAGTCCATGCAATCAAAAACTAACGACCTTTAAATGTCAAACAGAGAATCACCTAGAAATGCTTTACTACGTAATATGTAAACACTATCCAAACTTAGCAAGACTTTTTGACCCTATTCGCCAATCCCAAACAGGCAAACCTAGCAAGGGTGTTGCTAAAACGCGGAACGGAAAACGGAACGGAAAGCGGAACAGAACGGAAAACGGAATATATTATTTTATATTAAATAACTTAAAATCGTAATTTTTATCATGAACGATATATTTAATTGATATTAAATCCTCTTTTATTAAAAACAGGTTATTAAGTCATTTTCAGTCTCTTATTCACGACAATCGCTGACATAGCAATGACGTAGAATCGAATTTGAAAGCGTGTGTTTAGGGACCCCCCTACATTAAACGGGTGTTGCTAAAACGCGGAACAGAAAACGGAACGGAACGGAATTTTTTTGTCAAACAAATAACATAGATTCAATATATTAGTCATCATTTGAGTGAGGCAATCTCTAGTTCTAATTTTAAGTTTGTATACGTTAAAGGTATATGAAAGAGGTAATTAGAAAGATTCCAGTGCCTACCCCAATTACGATTATTACACAGGGTTTTGAAGAGGGTCTTGGTCTTGGTGAACTTTCTCATTGATATGCTTAAATTTTATATCGTTTAGGTAATGTCTTAACTTTGGTCAACCCAGTTTTTACATATTACTAGACGTGCTTCAATTATTTTTGAACATCGGAACAATTCAGAATTAAGAATTAAAAGGCAAATTTCTCTATAATACAATTTCTACAGATGTACACCATTTGTTAATGTGTATTTTCTCTTTTGTAGGAAATTTACATTCTCAAATATAAGGGTTCACTATGGAATATGCATATTTTCATAAATGCTCATAAGGCCTAATTTATAATGTTCTCAAATGTGTTTTAAATGCCATAATGTCCCAAAAATATGGACTGCTCTTTTTCATAGTTACAATATAAAATATTGGAAAAATTCCTCCTGAGAAGATTCACTCAATTAAAAGCTTACAAGGTTCTCTTTTGATGTCATCAAGTGAATCTTATGATCCCGAACTTCGGGATCATAAGATTCACTTGATGACATCAAAATCGGAACACACATTCAGATCTTCAAGGTTTTTACTATCGACCACAAGAGCGATGAACTGTATATTAGGTTATGTTAGAAGCTGCACATTGGGAAATGAGACATTATTTAAAAAAAAAATTAAATTTTACATCTAATTATTGTAATTTCTCATTTCTCATCAGAGATTAAATAATTTATGTTAAAAGGACTTTCAATAGGAAGTCCCCAATATAGAGTGTGTAACATGTATGCTTTTTCAGGATAATTAACAAAAGATATTAGTGTAAAGTTATGGGGGTGGTAAATTGATTTTTTTTTTATATGCTTAGGGTGTGAATGACATAGGTATATTTTCCTACACTTTGTTGTGTTATCTGTCACTGCTCTGTGCATCACATAAAAGTAAAAGTCATACAATGTAAGCATAGTACACGACACATAACCAGGTACATTAGCATCTGGTTCACCTGAAGATTTTCAAGAACACATTGGTACATTTTTATTCTTTATCCCTAATTTTCATGTGGATGAAGCAATTTGATGAACAAATGCACAGAAATTTGTTGCTAAGACAGCCTGAAACACCTTCGGCACTGAATATCTGGCACTTTCCTTGAAAATACTTGTTCTATTTTTCAATGCTAAATTTTGTTTGAGGCTACTTTTATATTGTGCGTCAATTTTACTTTTTATTACTCTACTGGTCAGAGACTAGAAGAATTATGCGATACGACAAATATTTCTTTCTCGTTTCTAGAGAAATGAGCGTGTCATTATGTAACAATGGACGTTCGGTAAGAAACACCCAAACTTTCAATTCAAAAGAAAAATTAACCACTTCAATGTGCTTTATTTAATCATTGCTCTATTTATCTTATACGCAGGACCGGTACTGCTTGAGCAAAGTTTCAAGTCAAACTGCTAATTTTTGGCTCTCGTAATCAAATATGAGGGATATCAGTTTTTGCCCTGTCCGTCTGTCCACAAAAACATTATGCCCGTCCTTAACTATTTAAGGGACTGGGTGGTTGTGGCCATTTTTAGACTATTTTTATCCCCTTTGGAAGAAGAGCTCCATAAAAAGATATAATAAAATGACAAAAATTAAAAACTAAAATTTATGATTTTTTTCTCTGCCAAATGATAGGTGACAACTTAAGATATCATATCAAAAAAATTAAGTTATATCTGGTGGTTAATTTGTCATATGTTTTTTGACCCCCTAGTCTCCTTAAGTGGGTAGGGCTATTGCTTTCATATTTCTCAGGTATATTCCTTGTGATAATACCTTTCTTATGGTACCACCAAATTTGACCTCTTGACCTTGGAGTTTAACCCACTTTTACAGAAAATGACCAAACTTTAGTCTAGGCCATAACTTAATTTTGAACAATTGGGGCTTTCATACTTCACATGTGTATTCATTGTGTCAAGATCTTTCAGTGGCTGTAAATATTTTGAGCTTCATTGGCCCACTTTTTAACCTTTTGTCTTGGTCATACGTTTTAAACATTTAGTACTAGGGATTTCATATTTCACACAAATCACTTGAGCTAATCTTGACAGAGCTAGCTAGTCTTCTGATACTTTTAGACTCTACATGTAAAGGTTGTTAGATCTGAACATCTCCCTAGAAATTGCAGCGAATGAACTTGATAAGCTAGTCCTCATTTGAGCGAGGTAATCTCTGCTTCTAATTTTTAGGTTGTATTGATGAAAGGTATATGAAAGGGAATTGGAAAGTTTCTAGTGCCTCCCCCCAATTACGATCATTTCACAGGGTTTTGAAGAGGATCTTGGTCTTGGTGAACTTTTCTCATTGATATACTTAAACTTTATATCGTGAACGTTAATGTCTTAACTTTGGTCAACCCAGTTTTTACATATTACTAGACGTGCTTTAATCATTTTAGAACATCGAAACAATTCAGAATTAAGAATTAAAAGGCAATTTTCTCTATAGTACAATTTCTACAGATGTACACCATTTGTTTGTGTATTTTCTCTTTTGTAGGAAATTTACACATTTTTGTTCTTCATCCCGGATTTTCACGTTGATGAAGCAATTTGATGAACAAATGAACAGAAATTTTATTTCGTTGCTTAGAAGACAGCCTTAAACACTTTCGGCGGTGAATATCTGGTACTTTCCTTGAAAATACTAGTTACTGTACTAGTTTTCAATGCTAATTTTTGTTTGTGACTTGATTGATATTTTGCAACAATTTTTATTTTTATTACTGTACTGGTCGGAGACTAGAAGAGCTTATGCGATTGTATGGGTTTTTGATTTAAATGAAGGGTGTTGCCATGGTTATTAAAAATGGAAAGGGTGAATGAAACTTAACGCCGCGTTTTGGGTCTTTTTTGGAGCCTTCTGTTGCTTTCTTAACCTTATTTTGATTTTGTATATTAACTACAAAATTATATTTTTCCTGTCCCCGTAATGAAAGATGAGGGGTATACAGTTTTTGCCATGTCAGTCTGTCTGTTTGTCCACAAATCTTTAAACCCACCAATACCTGAGTGGGTGGGGCTTTGGCTTTCATATTTCACAAATATACTAGTATTAGAGTACCACCAAATTTGAGCTCTTGACCTTTGAGTTTAACCCACTTTTACAGAAAGCCTATGCTATAATTTTTGAATAATTTGTGCCAGGGTTTTCATACTTCACATGCGTATAGATTGCGACAAGATCTTTCAATGGCTTTAAATATTTTTGACCTTCATTGGCCCACTTTTCAAAATTTTTAACCTTTGCCATACGTTTTGAACAGTTAATACTAGGGATTTCATGCTTGTATTTCACACAAATCATAAGAGCTAGTCTTTGATTGACCCACTTTTTAAAATCTTCACCCTAAGCCATAAGTTTTGAACAGTTAATTAATACTATGGGTTTCATATTTCACACAAATCAGTAGAGCTAGTCTTGACAGTGACTTCTGGTATTTTTAGTCTATATATGTGAAATCTCCTTAGAAATCGCTGTGAATGAACTTGATAAGGGCTTGGGGTTAAAAAGCTGAGTGGAGTGGAGTGGAGTCGTGGAGTGATGGAGTGGAGTCATGGAGTGGAGTCTGTATTATAACAATGCAGGATGTTTGAGAACAAAACAATTTCTTTTGCATACAATACAAGAAACAAAAGAAGTCCATGCAATCAAAAACTAACGACCTTTAAATGTCAAACAGAGAATCACCTAAAAATGCTTTACTACGTGATATATAAACACTATCCAAACTTAGCAAGACTTTTTGACCTTATTCGCCAATCCCAAACAGGCAAACATAGCAAGGGGTGTTGACAGCTTTAATATCAAACAGAGAAAGAGCACTGCAGAACTGATGACAACTACATACATGTAATTATAAAGGCACATATTTTTAAAAAATAGGTTTCACTATTAAAGATATCCTCTTTGTTGGAATTTGAAGGTCACAATTTTTTTTCTGTATCTCTATCTTTGTATATAAACATATATATTTACATGCATATATCTCTTTTGGGAGACATGCTTCAGAATATAGGTGTTAATAGACTCGACTGACAAATACATATCATACAGCTGTGAAACATAAAATGGATAATATTTTTTTAAATGTTTGCTGAGAAACTGGTGTTGCTATGTCTGATTTTTGAAACACATTTTAAACGATGATGCATTACTTATTTTTCAAATTTTTTACCTTTGTTTCTTGAAGAGGAACTTGTGATACTTCATTCTTATAATTAGTTTTGTCACCCGCGTGGCACAGTGATTGGAGTGTCTGCTCTGAGTCGCGCAGTAAGGAGCTGATCCTTACATTATGGGTTTGAATTCCACTGTGGGACTTAATAGAGACCGGTCTTTCAGATGAGAACACAAACATCAATGTCCATTGTACTGTGTCGCAGTAGTTACTAGCACGAAAAATACCCTTCACTGCTCAATGATCAAGTATAGTGCGAGTATAGGACAAATATTACAGCTCAATCTCCATCCGCAGGTGATGGGGTCTATATGCGAGTTTAAATTCTCGAGAGGGATGTAAAATAACATACAATTAGTCACAAAATTAGTTTCACCAATATTTGATCAAGCTTATTTTATAATGTGGCCAGAACAAAAATTATACCTATCATAAGTAATGGGGAAAAAAGTGCTTTCGTTGTATTTTGCTGGTCAATATATAACATGCAGTCAATGGAGAATTTAAAAGAAAGTTTATCCCAATAGCGATGTGCTGAAATGCATTTGCTTATTCAATTTTATTTTCAAAAAGATGACTAGTTCAAGCAGGATTTTGTCAACTTTATGTTGTTCTTAAAATTTTATGGTTTGCTACAATGTACAAAATATTCAATGATTTGTCAAAAAATCATTACATTCAAATCAATTTATTTTATTTTACATGTATTATATAATGCGGTAGCTTTCAATCTCTATCTAAATTATTTTTTAAAAGTAAAACTATCATATTTAATTGTTTGTTAAATCTCATTTTGTGTAAATATTTACAACTCTGCTTTTGAGCGTAGAGGTTAGCAGGTATTGGTAATTGTAGGAAATACTACAGAACGTTACTATATAGTAGATGTAGAGCTATGGAATTCAAAAAATTACTCAGGTAATCGAACACAATCCCTCCTTTCCTTTTCAGCTCTATATGCCCAAGCTATAGCTGTCTGTGATCATTGAGAGACTGTTACAATAATAGTTCCTATATATTGTAGATGAATGAGAAAATAGGGGGGGGATATAACCTTCAAATGCCAACACATCAATGAGAATAACTTTTTGTTTTGAGTAACAGAGACCAAGTGACCCATATGCACTCCCATCCCAACAGGCGAGAAGTGTTGACAGATTTAATTACTGCGCTTGAAATGCCTACTCAGTTGTTGCTTGTAAATAAAAATTTGCTTGAAAAAGAACTGAATTAAGTGGTATATTATTTTTGTCAGCAAAAAAATCTAAATGATGTCACCTGTTAACTTACACAAACTAAAACAAACAAATGTGTTACTATATCTGCCCCTCCAACTACAGTATATATAATAATTAATCAATAAGATATAAATAACTAATTAGTTTATAACACATCTTTATGATCAGAAGTAATCAAATACATTTCATCACATCGCTATAGGGATAAACATTCTTTTAAAGTCCCAATGAATTCTGTCGAAATGTTTTCATCAATAATAAATAATTGCCTCAATGATACATATACTGGTTGATAGACTGCATGTTATACATTGATCAGCAAAATAAAAGGAAAACACTTGTTTTAGGGTGGGGACATTACTTACCACAAGTATTAATTTTGTTATGAGTCACATTTATAAAACAAGCTTGATCAAATATTGATGAAACTAGTTATAAGTATAAATCAAAACAGCTCCCTTTTCACAAAACAAGGGTAAAATAATTTTATTTAAAGTTAATTGTGTGTCATCGTTTAAAATGCACAATGTGTACTTTAAAATGAAAAAAAAACACAAGTTGTTGAGCTCATTTCAATAAATATTTTACTTTTTAAGGTTTTCAGTTCCGGTAATTATATTTATTTTAAGTCTAGTAATTAATCCTGGTCAATTATTAAATTTCAACAGATCCAATGGCTGATGTCTTAACACTCTATTCTGTAGCATGTCCTCTACTTTAACCAGAAAAGGAAGATACGTGTTAAGAAGATAGAGATACAGAAAAAAATGTGACCTTCAAATTCCAACAAAGGGGCTATCTTGCACTTTCATAGTAAAATGAAAAAAAAATGTGCCTTTCTCATTAAATTGCTGTTATCAGTTCTGCAGTGCAGTGCTCTTTCTCTGTTTGATATTAAAGCTGTCAACACCTCTTGCTAGGTTCGCCTGTTTTGGGATAGGCGAATAAGGTCAAACAGTCTTGCTAAGTTTAGATAGTGTTTCTAAGTGATTCTCTGTTTGACATTTAAAGTTCGTTAGTTTTTGATTGCATGGACTTCTTTTGTTTCTTGTTTCATTCTTGGTACAGTGTACTCAAATCCTAAACGACAATGAAGGGGAGATATTATATGCAAAAGAAATTGTTTTGTTCTCAAACTTCCTGTATTGTTATAATACAGACTCCACTCCACGACTCCACTCCATGACTCCACGACTCCACTCCACTCCACTCCACTCAGCTTTTTACCCCAAACCCTTGATAAGCTAGTCTTCATTTGAATGAGGTAAACTCTGCTTCTAATTTTAAGGTTGTATAGGTAAAAGGTATATTAAAGAGGGAATTGGAAAGATTCTAGTGCCCCCAAACCACGATCATGTCACAGGGTTTTGAAGAGGGTCTTGGTCTTCGTGAACTTCTCTCTTTGATATGCTTAAACTTTATATCGTTTATAAGTATTAACATATTGCTATTATGTTGTGCTTTAATCATTTTAGAACATCAGAACAATTAAGACTAGAACAAATTAAGACTTAAAAATCATATTTGAGAAGCATAAAATGAAAATTGTTCCTTGTACGAAACATCTCCAATTTAAGCAACATATTCAATACTTCTGAATTAAATCATCTTGAGAGTCTTCCTCACGACAGAGTCTTCCTCACGACAGAGTCTTCCTCACGACAGAGTCTTCCTCACGACAGAAGAGCGGATATCCTGAAGTTTTTGGAGTTTGCTGAGTGTCCTCATTTCATGACATTTCAATGATAAGGCCCAATAGACGTTGCACCCGTCGGACGAAACCAAATAGAATCGGTCACCTTGAGGAAATCATGTAACCTAAACTGATGATGCTCCGTACTGCTGAAGTTCCCCATTCATTGCTGAGAATGGTCAGGATACCAAGTTGTAGAGCGTTCGCTTTGTGATTGTAAGGTTCATTCTTCCTTCTCTATAAGCGCCCTGCACAAGTGGTGAAAGTCGCTGTCCTGTGTCACCGTAGGCGTTTGTACGTTTGCACTATAAAGAATTCTCACTGCTCAATTACATGTACCCTGGTGTCGAGTAAAGGTCTAAATTTGAAGCCCTTTACTAGTGTACGGTTAAATTTCTATTGAAGTGAAAAAAATTGAATCGACGGTGGTAAACCGCATACATTCTGGGTGACGCTACATAGACTATTTAGTAGAAATCTTTTTATTTCTACTGGTCTTTCAGAATTTTAGTAATCAGATAACTATTTATCAAGATTTCTTTGATAAATCTCCTAATCTAGCGAAGAGTCTTTGATATTTTTGAAAACATCAAATTCTCCCCTCTTGAAAAACTGACAACATCTCCAGCGTGCAAAACGGACTTCATTTTATTGCAGGATGTATCAGCAGCACCGATAAGGTCATAGTTAATAACGAGCAGCCTCTTTCTGCTATCCGCCAGATAACTTTCCCAAATACAAGTCCACTCCTTATAGGTATAAGGAGAGTCTTCGTTTAAGTAATTGTCAGATAGATGCACAATGTAAAACCTCGACACCGAGACCTGCCATGCTGTCTCGTCAGATCGAACACTTCCAAGAGTCAGGTCACGTGTCGGTAGGAAAACATGGAAGCCTTTCAGGATTAAAAAAGGTTCTAGTGATTTTAGTATCCATGAATGAAGGTCTTGATTTTCCCCGTCGTAGGAAACAAACACAACACAGTCCTGGTCCAACACGCCCTGAGATGATGATCGTTTACACGCTCTTGAGGTCCTATAGATGAGCCGTATTTCATACTTATATCTATAAACAGCGGCGGCAAATACAGCTACACATATACCGAGAAAAGAACAATTAAATAATAAGATGTAAATTGAGTAATCGGATTTTTCTTGGCAATCCATGTGTGGAATGTATGTTATCATTTTCTCGGCGCTGATTCCAACAATACACTTAAAAGCAAATCCTGTACTGCAGGTTCCATTTCTAGTCACCAGCCATTCATACATCCACTGATGTGAGCAGGTACAGTTTACAATAAAATCCATCTTCTGCAGAAAAATACACGGATCAAAACAAGAAAACTCACGCGGTATACCATAAAACTGTGCTTTTCTGGAAGTAGAAAATTCTTTTAATCTTTTCAATTTTCCTAAGGCTCCATGCTCAAAGGAAGGCAGGTTTGACAATTCCATAACAGAGACACGAGGTAAGTAATGTTCTTCTTTAATGTGGTTGATAAAGCTACCATGGAGATAAAATTCGATTTCATTAATTTCTGGTAGGATGTGTGGTAATCGTTGAATTTTCGATTGTGAACAGTTAATGCTCAAAGTGAATGTCAGCTGGGTCTCCCCAGCGCTTGAATATCTTGGTGTCTTCACACAGGAACAGCAGCCACGAGGACACAATGGTGTACCCGTGTAATCACATACAAGTTCTGAAATCCGATCTCCCTCCAGAAAATTTATAATTAAACTTCCTTTTAAAGCTGGTGGATTCTGACAAGACATATAGAAATAAGTTCGATCTATGTACTTTGTTAATGGTTTAAAATAAACTATGGGTTCTGCTAATTTACAGTCACAAGTAATAGGATTATAACGAACGTCAATTCCAAAATATATGATTTTCCCGACATCGGAAAGATTGGGAAATCCCACTTTTTTCCAGTTTGGAAGTTCTTGGATGTTATTGTATTTAGCGTCAATAAACCCCCCAGAATAGCTGACACTCTTGTTCACCGTCCACTTGTAGTTATTAACTAGAACCTGCAAGTTGTTATACGACAGATCCATCAAACAGAATGGCCTCACAATGGCGAAATCTCTGACATCCAGTGACATTAAAAAGTTCCCTTTCAGAATGATAGTGTGGAAGGTTGAGAGTTCCAGAACCCCCGTCTCTATGTATGTGATCAAGTTATACGATAAGTCAACATACCCCAGATTCCTGTTGTGTATCAGCGAAGCTTTCCTGAGAGAACTGATCTTGTTCCTAGAAAGTTGCAGAATCTCCAAGTTTGGGAGACAAGACAGAGATGGGATATCTGTGAGCAGGTTGTCCGAAAGACGAATCATCTTTATAAAGGGAAAATCACATAAATTTCTTGGAAAAGTCTGCAGATTTCTGAAGGTATAATCCAAGTCCATGCTCTTTTCCTTTGAACATTGATCCCCTAATATTGTGCTATTAAGAGACAAAAGCAAATGGCATGAGTTGATATCGTAATTTACAGTACAAGCACAGTTGATCATCTGAAATACAGTAAAACAAAGTGCACATATAACGGGCAGCACTGATAATTTAATTATTTCCATATCAATTGCTCTTTCTTCTTCTGCGTACTTATGCAGTGTAATACATAAGTTTAAGTCCCCAGAACTGCACTTAAATGCAGACGATTTAAATTGAATGAAGTGCATGCACGGATACCCATGGGGCAAATATCAGTTGACATTGTATTCTTACTGAGAACAAACATAATACAAAAAGAAGTTAGCCTAAAACTGGGTGTTTAAAATTCAACAAATTTACCTCGCTGGATGACTTAATAATTTCCTGATAATTTATTCAATCCAATGAATACATGTACATGGATATTACCGTAATATATATTCTGTTATAAATGGCTTTGCATAAATATATTGAATTAAGAGAAATATTTAAAACCATTTTAAATTTATAATATGTTTTGATTCCGGTATATGTGAATAAAATGTGATAAAACATAGAAAATACATAGCCCAGGAATTGAAATTTCACATGATAGTATGCAATACTTTGAGTTTTCTGTTTAAGGTAAACTTAATTCAATTTTTAGAAAAATCTTAATAATAAATGAGAAGGACCCAGATTAAAATGTGTCAAAATGTTTGTCAAAAAGATCTAGGAATTGAACCGACAGAGTTTTTTAAAATATATTTTTGACAATTAAAACATATTTATTACAAAAAAAATCAATGAAAAGAATCAGTAGATGACGTCAAAATATTTCTCCTTTGAACATGGATTAAGAGTATAACTGACCGTCACATAGCATGTAGATAGCATAAACACTTTCTTAAATGTAGCTTCCAAAATGACCAATATATACTGTAGGATGTCTCTAATTAAAAACGATATAGCGGATACATAATAAGGAGGCTGGGGGTCAACTTATAAAACATCAGGTATGACTAAATTTTTATGCCCCCGTAAACGAAGTTTCAGGGGTATATAGTTTTTGCCGTGTCCGTCTGTCCGCAAAAACTTTATCCTTGCCCATAACTTTTGATTTAGTGGAGCTATGAATTTCATATTTCACATGTTTATTTCTTGTGACAAGACCTTTCTTTGGGTACCACCAAATTTGACCTTTTGACCTTGACCTTGTAGTTTGACCCACTTTTACATGAAAATTTTAAACTTTTACTTTGACCATATCTTTTGAACAGTAGATACCAGGACATTTATACTTCACAAATGTAATCTTTGTTGAAAGACCTTTCATTTTATACCAAGAACTTTGACCCTTTGACCTTGACATTGAAGATTTTCGTACTTGTAAAATAAACTTTAACCTTGGCCATTACTTTTGAACGGTAAGAGATATGGCTTTCATACTTCAAAAATGTCATCCTTGTGAAAAGACCCTACATTGGATTTCAAGAATTTTGACCCTTTGACCTTGACCTACTTTAAATAAGCATGCAAACCTTGACCATAATTTTTTAAAGGTTTAGTGCTAATGCTTTTATACTTTACATATTTAATCTTTGTGACAAGATTTTTCATTTCATAACAAGAACTTTGACCTTTTCACCTTGACTTTGGAGTTTGACCTACTTTTTAATAAATTGAACCTTGGCCATAACTTCTGAACTTTTTAGGGCTAGGGACTTCATGCTCTACTTAAGTACTTTATGTGGTAAGACCTTTCATTTGATACCAAATTACATTGACCTTTTGATTTTGACCTTGGAGATTTTTGTACTTATTGAAAAAAAAAAACTTTAACATGGCTTACTTTCAAATTTCACAATTGTTTTCCAGTGAGAATACCCTACTTTTGGTACCAATTAATTAAATTTGCATTTAAGAAAAGTTTAGTCTTTGATATGTTGCCATACGGGGGCATCAGTGTTTCACAAACACATCTTGTTAGATTTGATATCTTAAGCTTTCAGGCATCACTTGGCAAAGAAATATTTCATACATTTTATTTTTAAAATTTTATCACTTTTGTATATCGCTATATGGAACTCTCCTTCTAAAGGAGATCAATATAGTCTTAAAATGGCCACAACCACCCAGCCCTCTTAAGGATTTTAATTTTTCTTACAATCATAGGTAATCAGAGTTAACAGACCTAACCTCAACGAATGTTGTCTTTAAGTAAGACAAAACTCACATTAAAGAGATACTCTAGATGTTTACATCCCAACATGCTTAATTTATGCGATTTTGATCTGACAGTGTTTACAGTGACTTGAAAATAGACTTATCCAAAAACTTCAAACTAGTCACCAATCAAATCCAGTATTTAAAGCAAGTTTGAAAGTGTTCCTCCCTTGATGCATCATCTATGCAAGTTTGTTTAAGTTAGACCTTTTAGTTTCTTAATAATAGACCGCACCCATAAATAACCTGGTCCATTATCTGGAAAATTTATGCCTTATCCAGCATCCGAAACAAGTCAATTAGCGTGATCCTTAGACGTATCATCCATGCAGGTTTGCTCAACATAGGGCTTATACCTACTAAAGGAACCTGCTTTAAAAAACTTAAACCTGTTCAGTCATCTGAAAAATGTAGGTCAGATCCAGCATCCGAAGCAAGCCGATTACAGTGCATCCTTAAGTGTATCACCCATGGTCAACATAGGAGTTAAGGTTAGTTGGAAATGAGACCTGCACCAAAAACTTTAATATGTTCACTTATCTGGAAAATGTAGGTAAGTTTCAGACTCTGCAGAAACAAACATGATATTGCGCATCATTTGATTTGTCATCCCTATAAGTTTGGTCAACAAAGGGCTTAGAGTTACTTTGAAATGAGACCTGCACCAAAAATTTTAACCTGCTTCCTCGTCCATAAAACGTAGGTAGACCTAGCCTCCGAAGCAAACTATATAGTGCGCATCCTTAGATGTATCATCCATGTAAGTTTGGTCAACATAGGGCATATATAGTTACTTGGAAATGAGAAGTTCACCATAAACATTAACCTGCATAAAAAAATCGTTAACTTGCTCCAAAAATGTTAATCTGGCCCGGAGGCCATAAACTGCAAACAGATAAAACTTTTGAAAATTTTATAGACAATACAATTTTTTTCACATGTTTAAATTGGATGATTATACAAACTTGCAAATTTTTAATTATGTTTGTATTATGAATGAAAAGCTTAAAACTTTGACTTGAGATTTTAATGTCTCATGATCAACATGTCGACAGTCGGTTTCTATGTAAAGAAAAACTATGTATGAAATAAACGTGAAAAGGTTTGCTTTAACACACTTGGCATACCCGTCATATATATATATGAAACAAGAAAACATTGATGGAACCATCAATTGTCGCCCGTGAAATTAATAAAGCTAACAATGGATATGAGTCTTGATCATCAAACCGCTTAGATATGCGAAAAAGGCATGCGTCTAAATGATGGAGACGATAGTCGAGGATATTTTGAAAACTTATAGTCGGATGAAAATCGAACAAAAACATTACCCATTTAAACTTTCTCAATCATCAAATAAATGTTTGCTGTATTAAATATAAATTGAAACCAGACACATGCATCAACTAAATTCAAAAATGTTTTTCACTTTAAGAATATAATACACGAACTGTGTACAGTAATTTTTATGCGATAAGTAAAATTCGATGTTCGAAAAAAAGGGACCTGTCGTTTTTTTTTTTCGATAGTAAAAGATAAGAAACTTTATATATCAAAATATGAAAAACATATATATTTTTACTGATTCACTTTATGGACGTGAATATATTATGTATATCGTAGTTTATAAAACGAAAGAACATTCTGATTAACAATCTTTTTAATGTTTAGAAAGCCTTTAATTCTGAATAACTTCTCCCACCTCAATCCTCATACTCCAACACTTAAACTTATATGTATAGAGCAGCAAGGTCCTCCGGGCTGCAATAAACGTGAAAAGTTTTGCTATATAACACACTTGGCATATCTGCCATAAATGTGAAATAAAAATGAA
The DNA here is from genome assembly GCA_003671525.1 of Saccostrea glomerata. Lineage (NCBI taxonomy): Eukaryota > Metazoa > Mollusca > Bivalvia > Ostreida > Ostreidae > Saccostrea > Saccostrea glomerata. The sequence continues at coordinate 399,099 of PRKT01000176.1, read as the reverse complement.
AAGTTTTGTTATAACAAGCTTGGCATACCCTCCATATAAATAAAGTTTTCTTCGTAATTAAGCTTTGTCTATATTTAGATATAACTCTTCATGGGTCGTGTTTCTATGCCTCTGTAATCGAAGTTTCTGTTCAGTCCGTCTATCCGTACGCGTCTGTCAGTCTGTTTTTCCGCGAAAAGATTAATCTTGCCCATAACTTTTGACTGGATGGGGATATGGCTTTCATATATCAAAGGTGTTGAACTTTTGACAAGTTCTTTTAAGGATACCACCAAATTTGACCTCTTGACCTTGACCTTAACCTTGGAATTTAACCCACTTATACGAAAAATGGTGATAACTTTTGAACAGCTTGTGCTAGGGCTTTCTTTCTTCACATATTTGTTCATTGTGACAAGACCTTATTTGGGTACCTACAAGTTTGACCTTTATCTTAGAGTGTGATCCACTTTTAAGTTTAATCTTGGCCATAACTTTTGAAAATTTAGTACTAGAGTTTTTATTTTAACTGTGTCCCATAACCATGTTTTTGAGGCAGTGTTCAAGAAAACCTATCGAGTCTTTTAAATTTAGTTGTTTCAAGTCAAATATGTGCCACTAATTAACAGAAAAATGAAACGAAATGAGTAAGAAAAAATTGAATTTTTAAAATTACTTATTTTCTAAGACAGCAATTAAAAGCATTATGTCTTTTAAGTTTTAGATCACAATATCAAGGAAACTTTTAAGAACAGTAAAGCCATGAAAATTTTAATATTTAAATTGCATTGTTTATCATCTTTTGTATCAATTGTAACACGTGGATCAAGAACGTTCACAAAAATTGGGGGACAAAAAAAAACCCCACACACACAATAATAAGATTTCTACTAATTCTGAAAGTTTTCCTCAACATTTATCACCCAGCATACTCAGAAACTTTGAAGCAGAAATTAAAACATTCGCTGCATGTATGCTGAAGTTTTAGCAAAGTTTTAATCTACAGCATTGTCTTTTCCATTTAAGACATGTTGTGCATATATGTATATACCTCTCTTAAGAGAAACTTTTATGTCTTATGAAATCTTGCTTATTAAACAGAAAAATTAGGTCAGTCGGGAAGTTCAAGGGGTTAGAAATCATGGCATGCTCGGAAATATCTTGTCGCAAGTAATCAGAAGTTTTAAAGAAAATTTAACTTTTTTGAAAAGTAGATCAAAGTTTGAGGTCAAGGTCACGAGATAAAAAATCATAGTGTATTTAGAAAGGTCTTGGCACAGGCAATAAACTTCTGTAAAATGAAATCTTGTCTCTTCTCATTCAAAGATATGACCAAGGTTAAATTTTTTGAAAAGTAATTCTGAGTTCAAAGTCACGAGGTCAAAAATCATAGTGTATTTAGATAGGTCTTGTCACAGGTATTACACATGTTTAATATGAAAGCCCTATCTCTTCTCATACAAAAATTATAGCCAATTCTAAGTACATGTAATGTTTAAATTTTTAAAAATTAGGTCAAACCTTAAGGTCAATGTTTCGAAGTCAAAAATCATAGTGTGTTCAGAAAGGTCTTGTCACAGGCAATACATGTGTAATATAAAAGCCCCATCTCTTCCCATTCAAAACATATGACCAAGGATCACGTTTTTGCGACAGACGGACAGAACTAAAGACTCGCAGACAAATCCCTTCGCTTTCGCGAAAGCGGGGGACAAAAAGTGAAATCAATTTAAAACAGTGCAACCGGGACAGCAAGAGAAGCCGGGTAATTTCTTGAAATACTCATTATCTTTGCCCAATTGTGCATGGGGATGGACAGGATACTACTACAGTGTTGCCAATATTTGGACAGCTTTTATCGTCCAAAATGCGCTCGCTTTTGAGTGATAAAATCAATTGCAAATAAAACGATGAAAAATATGTTGACTCTCTCATGTCTCTAGATCAAAAACTTGTAAATGTATTCTATGGATGAACACAATGAAGACAAGTTAATGAATTCCATTGCTGGCGAAAGTGCAATTTGTGTAGTTTACCTTATCCCAGAAGGCAGTTGATATGTACATAATGATTGCTTTCAAGATAAAGTTAAATTTGTTTCTGTAAATATCCAAAGACAGTAAATATTTGTGTTTAATGGCTGATTTTAATTCAAGATGTTACCTGACTGCTTTGAAGTTGATGACTTTAAATAACAATTGTATAACATGAGGTAAATAAAGTTATTGAAGCCGGAACCAATATATTTTTGATAATTCCCAGGTTAAGGTTTTGGTGCAGGTTTAAGATTTTTAAGTACTTCTATATGCCCTACATTTATCAGATGTGCATGGAAAATGCTTCTATTATGTTACATTGTACAAGTCAAGGGTTTTGATAATGTACATGTAATAGACCAGATTAATGTTTTTGGAGCATGTTAAAATTTGTGATACAGGTTAAAAATTTCGCAGGTCTCGTTTCCAGGTATCTAAAAACTCTTTACTGATCAAACTTGCATGGATGATACATTTAAGGATGCAAAGTACCAAGCGTTTTTGAATGCTGGGTCGATCTGGCCTAGATTTTCCGGATGGGTGAACAGGATAAAGTATTGGAGCAGGTTCATTTTAAAGAAACTATAAGCCCTATGTTGACCAAACTCGCATGGATAATACATCTAAGGATGCACACTACCAGTCTTTCTTCGGATGCTTGATATGACATACATTTTCGAGAAAATAGGCCGGGAAAAAGTTTTCTTTGCATGTCTATTTCTAAGAAACCATAAGGCCTGTCTGATCAAAACTGCATCTATTAGTTGAAACATCAACATATTATACTTCACTTGTATATTGTCTTCGTACTTACTATACTTAAAACATAATGTACCTTAAAGTGGTCTGAGAAAATAACACATGAATATACTGAACTTGAAATTGCATTGTTTTAAAATACATGTAAAGGCACTGTGAGCACTGATCTGACTATACAATACCCCTCGCCTTCCATGTGATTATAATTTAAAATGGCAAAGTCCATGTTTTTCTCCAGGAGGCCAGAAACAAACATGCATACGGTAAATCTAGTCTTCTAATAACGCTTCTGGTTCCCCGCCTGACATAGTTTTTAAGCCGTGGGAGATGGAGGTAGTCGATACCATTCTTCTATAACACAAACTATAGATATACAATAAAGAGGGTGTTGCAGAAAGTCGCGATTATTCCCTATATATCGAGAATGACATTTAAATACCCTCGTTATGTCTAAATATAGATACAGCTACGTAGAAGACTATGTTTACGGCGGGTATTTCCTGCTTGATACAGCAAAACACTTTCGTTGTTTTGCACGAAAGAGGTTGGAACAACAAAAAGCACAATGGCTAAAGCAGCATTTTGAAAGATATACTGTAGACATTGTGCGAAAATATTTTTCATGAAATAAAACTGCGTCCCATAATCACACTGTTGGTGCTACATCCAAGACATTTTATTTGTTTCATATCAAATCTTGGCTACTAAGAGACCAAAATTGCCATAACTACAGTATTTAAAAAATATATTATTTAAACAATTCAGTAACTATATTTTCCAAGACAAAACTAAATAAAGCATTAGTTTTAAGTCACAGAATATCAAGGAAAACAATTTAATCCTGCATTTCTAATATATAGATTAGTTATTACTCAATTAACTTCTTGATACCCCCCTCCCACCTCTCTTTCAAAAATATATAATTTCATTGCACTACCATTACATATGGAAAAAAAAGATGCAAAAATGATCCATACCAGGATTTGAACCCATTCTCTTGTAAAAGTACTTTAGAATCCCACCAGCATATCCACTAGACCATTTCTGACACGATGGTTTTACAGTGTTATTTAAAGTACACATTTTGCATTTCGTTTGGAGAATAATTTTTATTCAATTTTTGCGTTTTTCAAAAATGTGCCTCTTTGAAACAAAAATCGGAAATGGCAGTTTTGAAGAACATTTCTGCCTCTTTGTTTATATATCAAAATTATTTTGTTTCAAGGAGGCACTTTTTCAGAACAATGGGGATTCCCTATTTAAAAAACGGAAAATCTGCTATATTTTGCCGTAAGACTAATTTTCACATCATTTCATGGCAAATTGGAAGTCAATACACACCTTCCAAATATTGTTTCTCGTTGTGCTTTATACATTGTTGCATTTGAAAAAAATTAATATGAGTTTCTGCAACATAAAAATTCTTCTTTTCATCTGCTTCACATTTAGGGAAAATAACAAAAGAACTGCAACACCCTCTTTCAATAATTCATTGATGTAACAATTTCCATTACATGTTTTGTCCCTAATACCGGAAGAGAGTATATCCAGGCTGGGGGGTGCTGTATATACAGACCTATCAACTACAGCTAATAATCCAGGTACTCTCAACTGCATTGTAATTCAACTTTTTAAATTCATTAATGTGCATTGAAAGCGAGCGCTAAAAAAATAATAACAATATGTTAATTTTGTGAAGTATGTGAGAATTTTCTGAATGATAATTTTATATCATTAACTATTTGTCTTGTAATTTCATATTCCTCTGATAGTATCATACATGGAAAATACATGTGTATATAGATCTATGTGATCAGGTAGGCACCAATAACGAAATGGTAAGGTATGCCTGCCACCCCCACCCCCAAACCTTCAGAATATAAAAGTGGGACAGTCCTTACAATTGAGAAGTGTAACTAAATTCACGCAAAAGTCCTATATTTTGTTTGGTTGCTTTTCAATTTTTTAGGCTTCTTTCATGCTATGCACCTTGTAAAATAATGGGTTTGTACATTTTACTCTCTCTGTTAAAGGATGTTCCGAGTTCACGTAGTCAGATTAAAGGTCCCGTGGTAGAGTCATTTGAAGGTACATGTAATCATAACACATTCGTTCACAAATCTTTGGAATATTTCTAAAAAATTTTGCATATGTTTACTTATATATACCCATGCATGTACTTAAATAGTTCACCGAAGTGGAAATACCAACGGAAGCAAATTCAACTACAAGTGCAACATTGCAATCCTCCGACAATGATGAATGCACACGTAAATAAATGCAAGGGGAAGAAAGCAGTGGCCATGGAAAAAGCAAGGGGAAATCTCCTTCAAGTTCGTTTACAATGAAAAATGTATTTTATCTTTACATAAAATGGAAAGTTAATTATAAGTATCTATTGTAAAGCACACTGGTGTGAGTATCGAATACCGACATGGCCGGTTAATACATTGCTCTTTTCTCGTTACAAAATAGTTCATATTAAGTACATGTACCCACTATATTTTAATTTCAAACATGGTAGTAAAATTGTTAAGCTAAATTTCGAGTAAAAAAGTGTCGCTACACTTCAAAATAATAAATGTAATTTTAGAGAAAAAGAAGTGTACAGAGGATGCTCAAATGGAAAACTTGATCCTGATAAAAAGAGAGAGGATTGTTGCTGAAAAAAGAAAAGCTGCAGCTCTTGAACTTATTGCAACAGCACTGGAAGCCAAAATGTAAAAAAAAAAATGATCATCGTATTAAAAATAAAACAAAGTACTGTTATCTAAATCCTGTATTGGTTTCATTTTCATAAGAGATTTGCAACTTGATGTCTTATTTGCTGCGCTGACACAGTAGCAGCATCTCTGCATACAGCATGATGGTTACATTGGCGGCGGCTCCCATCTCTTAGTGGAAGTTTTTCTTCAATTATTGCAATATTGTGTAGTCTGAAACAGTTCTTGATCACCCGCGAACACTTTATGGGGAAAATGGTAGCGAACCTCTCGTTTTGTGTAGACATCTAGAATAAAGAAAAGAATTAAGCTAATAAATCCATGCTCTCAGGTTTCTCTTTGACTGCACATTAGTTGGAATAATTTTTTTAAATATAAATAAAAAGAAAACTAAAACGATGATAATATTACCTGAATCTTGACTTCAACACCCCAAAAACTCTCTCAACGACAACCCTTGTTCTTCCGTGGGCCTCGTTAAACTTTTCCTCTTGTTGGTTGCTTGGGGATGGGAAGGGTGTGAGGATCCAATTCTTAAGTGGATATCCGGAATCTCCAAGTTACCATCCGCCTTCAGGGAGAGACTGAATTCTTCTTGGAAGTCCCGAGTTCGTCAAAACAAAAGCATCGTGGGTTGAGCCCGGAAAAGAAGCGTTGATGTGAAGAAATCTTGAAATAGAAAAAAATGATATGTCTAATGTGGAGAATACCAGTCCTTTTCAATATTTGATTTTTTTGTTGTTAATTATTATTTTTTAGTAAGATCTACTGTGATCTACTCTTCAATGCTTTATTCTAGATATAAAAAAAACTATAACCTCATCCTTGCATCAGCGACTGCCTGTATATTCAGTGCATGGAAGTGTTTTCGGCAAACATACGCAGATTCGTCTGGCCCACTCATTCCTTTGATGGCAATGAGAGTTCCATCTACAGCGCCAACACAATTCGGCATTTTGGCAATGTCGTGGAATTCTGACTTAATCTCCCTCAACTCCGCTACCCGCTCAGGAAATGATATAATTGTTTATCTTGGATTTAATTTTGATTTATATATGTATGTATATATGTTATAACGTCAAGAAAATAAACACCTTGATCATTTGATTTTTTCAATCTTAGTTTACTTATGCCGTAAATGCTTTATTTTATTCTTTAAAGATTTAACGCTTGTGAAACATTCGCAAAGGGTCTTGAAATTCCATGTTAGTCGCCAACTTCCGAGAAAAAGTCACCCTTTGCAACATACCGTAGAGTAACAAGGACCTACATGTATATTGACAATACAATGAAATAAATATTACTGAGTATTTACATAAATAGAGAAAGAAAAAGCTACATTTGAAATCATGTGGAAACTCAGCTTAAGTCAAGTTATTTTGCAAAAACTAGATATATAGGATTAATCATTTGACTCTCTCTCTCTCTCAAATAGTTCTAATGCACAGGAACTTGTGGACAGGACCCCCCCCCCCCGATATTGAACCCCAGGGCTTACTGGACATTTTTTTTCACAACTCATATATATTACACTTATTCATCATGTGTACAATATGTACAAAAATCGTCAAAATCCCAAAACAATCCCTCCACAAAAAAATACCCAACTATACATTATTATTAAATTATGGAACTCAGTGTACTCTAACTATGTGACAAGTTTTATTGAAATGAGATCAAAACTGTAGGAGGAGTAGAGTTTAAAGAAATTTCACAGTTTCTATTTTTAGTAACCATGGCAACACTATTCTTAGAAATCAGAAACCAATGCATTAAATTATGTATCTTAGTGTAGTCTACTTGTGTGCCAAGTTATACTCAAATCATACCAAAAACTAAAGCAGCAGGAGCGTTTTAAAGGAATTTCACAGAAACTTCTATTTTTAGTAACAATGGCAACACCGTTATTAGAAATCAAGGTTGTAGTGTTGTCAAATAAGATCCAAGGGTATTGAATTTTGAATCACTGTGTAGCACTAGCACTTCTCAGCTCAAGGTTGAGCTGTGTAACACAAGCTTTGCCACGAAAGATAAGACAACCCTAGAGATTCAAGAGAGCGAAGGTCTCAGGGAGTAGAGAAAATAGAGACCTAATCGCGTGTAACCCATTTGTTTTCATTATTGAGTTACAGGTGAAAGACAGTTACTCCTAACACTTTGGAAGGGGACATTGTGTGGGTTATGCCAGCAAGTCAGATGTTGAAATTTCAAGGTCTGGCCTATGTGTCGGCGATTTTACTGGGCCAGATCGGATGGCCGAAAACATTGCAGAAATGAAAGACAGCAGTGATGGGCTATTTCAGAATCTTATTTTGGATGCTTACAGGAAACGTACTCTGAGAAGAGTATGTTTTAATAAATGAAGCAGGCACAAGTAGTGGAATCCCTTAGTCTTCTTTCTATTAAAATGTCTTTCTGAAAGCTACAAACTACGTGGAATACTTTCTTGGTAATGATTATATGAATTAATTTTTTTCAGGAAGATTAAGGCAGCTCATGAGGAATTCAAATTCCACTATCTGCTACATTCTTGAAATCCTGTGTATCAGGAGATATTTCGAGAGCACGAAGGATAAGCTCCTCAAGTGTACCGATTTACTCCTGAAGCACAGGATTACTTTAATGAAGTAGAAGAAAAAGTACGCTTTTATGTGCTTGAGCAGTCTTCTGCCATGATTGTGGACAGCAGCGATGAGGAGGGTAGTGCTGAAGACATAGAATCCATCATGACTCCTCTCGGATCAAAATACATGGATCAGTTTGACACTAATTCTCCATGTATTTACATCCGTGCTTTAACAGATTCTGCAAAGGATGGCCAGTAGTATTCATATATCCCTTGAAATCCCCCTGACCAGAATTGAAGGCGCAAAGCGTCTCCTGGACCATATTGTAAAGCAGGATGAAATGGAACTGTAAGTTCCGTCTTCATTACAAGTAAATATGCTTTCCGCTTAGGGTACTACTAAACAGAGTACGATAGAGTACGATAGAGTACGATAGAGTACGCTAATAAAAAAATAGAATTTAATGCAATAACTTGGGTTATTTATTCATATCTTACATTAAGAAATGAAAATAAAGAATAAAATTATAAAATTTTTCTCAAATATTTGTGTTAAAGTTGATTTTTCTCGACAAAACATAGAAATTCAATTTTTGTATCCCGATCCCGACTATTATTTTGCCTTCCCGAAACTTATAAACTAATTTCATTTAAGTTTAATGTTTTCTTTAAATTCAGTCTATATTTTAAAAATATATATGTTTATTTTCATAATTATGTGTTTATTTGAGCGTATCTTCACTACCTTTAATCCAGATATATAATTGGAATTAATGAAAAAAAAAATTAAATAAACGTTATTGTAGAACTCTTAGCCATTCACATGATTCAGGTGAATGTTACCAGATCCTACGACATGGACGTGGTTCTACATCAGGATCCATTTATGTTTTCATTGTTATTTTGTTTGTATTGTTTTTTTTTCTTTCTTTTTTTTTTTGTTTTTTGTTTTTTTGGTTAATTTTTTTTTGTTTTCTTTTTTTTTTTTTCTGGGTGGCTGGGGACGTCTGGTTTGGTTGGCCATGGACCCTCTGGGTGGACCTCTGGTTCACTCGAGTCTTTGTAAATCTGAAAAATAAAGTAAACTTTATTAGTTTTCATAGTTAAAAAAAATAATTCAAAATTAAAATTATTTAAGTGTCCGTGTGAAGATTCTCCATTCAATATGAGTGGGTATAGATAGGAGAAAAAACTCTATACCACCCGTACATTTCAAATCCTAAACACTATCTTTAACATAATCTATACATAAGTAATCATAAAAATGTGATCTGTCTTTGGTAAGTACACATTTCATGATTCCCTATCAGAGTCATCTACCACCCATGAACCAAGCTAGGCTGTGTTGCATGGGGCCCTAAGAAGTTAGGCCATTCCAGGGTAGTACACTCACCTACGTTTATAAGCAAATATAATACATGTATTCATCTAAGATAAGGGCCTAACACTAACACATAAACTGCATTCATGTAAAGTGATCTGTCTTTGGTTGTACACATTACACGATGCCCTAATCAAAATCATCTTCCTTACTAGGATGATCTGTCTCAGGTTGTACATCCTTTGGATCAAGATGACATCCCAAACCCCGGGAGAAAACCTTATGCTAATAAAATTGCTAATAAAAAGACATACAATATTCTTCACACGGTAAAAAAATATATAAATAAGAAATCCGTACCACTTCGCCACCAGTGTTTTATTGAAATTTGTTTAATACTATTTTCAAATGTATTTAAGGGCAGATGTTACAAACAAAAAATGGATGCCTGGATTGGTATATATTTTTTGGCCTTATTTCATTGTAAACTATGCAAATAATTTATTTACAGAATACAAAGAAATTGTAAACCTATGATTTTTAAAAATCTATACAATTATTTTTCACTTCAAATTCCGCTTTTTTAGAAAAAAATAAAAAACTACGCTGCGAAACTTGTTCACTTTATTCAATAAAGCATGGTTCAAGTCGTTATTTTCAAATATTTTGACAAAAGTTTGTCTGTATCATCTGTCCTTAACGTATGGTATCTATTCCTTTATCTATTTCTCGTATATGAAAATATCTTGATTAATATATAGCCTTCTAAGTATTTTTTTTTTATATTTACACGTATATATTATTATATATTAATCATTATAATGATACTTAATATAAGCAAAACTTCGATGCGTGGATTTAGTTATATTTTTGATTGATTTTGATTTATATAAAGAAATAGTGTGTTTTCCTTGATGTTTACATTTGAGACAAAAATGTTGTTTTGGTTATCTTATTCATCCTTAATTTTTTTTTCTTATTGGTTACGAATATGACAGTCTCATTCTCATTCAATAAAATTATAAATCGTAAACCAAATATATTCAGCGATAATACTGATATAAACACTCGTGGCGAAATGTTGCAGATCTTTATTTATATTCACAAATTCATGATAAAAAAATATATGCATAAACCCCAAATTAGTATATGGGCCTATCACGTTAGTCTCCTTTCCTTGTAATACCCGGCTGGGAGTTAGGACACATGTGCAATGGGTGAAAACTTCATATAACATATACAGTTATATTGCAGTTAACCCCGAATGTCCAGCATTAACTCCTCCCAGAAGCCCCCGAAGGAACTCAGACACAGATATGAAAGGAGGTGTATTTACATGTAAAAATAAATAAAGACATGTACTTAGTTGTCACCGTTAGGTATCCGTACATGTTATACTATACCTTAGCAATTCGAAGTTTTGTTTATTTATTTTATGACATAAACTATTGACTTACAAGCTTTAAATCACCGTGGAATTTTTAAATAATGATTCTTTTTCTAGACCTCAGATTATCGCAAAATCTTTAAAAGGATTTTTTAACGACTTTAAACTGATAAAGTTTTAGCAACATATTTTTTTAAAACAAAACTTCGAATTGCGTTTCTGTCATGATGATATTAAACATAAATAATAATTTATTTTTCAACATTTTATTTATTGACAATAATTACCTCATTATGCCGACTAGAAAGTCAAAATAACAGTTTTACGTATACTAAGATATCAAAAAACTGATTTATTGAAGGAAAATTTTTGAAACTTTTATACTTACGGATTCTTTCATCTTCTTGATGATGAGACAATAATGGTAAAGTTTGTCCTCTTCTTCTTTGATATTGCACAAATCTTTGTACATTATAATAATTAAATGCAAACATTTTAAAACTTGCTTTTGATAAATCGCAAATCACGGCAAAGAAGATCATTTCAAATGTTTATTTTACAAATTCCCCAAACAATTAATGATACGAACCCATGAAATAATTGGCGTCCGTTTTGGTTATATACACACCGAATGTTGGTTTAAATCTACAGCGGCACTCGTCAATGAAATTGCATCTACATCGTCGCTTGTAATCATCCAAGACGTGATTATCTAATTTTAAAGTTAATCTAAGTAATTTTTTGTTCTGGTGCAAATTATAATTTTGAACATATTTTATATGGATAATCTCGATATTTCTCTCTCAAAATTCTTATTTATATAATAATCTGACTGAACACATCTTTGTACAAGTTGACATTTTTTTGTCTAAAAACTAAAGGACATATTGTGTTGTCAATCTGTGAAATCGACAATTTACGGATAAACATATGCACCCAGCGTGATGATAAAAAAAACACCTTGTAGGGTACTATAAAACCGCAAGACAGTAATTACGAATTCTAACAATAATTTATTTATTCCTGATAAAGACCATAAACGACAGATGACAGTACAATAAACAAATTCACTGTAGGTCTAATTGATAATGAATTTAATTGTTAAAGAAAGAAGATTAAAATAAAATATTTCTATTATCGCATTTAAAGTTATTCTATATTCCATTATAGCTGCAGAACTGTAGCTCTCCGATTTTTTTTTTTTTGACAGTCCGCACTGTCAATACATATTTTTCAGAGAGCTACAGTTCTGCAGCTAATTCCATTAGAAAGAAAGACAATAAGTTTTAACTATAGAATTAATGAATAAAAATAAATAATCATGTGCCTCTGTCCTTTTGAAAAGCTAGTTCAAGATTGAATAAATTGATTAATTAATACAAAAAATTAACAAATAAAGGAATAAATTAAATCATAAGAGAATTCTAAAAAAAATAATTATTCAAATAAATGAGTGAATGCATAAATGTTTAAATTATGAATAAAAGAAACAATAAATGTGTGAAGTCATAAATAAATAAAAAATACATCTGTGAATTAATAAATACTAGTAAGATGAAATAAAATAAATAAAGTTAGCGTTAAATTCAGCGTTGTAATCAACAAAACTTAATAAAATTAAACTTATTACACTATAATTTTGTGTTGGAGTGAAATGACCTAGGTTGTGGAGAGAAATGACCTGGGTAATGGAGGGAAATGACCCAGGAGAGAAATGACCTGGGCGGAAATGACCTAGGTGGAGCAGGTACTGGGGAGAAATGACCCGGATTCTCATCAACAGGTTGTTCTGATCCTGAACTGTCAATCAAGAATGACCTTTCCAGGAAAATTCCACTAGATAATGGGCCAGAATTTCCCCTGAGACAGGCCTAAAGTCCAGGATCAGTGGGGAAATAGTAACAAGCTCAATTGCTGTTACCATGCTTGAGGAGTTGTCAGATAAAAGGCCTGTTCTTTTTAGAACTAGAATATCCAAGGGTAAACCCGTTGGTATCTTTTTCAAGGAAATTCCGACCTCAGTAAATCAAACTGCATTGGCTGAGCTTGGGATTTCTATGAATTCTATAAGCATAAGTTTTTATTTTACAAGTTTCTTTTGGACTTGACATTCAGATTCTTGAACATCATCCAAAAGTCCTTATTGCACACGATTCCAAAGTGAATGAGTTTCCTTCTGATGATGTATCACCAGGATCAAACCAGTCTAGGGGAAACGAAGCTCTATATGATGATGGAGAAATACCCCTGTCAGTGACTTAGTGCTCAAATTCATTGCTTTAAATGGATTGTAATATTGTTATACAACAAGTCATACATTCTGCTTTTTTTTTGTCTTTTGTTTGGTCAGTATAAACTAGAAAGGTTGAATTGAATCTATAGAACACTTCTCTTACACTCTCAATCTGATTTTTCCTGCTTTGCTTATATTTGATTACGTATTAGGCATAATAGAATATGTTTGAGATGTTTTTTAAAATGCTAATAAACCCTCAGTCCTTCTTCAAATTATCTTTATTAGACATGCATTGGGTATTACCTACATGTATAACGCATAGTCCGAAAAATCTGACGTTTTTCTGGCTTTTTTACGATTTTGATATTTTACATGCCAGGAAAACGTCAGAACCGGCGCCATTACGAAAACTGGGAATTTCACCGTCTTCAACCGAAGTTGATTTTCTATACTTGGGAACCGAATTAAATGCCGAAATCACAATTTATCGATGGCACAATGCTACTAGAACTCACCAATAGCGATGAATAGAAATTACCACTCCACATTCCGATTCAGAACTTGCACGATTTTAAAATGCTCGAAATGAAAACAAATCTCGACAGTCAGATAAAATGTGTTCATCGGATTATATTATTTCATAAACGAAACATAAAAACGATGTTGGTGAGTACTAAAGGTTTTGTACTATTGATAATATGTGAATTCAGCATTTAATTCGGTTTACAAGTATCGAAAATCAACCTCTGAATGCCGCCTCCGGTTGGAGGCGGCGATTTCCCAGTTTTCGTAATGGCGCCGGTTCTGACGTTTTCCTGGCATGTAAAATATCAAAATCGTAAAAAAGCCAGAAAAACGTCAGATTTTTCGGACTAGTCTTACGCAGTGATCCCAGTTTTTACTTCTTTTTGAATATAATCATGAATTATATGTATATTTTCATATTTTAATTTTTTTGTTAATGTACATATTTCATAGTTTTATTCTTGTCACTGTTTTGTAAAAATGTTGGTATCGTGAACACTAATGTGTCTGTGTGCTTCTTATAAGATGATGATGATGGTTATGATAATAAATAAGTTAGTATTTTTATTTTGCATTTGGATTTCTTAAAAATACATATCAATTTGATTGCACTGAAAAAAGGAGGGTTATTTATATTTTTATCATATGGAACATTTTATTACTGAAGCAAAATTTTTTTTTCATATGGCTAGAATTGTTACATGTACCGAGTATGTCCAGTTAAAGTGTCATTATGATACTTCAAATGCATTTTGACAGTTGAGAATATTAAAAATACAATGAAAATGAAATGACTTTGATGAGTTTACTCCTTATAAAGGGAACTACCACCTACAGAATCCTTTGGTAAAATACAAGATCCTTTAACGATTAAAAATGTCCTTTATATTTTTACTGCATCAATCACTTTGTCTCAACAGGACTTTATTTGAGGTTAATGACCAAAACAAGTCTGACGCAAAATAATCCCTTGATCCAGATTCAGGCATTTTTGCACGAGACTGGCCGTGATTTTTTTTTCCGTGAGATTGAAAAATACACGTACGCGAACGTCCTGTATAAAGTAGTCACATTAAAATTTGGGGAGTTAGGATTTATTTATTGGTTATATTTGAAACGAAACATATGGAAATAACGAACACTATTCAAGATCAAATGATCATTAAAACATTACATTAAGAGCGTAAAATATGTTTTTAGCTCACCTGAGCCGAAGGCTCAAGTGAGCTTTTCTGATCACATTGTGTCCGTCGTCCGTCCGTCCGTCTTCCGTCCGTAAACTTTTCACATTTTCGACTTTTTCTCAAGAACCAATGGGCCAATTTTAACCAAACTTGGTACAAAGCATCCTTAGGTAAAGGGGAGTTTAAATTGTTAAAATGAAGGGCCAAGTCCCCTTACAAGGGGAGATAATCAAGAAAAGACAAAAATAGGGTGGGGTCATTAAAAAATCTTCTTCTCAAGAACCACTGGGCCAGAAAAGCTGAAACTTATGTGGAAGCATCCTGGGGTAGTGTAGATTCTAAATTGTTCAAATCATGACCCCCAGGGATAGGGCGGGCCCACAATGGGGAATCCAAGTTTTACATAGAAATATATATTAAAAAACTTTAGAAATCTTCTCAAGAACCATTGGGCCAGAAAAGCTGAAACTTATGTGGAAGCATCCTGGGGTAGTGTAGATTCTAAATTGTACAAATCATGACCCCTGGGGGTTGGGCGGGGCCACAATGGGGAATCCAAGTTTTACATAGAAATATATAGGAAAAATCTTAAAAAATCTTCTTCTTAATAACCACTGGGCCAGAAAAGCTGAAACTTGTGTGGAAGCATCCTAGGGTAGTGTAGATTCTAAATTGTTCAAATCATGACCTGGGGGGGGGTAGGTCAGGGCCACAATGGGGAATCAAAGTTTTACATAGAAATATATTGGACAATCTTTGAAAAGCTGAAACTTATGTGAAAGCATCCTGGGGTAGTATAGATTTCAACTTGTCTAAATTATGATGAGTGGGGTTGGGTGGGGTCACAATATGTATAACAAGGGGGAAATCTAGTAAAGAACAGAATGGTCAAAGCTTCTAAGGTGAGCGATGTGGCCCATGGGCCTCTTGTTTTTAAGATGAAACGTCTTATCCATGAAAAGAATAAATTTTTAAGTTTTTCCTCTTCTGGATAGTAGGATCTAAAATAATATTTTATAGTATAAAATATATAATAAAAATAGCTCTATACCTATTGTCCAATGGCGTGACAATATTTAGGTCTTAATCCATAGTCAATCATACAATAGACATGTCTAATATTGTATTCTAAACCTACAGCTTTCGTATTCCTAGGTGCTCAGGATAATTTTATTAAAATTTTAATTGATTTGAAACTAGTATTTCTATACAGCATATGAATATTACATTATCAAAAAAAAAAAGAAATTCCTTCTGTCAGGAATGTTTTATTAAGGTATCATAAATTAATTCAGTAATGACGAATGTTGAACCCCACCTGTTGCCAACTCGATTTTGGTGGAGTTTTACAATATATATGTCATCATCCCAACAAAACGCATTATATATTTATATACAGAGAAAGAGAGGGGGGGTTCTGTTTTGTATCTGGATGACAATTTTGGTCTGAAAGATTTAGCTGAAGACATGTTCATAACTTACAGTTTCAATAGGATATACGTTTTAATTTTCTACTGCAACTTCTCGATCAGGTTTAAAAGTCAAGTAAATGATCAATCAATATTATGAATATACATAAATTTTCAATTAGAATTTCTTAAACAGAATTGAAAGTCAAGTCAATCAATCAATGACAAATCTTCTTCAACAATTAGAGCAAGACATAAAACCTGAATTTTAAAGGTAAGCATAATCTCATATCTCTTGTTAAGGAGCGACTAGATTAGAAACTGTCATTTACAGATTAATAAAAATATATCATATAGATATTACTTTACATTTAGAGCGTAAAATGTATGTTTTTTTTAAATGAAACGTCTTATCCTTAGGGTTTAATGTCTGTTGCTCAAATTTATGGCTAACACCACCAAATCCTGACAGTTCAGAAAATGTCAGAGGTTTTCGTACATGCTTGCGTGTCAAATTTAATAAAAGTGTATCACTTAAAAGAATTATACACGTGTTTATTATTACCAGATTTTTCACAAAAAAGTTGACAAGTTAATGATAATTTATATATTAAACGAATGATACGGAATTCACTTTCGATTTAGTGGAGTGGGTCCAGGATGAGCTGTAAAGGTGGAAAAGGGCCATGCACGGCCCGTAGTTTTTCTTAAGGACATTGGACTTTATAACTTAAATAAATAGCACAAACACTCCGGATACTGAATTAGTCGCGAAATTTTTCTAACGAAACCCAGATCTATTTGCTTAGGGATTTCCCCAGAAACAACTCGCGATTCTGGTGTTTTTAGCTCACATGAGCCAAAGGTTCAAGTGAGCTTTTTCTGATTATTTGTCTGTCGTCGTTGTTGTCGTAAACTTTTCACTTTTATTTTCTTCTCCAGAACCACTGGGCCAATTTCAACCAAACTTGCTACAAAGTTTACTTGAAGGGGATTCAAGTTTGTTCAAATGAAGGACCACGCCCTCTTCCAAGGGGAGATAATAATCAATTATTGATAAATCTTTAAAAAATCTTCTTCTCAAGAAGCAGCGGGCCAGGAAAGATCCATATTCTTCATGAAACTCATGTGAGAGCATCCTCATGAAGTGTAGATTCAAATTTGTTTAAAATCATGATTCTCAGAGGAAGGGTCGGGCCACAATTGGGTATCAGAACTTAACAAACGAATACAAAGGAAAAATATTCCTCTCAAGAACCACAGGGCCAGGAAAGATGAACCTCGTGTGGAGGCATCTTCGTGTAGTTAAGAATCAAGTTTTTCAAATCATGACCCCCGGGGGTAGGGTGGGTCCACAATGAGGTATCAAAGTTAGGAATTTATAGAAAAAAATCTTTAAAATTCTTCTCCTCAAGAACCACAGGGCCAGGAAAGATGAAACTCATGTAGAAGCATTCTCTGGTAGAGAAGATGCAGTTTGTTCAAATCATGACCCTCGGGGGTAGGGTGGGGCCACAATGGGGTATCAAAGTTTAACATGTGAATGCATCGAACCAATTTTCTTCTCAAGAACCAGTGGTCCAAGAAAGATAAAACTTATGCAGAAGTATCCCCTGGTAGGGAAGATGCAAGTTTGTTCAAATCATGACCCTTGGGGGAAGGTTGGAGCAACAATTGGGTATCGGAGTTTAACATAGGAATACATAGTAAAAATCTTTAAAATCTGTTTCTCAAAGACAGCAAAACCAGAGACTTCCGAGTATTCATGCCGAGGTCTCTGGTTTTATCCTACATCTATAGCCCCAACCGGAAGTAAATGTATCTTATAAGATGTCTTAATTTGTATCGAGGTAATTTTTGAGGAATAAATGAGTGGTTTACGATAAAGAGGTTCGACCAGAGACTTCTCAAACCAAAAATCAATCCTGTGAATTTTTTATGAATGATTTAAGGTTTAATTGTATGTAACAAGGTGATTGTGTTCAAGGTTCTTTATTTCATTAAAAAGAAATTATTTAAGTGACAAATGTTCCTGAAATGATATAATAAAAGATTCTGTAAAAACTCAGTATAAAACTCTTATGCGTACAAATCTTTAAAGTATGTCATATAGTTGTCAATAATTATCTTCGCTATAATCATTAATTCTTTATGTTATTAATGGCATAATGTCATAAAAATTTATACACACAGTTTTCATATAAAATGAACTAATACATACCCTAGGCACGGGGCATATGTAACGTTTACAAAATTTTTATAGCATCCATGGCTCATAAAAGAAATATACATGTACACAAGAATAAAATACACATATATAGATATCTACAGCTGTACATGTTATGAAAAACTAAATTATTTTAACCTCTTTAAATAAAGGTTCATAAACTCTCTGCTTACTTATACAAATTGTTGCTAAACCTTAATGATTTCCCAAAAGAAATGTATATGTATTTTATAAGTAAAATACAAACAATTATAACATAGTTTCCGAGGCAAAATTGGACAAAAAAGACACTTCAACTTGGCAAATCTAAAAAAGAATAAATTAAAAGACATGTCATTAAGAGTTTTTATGCGAAAAGTAGAATTCAATGTTCTAAAAAAAGGGACCTGTCGTTTTTTCGACAGTTAGTGATAAGCAACTTTATATATTAAATATCAAAAATAAATATTTTTTCACAAACTCGCTTGACGAAAGTAAATATATTATGTATCTCGCAATTTATAATGGGAAAGAGAATTTTGATTAACGTTCTTTTTAATGTTAAGAAAACCTTTAATTCTGAATAACCTCTCCCACCTCTATCCCCATACACCAACACTTAGACTTATATGGATAGAGCAGCCCGGTCCCCCGGGCTGCAATAAAATATAATCTTTATTCATTTGTTTTGAACAAAGCAGGTGTCAAGGTGATATGGTGCAATGTCAAAGCCAAATAAAGAAGATTGATTAAGCACTCTATAAGGCAACTAGTGGTCGGAGAACATATGGAATTACAGGCAGCTGGGACTATCCTCCAATGTGCAGTTAGTAGGACATAGTAGCCCCCATGTCTTCAAGATTGCCAGAGAGGGAGAAATAGTCAAGGAATGGTCCCTGAAATCCTCCTCTAACTAAAAAATGGACGCAAGTGGACTGGCCAGTGCCTACCAGGAGGACTCTCTACCAAAATCTCAGATGTCAATGTAGGTGGTCCTCGAAAAGTGGCATGATGAATGGAAACTTTCATCTGCAGACGAATGGTGGAGGCATCACCTCGCTAGAGAAGGAGAAGCAATCTCCACATTCAAAAATCAAGAAGGTCAGTGAATTTGACCACTTTCTCTCCAAGATAAGGGACCTGCAATACCATTTCCAGCAATGCAAGGTTTGGAGACACATATACGAAATCGAAGGAAACAATCAACTGGAATATTGTTTAAATATGTATATTTCTTTTTTGTGTAATTACTTTTATTGAATATTTGAGATTCCCATCTTAAAATGATTTCTTCTCAGGTGCAAAATGATGAATGCTTTTGCTTTGGATGTAGACAATTTCCTGTTTAGTTTGCTGGGTAAGGATTTTTTTAAGACTTTGCCTCAAATCTCTTCATAACTGAGATTCAGACTATGGCCTTTGTGATCGGAGGTGTATTGACAACGCTCTCGCTCTTTTGGATTTTAATGCAGTTTAGAAGCGTTTTAGTTAAACAAGAATTGTATGTTTTAAATTTGTTCTAGGGTTCAGTTGGCCAGTTTTGATACCGATAAATAATGTTTTTTGGAAAAGAAATTTTAAGTAGAACGTTTGGAAATCTAAATTATAACATTCGATCGTCATATAACAAAGGCGCACTGAGAACACATCTGATTCAGCTCTTTGCTTCACCGTGCTTATAGTTGTAAAATGATATACAGTTAAATCTCGGTCCAAATGGAAAACATTTTGTATTGTCTTGGGGCTGCAGCGTAGCACTCCCTGAAAAGTCCATGATTCATCCACCCGAAAGACATTGTCTGCTGATTAAACCGTGGAATCAGCAGTGTTTTCGATTAGATCAGCAAATTTAGAAGTTTTCTGAATCTGTACCTATCTTTAAATCTTTTTCTGGATGCTTCCCATCCTTACCCGCATAACTTTCAGAAACTGTTTCCAACTGATTGTATTTAACATACTGCTCATTTGCAATATCCATTGTTTTCAATGGCTCATACCAGTTCAGAATAATTTCTGTGCTGCAATTATCAAAGGATCTGTTTGTAAATGTCTATTGAGTATCTCTTTTCTGTTCTGATAGATAGACATTAGTGACAACTGTCTAGGTGTTTTTCTGCGATGTTGACTTGAAGTTTCTTAGACAAAATGTTCAGACACTCCACCTTCTGTTCAATGTTGTGTAACAGGAAAGGAGAAAATGTATGAACAGGAAAGGAGAAAATGTATGGCTGGACCGGGAATCGAACCCGGGACCCCTGTATCTCCAGTCAGGTGCTCTACCAACTGAGCTATCCAGGCCGATATCCACGGCCCAAACCATTACAGTTGTAATCCTTCACACAAACACATACGTACTCTTCTGCATAACATGTGAAGACGCTTGAATTTTTTTAGTATCATAGATCTAAATGTATTAAATCATTTGTTGAATGATCATATGTTTTCATTCTTAAACATTTAATACATTTCTCTTTGTGAACAAGTCATGTGTCTCTAAGCTTTTTTTTTTTATTTGTATTGTGTCCTTCTTGTTAGAATTCTCTAGTGTTTGTATTCAAGGTTTCTTTCACTGCTAGTACTGCTAATCTTTTCTTTTCTAAATGTCATGAGCTTAGATGGTCTGTTACAACGCACTTTGAAAAATTACGCACTTTGAAAAAAAATTTCAAAGTGTGTTAGATTTGGGACCAAGTTAACGCACTTTGAAAAAATAATTTTTATTTTCAAAGTGCGTTAATATCGACCATATGAACGCACTTTGAAAAAAATGTGCAAGGTTTAAAGTAGTCAATATTCTAGCAAATTTTAGATATGATAAAAAAATATTGGATCCCTGTGGAATAATTTTTAATTTATTAATGACGTCACTTCAGGATATGATATATAGGCTCTTTACAGATGACCCTTAGGGGTACGGGAAATGCAACAAAATAGAGTCATCCTGATTAAAAATAATTTTCCAAAACAACTTCACTGTCTTTTCATCATGTTTATAGTTATTTGATTCTTCTCTGAGGCATGCCATATGGTGGGATACATTTTTGTTTAAATCCGATGTCAACTTCCTGTTTGTCTGTGCGTCTGTCAGTTTCATACATAACACATTTTCATCGCAGTTTTCTCAGCAACTACTCATCGTAGATGCTTGACATTTTAACACAATCTTCTCTGAGGCATGCCATATGGTGGGATACATTTTTGTTTAAATCGGATGTCAACTTCCTGTTTGTCCGTGTGTCTGTCCGTTTCATACATATCAAATTTTCGTCAGTTTTCTCAGCAACTACTCATCACAGATGCTTGAAATTTTAACACAATCTTTTCAGAGGCATGCCATATGGTGGGAAACATTTTTTTTTAAATCCGATATCAACTTCCTTTTTGTCTGTGCGTCTGTCCCTTTCATACATGATAAATTTTCGTAGCAGTTTTTCTCAGCAACTACTTGAATGCTTGAAATTTTATTACCGACTTTGTTGAGGCATGCCATATGGGGGTTTAATTTTGATATGAATCTGATGTCAACTTCATCTGCCTGTAATTGAACTTGTGTAAACAGTACTAGTATATTAATAACATGATAGTGCTTATTTACATCAGAGCGGGGGTATTACTAGTGAGCATTGGCATGATGATAGATCAATTTACTTAGTGGATTGTGATGGCAGCCCTACCAGATCAAATCGCATTGTCCGCAGCACATAAGTTTGTAACCCATTTTATTATCACATTTGGATGCCCTATGGAAGTGCATACTGACCAAGGTCGCAATTTTTACAGCAACTTGTTCCAAGCATTGTGTGATGAAATGCAAATAGAAAAGACCAGAACCATCCCTTATCATCCCTCTTCAAATGGACAAGTCAACCAGTACATCTGATCACTGGTAACTTGCCAGGAAACCTGTCACCGCAAAATGTAGACGAATGGAGTACTGATCTTGGGCGTCGACTTGCAGATGCACATGTTTGTGCTCGTCAGAACCTTAAACAAGCACAACAAAGACAAAAACCTGATTATGACTTGCGAGTCGTGGTTTACAAAATTGACTCTACCACTAAGGTTGGCCAGTCAAAAAAAGTTAGGTCTCCTTGGGCTGGTCCTGACTTAGTTGTTTCCTGTAGACCCCCACTATACACAATTAGGGACCGGAAGAAACAATGTGTTATCCACCATGACAAACTAAAGCGATGTCAAGACCGGGAAATCTCTGTGTGGCTTCGTAGACTGAGGCATCATTACTTCCAGACCGATAATTTAGGTAGTCAGGAACTGACGGAGATGGATAGTATTTGCTGTTCCTTGACAAGTCATGAACCTGACTTAAATGAATCGGGCTTAGAGTCGGAGAGCCTTGATAACAGTTTGGTCGATTATGACAACTCTGATGAGATTTCTCATCAGACCATTTCCGGAAAGTTAGTCCGACTCCCCATCAAATACAAAGATTTCAATTATAGGACCTTAAGGGTTCTATATATAGTGTATATAAGTTGAAAGTGAACAGATATGTAGGGACTTATCGTCACTAGTATCACCATTTTATTTTTTTCTTTGTGTTTGCAAATGCATATGATAAATACTACATGCAACGGTTTCTATATATGTGCATGTACAATTTGAATAGTGTTATTGAACTGTTTAAAAAAAAACAGTTTATAAGAGTTTTTATTATATCCATTGTTTTCAGGATGTATTCTCATTAGGGGCTGGATGAGAGTTAGTTTGTGACTATAATGAGGACCTGACGCCTTCCCAGAGCAGCCATGATGAAGTATGGTCAACAAACACATGCAGCCTTTGTTCAGCGGATCTAATGGTACTAGACGAAGTTCGTTGTTCGTTGGATGAGGTTGAAGCCCCGGCGGCATCAGGGAACCAAGCTCGTGATGACAGATCTGCTAGACAGGAAAGAGCCTCCTATCACTGCCCTTTATGCAATATTAGCCTGAGCGGCCATGTCAAACGGCATGTTCAGCGGATCCATTTTCAATCATTTTCGATTGGTGTTGGGGACCCACCATTGAGGGATGCTGACCAAAGTGGACTTGGTTCTTCTCGTGTGCTCTCATTTGTAGGGCAGTCCGAAGACCATGGTCTTCACACTTGGTGTAGTATGATGCATGGGTCGTTGCATCATTAATACCACATTTTTTCCCCTTTCATATTGATTGAAAGCCAACATAAATCTCGGTTTTGTTTGTTGTTGTTTTTTTATTTTGCTTATAGCAAGTGCATAAATTTAGGTTTACTTCTTATGATAAAGGCATTGCTTATGTAAGAAAATCATTGGTATTGTCCCTTGTGGCTTATATCGACTTAGCTGTTGGAAATTAAAATAGATATAATTGATTACTTGTAAAATTAATATTAATAACTTGACTTTAGACGACACAAACTATTGTTCTTTCCCTAGCGGAAGGATGTTAAGTGCATTACTTTTTCGGTGTTTTCCCGTCGTTTCAAAACATAGATTTTAACAGCTTAAAACAATTACTTCTTAGGGAGTAACTTTACTATTTGTAACAAAATAACTGACAGTTACCTTGTTAGTATATACCGATATTCTGTCGAGCCGCCACCCCCCCCCCTCCTTAAACTCGCACCCTCAACGCACCGTCACATGTAAAGGAAGACAAAACGAATAGTTACTTTAGTATATACACCCTTGAGCTCCTCCACAGAGAAAAGAAGACGACAAAGAAAATAGTCAATTTGTCAAGTTTTTTTTATTCTTTGGCAGATGCATGTTAAAACAAACATTAAATGTTTACATCGTTAGACAATGAGATTTAAATGAGACTTCAACAAGAAGTACATGTACACACAATTATTATTCACTTTGGTTTTAGTCGCCCGCGTGGCGCAGTGGTTAGAGCGACTGCACTAGAGTCGATCCTTACGTCGCGGGTTCAAATCCTACTGTGGGACGTGGAGACCGGTCTTTCGCATGACGCATGAGACCCTACAAACCGGGGTACCATACCGCATTATATGCTGGCATGTAATGCTCATTGGCCATGAGTGCCGAGTAAAGGACAAAATCTGCAGCTCCTCACCAGGAAATGGTTGTAATGTTATGGTTGTAACATAATGTAACTATGTTTTCTGTACATTTTGAATAACCAATACATATATTTAACGGAATAAATAAACTTAATAGCATTCACTCTGAATATGTATTAAGTATAACTTCCAGATTTTGATTCCATTCATTGACTGGTTTATTGATGCCTTCTTCAACCTATCTGTGCACGGGTTTATATCGAGTCAAGAGGATAAAATAATAGACCATTTTATAGATCTCTACTGATTCTGAGGCATATCCTTTATGCATTCAAAATCCTGCAAGATCTATAAATAACAGCCACGTCCATTTCGAAAACACATAAACGCAACGAACAGACAACAAAACAATGAAGTAAAGTAGACATATAAAGTAAGTTAATCAGGTAAATAATGATCGGGACACCACCAAAAAACTGACAAACACATATAGGCAGTCGTGCTTCTTTTGACAGAGTCGATAAATGATATGGTAGACTAATTATTTCTATGTCGAATGGCAAATAAGAGAAAAGATATGACACGAACATTGCAATAATATGACAACACATCATAACGAATCATTGAGGCGTGAAATTCTGTAGGCCGGGTTCTAACTCACAAAAAATTTTCAGGGAACAAGAGAGAGAGGAAGAATCCGGGGATCTTTATGGTTTTGTTCCACTGCAGGGAAAAAAACTCAATGTCTGATTTCAATTAGGATTTTTAATTCATTGGTCACAAACATAAATGTACAGGTATGTAATTTATTTAGTTTCATTATTCAAAATTTTCAAACTTTTGGTTTCTGATCCTATTTTAATGAAAGGAGTATTTTCTCTCATAAAATAAAATAACTAAAACACCAGTCACAAAATTAAAAATATCGAAAATCGAAATAAAACACTTCCCCATTTAAATCATGCATCGACGAAAACTTAAAGGTTTTTTTCGCCTTCCATCGATATAAAATATTGTTACATTTGAAAATTTAACATTAATTCAAAGAAATGAAGATTGAACCCTCATTTAAAACGCCGTATATTTGTGAAAAAACTTAAAATTTCAAACATTCAATAAAATTACGCCTTAAAAATTAAAAAAAAAATAATTTGATACTGTATTTCATGCTTCAAAGAGATGATATAAAATTGAATTTAAAAAAATTTTCCTTTATAATTAGTGCCACAAACTTCTAAATATGTCTTCTGTTCTGCATGTTTTATTTTTTATATAATAAACATGTCACTAATGGTAAAAGACGAGTAAAAGGAAAGCAATTTAATGAATGAGTATCAATCATCCGGAGAACCTAACTTGTGGTCAAAGATATGGCAATAATTAACTTTTTGTTCCCTGGTTAGAAAAAGTCCAGTTTGCTGTTAAATAGTGTTAATACATAATAATTTACCTTAAGGATATAAAATTATAAAAGTCAAAATTACAAAATAAAGGCAGAGTAAACAGGGAAGGTTCCGAGAAAAAGCAGAGCTGGGAATAGGAATTGTAGAGGAGGACGTCACACGCGTCGATGGCTGTTCGTCTTGATCTAGTAAATCCATACAAAGATGATTTTTAAAAATTGTCCTAACAAATTGTAAAGAAAACTTGGTCAATATTCGACCTTCTTGTCATGAGTAAGAGATGATTGTATTGACTATAAGCATTTAGCGAAATGTTTACTTTGAAGATGTTGATAAAAATATAGCATCAACTTATTTTTCCGTAGTCGGCCTCAGTTTAAAGATTAAGTATATATTGATATATGATCAGGGAGGTTGGGGACATCACAGATTTCATTAAGTTTAAGTTGTTATAGTTTTCCACCGATGTCTTTCTCTAGTAATACAACCAAATAAGAAAATAATTGGACATTTATAATTGACTTTTTGTTGAAATGATTTATTTAAATATTACAAGAGTAGAAATGTTTAACTTGCGGTCCAACAAATTCTTGTGCTTCAAGTGTGTCTTAGACATCAATTATCATTTTATATTACCTACAGTGCCGACTAATTGAAAAGTTATGGTATTTTTTGGACAGCTAAGTCAAGTAAAACATGACATCCGACACTTCTAATAATCACCCCAGCAGCAAGCGTCACGTGGCATTTTCATCACCTTAGTGGCACCGCACATGTCTTCCATGAACTTTTGTACGGTCACTTTGCACTAGGGAGAGAGTGTCGTGTAATATTTGCATAACGATAAGTGTGCTATATTTATTGATAAGAGCGCATTGTAACACGAGTTTTATGGACGTTTTGTCAATGCTTTTACATATCTTCGAGTGATGTATTACATGTACGGACAATCTAACCACCTTTACCCATATAACATCAAAACCGCGACCTCACACATTTCAGTCAATGGACAATCTCCAGTCCGAAGTGTGGGTGATAATTACAGAGTTCACATGCATTCACCTGCATGTTTGTCTTACCTTTCTAAGGCATGGATTTCATCAATATCAAGCTGCAGGAAAATTTTTAACTATCTTCGGACCATAAAAATGTAATCTCTCTCCAAACAAAGTGCTAACGTTCGTATTAGTAATTAAGAAATCTTATAATATTCCTCCCGTTTCTGCTCTATAGGATGATGAAGGTTCTTCCATACGAGTAAAAAAATCATTAAAATTGATGAATTATAGCGCACTTTTTACAAATATATTTTACAGAATTAACCCGCCTTTTGTAAATTTAAAAGCTTTACTCCTAGGAGTTAATTACAAAAGCCTCAGGTTAATAATTAGTAAGGACATTTGCAAACCTCAACTTAATTACTCAAGTCAATGTCACAGGTGCATGCAATTAACAATAAATAATACAAGCAAAACACTGTAGTAATGATAACCTTGCATTGTATGTAGCCAATAGAAGCCAGATACCTATTTTGTATGCACGAATTTAAATATACAGAATTCATTTAGTTTTTTTATTCCACAAATGTTTATGTAAAATAAATCGTACACAAAATACAAACAAATTGGCAGTGCATTTTTATTATACTTACAAATACCGGAGTGCGCAAAGGTTCTTTACTTAACCCTTGTTCTTTCCTAGTTTTGTCTGATTGTTTTAACCAACATAAAGATCTACATTTTAGAATCACGGTGAAATGAAAATAATTTATCGCTATCTAAAACCTAATTATTATCAGCATTCAGTAGTCTGTGTAAAATATAATGCGTTTATCGCAGAAAAAAGTGTATCAAGATGTGCACATAAATTTTTCATGCTATGAAACATATATGAATCGGTAACAATCTTACAAATCGTGCTAAAATTCTGGCACGTAGGCGCCTCATTAAGTCAACAAATCACATTTTCGACTGGCGTGCCTTGTGGAGAAGTATGCCATTTTATGAGGTCAAAGTTCAATTTTCCCACCTAATTAGCAATAAGTAACGGACTTATAATGAAGGTGAACTCTTCATGACTATTGAAGGGACGATAATAAAAACCAAACAATAAATAATTTAGTTTATATAAAGT